>JAMXBB010000006.1:34141127-34688245 GCA_024138015.1 Lumnitzera littorea | reverse complement strand
CAATTAGTTAAATTATAATATAGAAGAAATTTTAGTTAAATTGTTTTATATTACTATACTATGTGCCTTGTGGTAACGTAAAGTAGAAGGAGTCTTGTGTGTCGTATGAAAGGCCTATGATCAGCAAGGGAGTTAATAATAGACCTTTATATGGTACACGGCGACCTATCACGACAACGATACTGTTAGGTCGTTATAACAGTAGTGGGGTAAGTTCTAAATATAAGGTTAAGAACTAATAGAGTTTTAAGATGGTTTTGGAAACCTTGCTAGGACAATGAAGCAAATTATAAGTTCCTATGATCTATTACAAGCTTAGCTCTCTTGCATCTCTTGTAAAATGGACTTCTATTTTCCTTTCTTTCCTTTGCTAAGTAAGTTAAAGGTAGGTTTGATCGGTTGTCTTAGGTACCATTTAGTTGCTCTAATTTCATAGTATTGGACTGGACAAAACTTCTCATCTTCTGTTTAGTTTGCATAATTGGGTATAATACTAGACAAAAGAAATCCTAGAACAATAGATATAAGTTCAAAAATTTATATTATATATTTAATGATACGAAAATTTATTTGACATAGAAATTTCAAGAATAACCCTTACTAAATTCCCAAATCACAATATTGAATTTTATTCTAATTTATATTATGAATAATTAATTTTTAAATTTTTCAATCACAAAAATCCATATCTACTACTACGCACATCAAACATGAAATAATAAGGCTGTAATGTTCTATATTTATTGTGTCCTTTCAATTATTATCCTATTCAATTTTAACAACCAAATGCACGAAACCTATAAGCACATACACATAAGTTTTACCATACTGGCACCTACACATGACATGGTAATATTTATAAAAAGTAAAACATAACGTGTTTTCAATGCATGGTTAAGATATAAATCACAAATTAAATTGACAAAATGTGAACATATTTTTGCAACTAGACTGAAATAGAAACATTGGTTGAAATTCATATTTTAACAACTCAAACTTAAATAAAGTTATGGTTTTTTTATGTAAAAATTCCAATTAATTTGACTCATTAGAAGAAAACCAAATTCAATACACCTCCAATTTAAGTTAACTAACATGAACAAGCTTAGCATCACTAAGAATAACCATTACAACAATTCCCTTCCCTAAGCTATAAACAAGTATAGGAACAAAAATCACAAGTAGATACACTCACATAAAATGTAATGAACACAAGCTCAAGAGCAAAGTCTCTAATGACCAGGTACAAAGTGAAATCACACTGCAACACCAGAAAAAATTACAAGATAAAAATAGAACAAACTTATTCCATTTTGGTTCCCACTCATCAAAAGGACAAAAAAGTTTCATCTTGTAAATTCGGCCTTGTCTATTGCATATCATAACTCATTGTATGAATAGAATAGGGATTTTAACAACCATGGATAATATCTCATATGTCAAAAGAATTAAAAATAAAAGGTTTCACTTTAAAGAGATATTAATCAACGACAAAGTTATATACATATTATGCAGGTAATGAATTAACAATTCTAAAGTTATGTAACAAGAAATCAAACAATAAGTACAAAATTCTCTACTTGCAAGTCTGCAATACACAATGCAAAAGATGCCTTGATGGAATTGTGATAGAATTTACAGGAATTCTTTACACCAAAAGCAACAAGACATCTAACTTCTTTGACCAACAATGATAGCTCCGATAAAGGGACAAATATTGTTATATGTGTCTCTTTTTCCTTCAGTAAGTCAACTGCAGTCTTCACTCATCACTAAACTAACTCATATCAAACTACCCTTCCCTATCTTATTCTCTATCTAAAAATTCAAAGATTCAAACTCTATCTTATATTCGAGGTGGGAAAAAAATTTGAGGTTTCAAGAAGTATAGATGCAAGTTAAAAGGCATGAGGAAGCATCAAAAGAGAATTGCTACAAAATAATTTCAAGGATCATGGTTTGCAAAAAAGCTAAGGAGTTCAATCCCCAGTAGCATTTACAAATTAACCAAATAGATTGACTAAAAAAGTCAACTAAACAGATACAAAAGAGCAAAAAGTAGGATATGAACACATAAATAATGCCTATATGAGAAACTACCTTCTAGTTGCTCATGTGATTTACAACAAAATATAGATCCTTTCAGTAATAAGTTCCATTCCAACATAATTTATGTATGTCCATTTGGGTTTGTGAAGAAGAAATCAAGCAACTAGCCCCTAGTAGCTTATGGGAATTCATATTGTCCTCCCATTAGTTGTGAATCTTACTCCACAGCTAGAGATACTCTTAATGTGTAAGTGCCTAGCTAGATATAATGTTCCCTACTTTGTGATGCACCTAATGGGCCAACTGTTTATGGTGGCTAGACTGGTGATGTTATCTACTATGGAGATGGAGCTCCATCTATTTTTGATAATCTTACACTTGAAGGCATTTGTGATGTCTCTGAATTGCGGAGGAGCTCCTACAAATCTACCATTTGGGAAGCACCATAGGCTCCATTCATCTGGAAAGCACCATTTAGTCTATTCAATGGTAGAGCAACATATGGTCCATTCATTTGTACAGCACCACACGGTTAGTTTATTATGCAATGCCATAGGTCCCATTCATCCATAAAGCACCATAAGGCATGCTTAATTCATCTATGAAGCAACATAAGTGATGTACCAAGGAGTTCAGTAATCACTAGAGCTTACCACAAGAAAGAGAAAATAACCAAGTAGGTCCATCATAACAAAGAACAAGGAAATGAAGAAGTTGTAACATACTAGCTTACATGAAGCTACTCGGAGAATGTAACTCACCAACGAACACAACACGACTTGACTCTTTGCTTGATATAACATACAAGCTAATGTCAAGGTCTACCCGTCACTAATCTTAAGCTACTTAACAAGATTAGATAAAAGTGTAAATAATTGTACTCAGAGAGAAATATCTCACAAGAACAAAGTGTATTCAATATTTAAAAGGAATGTATGATAATTCTGGCTACAAAGAAAAATGGACTATTTATAATAAGTTCATAAGGCAACATTACTAATAAGGGAAATTACAAAAAAGAATAAAGAGAAAAAGAGATTCTTAATACGTATGAAAGGGGTAATTAAGACAAACGACGAAAAGGAAAAAAGTAGCACTATGTCAGAAAATGGACAAATAGCAACTTATCAATAGGTTTGTATAAGGGAATCTTTGGGCATAGTAGCTGAGCTAAGTCATGATGTGGCAATTGTTAAGCAAGAGCTTAGTTCTCGACACTCAGCATGTCGACCTCGGCATATAAGTAGTCGGCATCGACATAAGGAATAAAACGAAGCACAATGGACCCGAGTTGAGTTCTCAAGGTGTTCGCCCATCGTTCTTTTGTGTATTGTATCTCATCCTTGGTAGGCTAATGGGAGAGAATTCTCCTAACAAAAGATTGAAGGCCTTGGAGGCACATATGAGTAAGAGAGCCAAAGGTCGGTAGTCTATCAGCTCCTTGAGGTTATTGAAGATTTGCCCTCAAATCTTAGTCTTCTTCTTCATCAAGTACATAGGGCACCAAGTCAACAACATTAAAGGTAGCAAATATGCCATACCCTTCGAGCAACTTAAGCTCATATACTTTGTCATTAATACACTTAAGAATCTTGTAAAGTCCATCTAACCTAAGGTATAGTTTATTTGTCCTATTTCCAAGGAAACACTCCTTACTAAGGTGAATCTAAACATTGTCCCCGAAACTATAAACAACTTGCCTCCTTCCTCAGCTTCCTTGCTGTTTCTATTGGGCTACAGTCTTAGCCAGTTGTTCAACAACCTTTTGATGCAACTTCTGAAACTCCTTGGCATGTTGTAAGCCAGATTAACTCTCTCCTTGGATGGTCGAGCTAATAACCATATCCAAGGGTAAGTTTGGTTTAAGTCCATAGATAACCTCAAATGGTATCCTTCCTATTGAGCTGTGAGTAGAGGGATTGTAAGAAAATTCAATGATAAGCATGCATAGATCCCCAATCGTGTAGATTATTCACAACAATAGCTTGCAAGAGGTTACCAACTGTTCTATTAACAACTTTCATCTAGTTATCTATCTACGGTTGGCAAGAAATACTATACATGAGCTTAGTGCCAAGCTTCTTCCACAGGGTTCTCTAAAAGAAGCTAACGACTTCGAGTCATGATCTGACACAATACTTCTTAGCACTCCATGCAGTCACATAATTTCCTGCAAAACGAGGTTAGTAACAAATAAAACATCATTGGTTCTATAGCAGGGAATGAAGTAACTCATTTTGTTGAACCAATTGACCACCACCACAATAAAGGCATGTCTTCTTGGAGTTTATGGCAGGCCAAGCATAAAATCCATACCTAGGTTGGTCCATGGCTGCTCAGGTATAAGTAAGAGTATGTACTCTCCATATGGCTCTTTTCTCTCCTTTACAAGTTTACATACCTTACACCTCTCAAGAACTCGGTGCACATCCTTTATCATCCCAAGCTAAAAGAAATGTTCTCTTAGCATCTCATCCGTTCTCTTTTCTCTAAAGTGGCCAAGTAAACCTCTAACAAAAGCTTCTTGAACGAGTAACTCTCTAGCCGAACCACTTGGCACACGAACTTGTTTACCCTTCATCAGAAACCCTTCGCTCAAATAAAACCCATCCTTAACTCCTCCAACGTTGCACTTTGCCACTAAGGGCCTAAAATGTAGATCATGTTCATACTGATCAGGTAGGTGTCAAATCTAAGTATCTTGGCTTATAATGTTGTAATAAGGACATGTGACGAGAGAGAGTATCGGCCACAGTTATAGTGCTTCATTTCTTATACCAAATGATAGCAAAAAGATTCTACGAATTCAACTCACTTGGTATGATGCCGAGAAAGTTTTTGTTATCCTCAGAGATGTTTGAGAGATTAATGATCTGTATAGATGATGAATTCTCTTGGCAGCAAATAATGTTGCCAATTTTGCAATATTCTAATAAGGGCATAGAACTCCTTGTCATATGTTAAGTAATTTAAGGCAACTCCTCAAAGTTTTTTACTGAAATAGGTAATGGGGTAGCACTTTTGCATAAAAACAGCACCAATGCCAACACTAGACGCATTACACTTTACTTTAAAACCTTTCTTGAAATCTGACAACGTTAGTATTGGGGTTGATGTCAACTTGGACTTTATCTCATCAAAGCTTTTCTGAGCTTTCTCAAACCACTTAAACTATGAGTTTTTCTTAGTCAGCTCAGTTAGTAAAGTAGTTATGGAACTAAAGTTCCGAATGAATCTTCAAAAAAATAAAACTAGACCATGAAAACTCCTTACTTCGACAACATTAGTCAATATTGGCCACTTAAGAATAGCTCGAACTTTCTTGTCATCAACTCGAACTCTCCCTTCTAAAATAATCCAAGAAATACAACCTCACTCTAGCAAAACACACATTTCTTTAAATTGCTGAATAATTTCTCGGTACGAAGAATATCAAATATGGATCTTAAATGTCCTACATGAGAAATAAGGTCAACATTGTACACTAGAATGTCATCAAAGAGTCGCATAAAAGTGCTCGGCGCGTTTATCAAACCTAACAACATCACCATCCACTCGAACGTACCATTTCTTGTTTTAAAGGCCGTCTTCCATTCATCCCTAGATCTCATTGGTATTTATGATAGCCACTCTTCATATCAACCTTCGAAAAGATGCGAGCACTATGCAACTCATCAAGTATATCATCCAATCGCAAGATCAAATATTGGTATTTAATAGTAATTTTGTTGATGGCTCAGCTATCAATGCACATTCTCTACAAGCCATCTTTCTTTGACACTAGGACAGCTGGCACAATACAAGGGATCATGCTTTCTCGGACATATCTACAATCCACCAACTCGTCTACTTATTTCTTTAGCTCAGTTGCCTACTCGGGCCTATAAGCAGGTCGGTTCGGAAGAACAACTCCAAGCTGAAGGTCAATACAATGTTCTATACCTCTGATGGGTAGTAAACCTTTCAACATTTCAACTAAAAACAAGTCGACATATTCTTGTACTAATATCTGCACCTCGGCAAGTAAGCTACCAGCTTCTCTTAACTCTAGGAGTTTTCTGACTAACAGGAGCACACACTCTTCTCCTTCGACTTCTTGGGAAAATTAAGCATGAGAAATCATTAAGGATTTCTATTACAAAGATTAGACAATCTTCTTTTGTGACTCCTGTACTTCTTTGGAGAACATCGGGGTCAATACAATCTTTTTTCCATCCTTTTGGAACATGTAGGTGTTCTTATATCCATCATGCAACACCTTCAAATCAAATAACCAAGGTCAACCAAATAAGATGTATGAATTGAACATAAGAAGGACGTCGTACAGCACTTTGTCCTTGTACTTATCACCAATAGTAATGGGCACTCTAACCTACTCGGCAACGAGTAGACCTCCCTTCTTATTAAACCAATGAATCTTGTACAACTTAAGGTGCGAGTAGGTCAGAAACTTTAAGGCATTGAGTACTCCTTGTGCTATGACATTAGTATAGCTTGCCCCATCAATGATCAATGTGCATAGTTCATCATTCACTCAGCAGTTTGTATGGAATACATTCTCCTTCTGCTCATTCTCGTCGACATCAAAGGTATTGAGAGATCACCGAACAACGAAATAGTACTCAGCTCCTACTTCAAGTGGTGTTATGGCATCAGGGTCATCCTAAAACTCTTCCAGCAACTGGTCAACTCCTACTTTTTCCTCTTCTTCACTAGCCTCTTCACTTCAAATTGGGGTTTATCTCCCTTAATGGTCATGATACGTCAATTCAAACATTGACTAGTTACATGTCCATGGTCGAGACATTTGAAACATTTGATTTCTTGGGTCTTCCTCTTTAAGCTCTAACCTTGGTATCTTCGAACCTTAAACTCCTTGACCTTACCCTTACATTAGCAATCTTCTGGTTGGCTCGACATTTGTCCCCAGCGATCCACCTTAAAACTGTTTGGTGCTTGGTTGTTTCTAGGTCGGTTTAACATGCCACTTCCGGTTGGTAATCTTAGTCGATTTCTCCGCATTCGACTAATCTGGCTTCGCCTCTATCTTTCAACCCTCTATGCTACTCAAATGGTCTTGTCTAGAGTTACAAGCCTCTATAACTCCACTATGTTACCAATCTCAATTCTTAGCCTAGAAATGAATCATGCTATAGTTTGTGTCTCGAGTTCATCAACATCACATCAAATTATAAGCAACTCAAACTCTTGGACATATCGGTCCGCTTCTCTATTACCTTGTCTCAAGTCTTGGAGGCGTTGAAAAGTGGCTTACTCGTAATGTTCAATAACAAACCTACATTTCAAGACTCTTTTCATCTCATTCCATGTTCAAACTTACGTCGAGCTCTCAAGTGACCATTCTATAACTTCTTCCACCACATTGCTGCATACCAAAAAAATTTCAACACTACCACTCAAATACAAACAGCCTCTTCGTAATCATAAAAGTTAAATATCTTTTCAATCTTCTCTTCCCAATTTAGGTAGTCATGAGCACTATTAGACCAATTAAAGCTTAGGATCTATACTTTGAGATGCTCAGCTCCCCTAGGAGTTTTAAGCTCATGATCCTCAACTCCATCATACTACTCCTCCTCATCATACTCCTCAACTTCATCCAACTCTAGTCTCCTTCTAGCAACTCTATCGGTACATCAAGGTGGAGTTTGGTTCATATTAATTAGCTTTAGTGCTCATTACTTATCTATCTACCTTCTCAGCCTTTCTCTCATCTCTTGGCCTTGTTTAATAATAGTTTTTCCCTGTGGTCTAGTCTTTGTGACCCTTTGCACAGAAATAGCTAGATTAGCTACAATAATAGCAAGGTGTTGTATTTGCTTATTTATAGTTCACGAGATTTGTTGGGTAACATGACCATGACCATAAATATCACTCTCGGCATTATTAATCTCTCCTTGATAACTGAGATTTGACATTCTCAAAAAAAAGCTTTAGAAAACACTTTTCACACAAGAAATTCCCATACGCACTTAGAAAATATGAATCAAACTGTAAACTACAAACTTGCTCTATTCTTCCAATGGAAAACGGAATATAACCAAATAACACACTAATAAGGAATATTTCATCACAACTTTCGGTCGCAGCCTCAAGCTTTGATACCGATATTATATGATGTGCTTAGAAACTCAATAATCACTAGGGCTTACTGCAAGAGAGAGAAAATAACCAAGTGGGTCCTTCATGATAATGAAGAAGAGGGAAATGAAGAAGTTATAATGTACGATAACTTACATAAAGCTACTCTGAAAATGTAACTCACCAGCGAACACAACACGACTCGACATTTCGCTTGATATAACATGTAAGCTAATGTCAAGATCCACTCGCCATTAATTTCGAGTTACTTAATAAGATTAGATAAAAGTGTAAATAGTTATACTAGAAAAGAAATATCTCACAAGAACAATGTATATTCAATATCTAGAAGGAATGTATGATAATTCCGACTACAAAGAAAAATGGATTATTTATAGTAAGTTCCTAAGGCAGCAATACTAATATGGGAAATTACAAAAAGAATAAAGAGAAAAAGAGATTCTTAATACATATGAAAGGGGTAATTAAGACAAATGACGAAAAGGGAAAAATTAGCACTATGTCAGAAAACAGACAAGTAGCAGCTTGTCAATGTGTAAAAAAGGACATAATATACTATATGAATATACACGTATTTTATGAGTATACTCAATATATATAATAATTATACACGTAAATTAACTCGAAATTATATATCATAAAAATAAATAGGAAATATATCTTTAAAAAAAAAAGACATGTTAGAAATGTGATTATATGCATGTAATTACTCATTTCGTGTAATATATATATAGGATATATACCTATATATTAATAAAATTACCAAATATTATATAATATACATTAAATATTGAAAATTACTCAAAAAGCAATCAAAATCTATCCAAATCATATGAGAATTGCTGGAAACTATCGTATCATCCTCACAAACAACTTAATAGCTAGATTAAAAGAAGAATTAGGCATCAAAGGCCACCTCAAGCTTAGGAATTGGAGAAGAAAATGAAAGAAAAAAAGAGGAAAAAGGGAGAAAAAAATTTGGATGACCCAATTTAGTATATAAAGACCTTAGGACTTCAATTTAGCCATTTAGGAACACATATTACATAAAGGAAAAATACAAAAAAAAATTATAGAAAAATAGGAAAAATTTAGAAAAAAAAAAAAACAAAGTAAGTATTGGACCTAGACTTATTCCCTAACCATCCTGTAACCTACTATGAAACCCTTCCACCACCAAGCAGAGCCACCAACGCCTAGCTCCATCAACACACCACTAACCGTCAGCCACTAGAGCTCCAATGAATAAGCACGTTAAAATTTTATCTTATTTTTCATTAAATTTCAAAAAAATATTAAAGTAATCCAGAAAATTATGAAAATTTTTTTTCTAGGTTGTTTTAAATGTACTTTCATGCTATAAATTTATTTTTGCAAAATTATAAATATTTTATATATTTGCTTAACAAATGCATTATTCATCCAAATTTTGAAATTTAAAATAAATATACTAAATGATATTGTTTCAAGCTCAAAATTTGTCTATAAAATACATATTACATGTAGTTAATTGCTATGTAGCCCAATTTTTATTCATGTATTTTAAATATTTATTGTATTTTTTTACTGTAAAAATGGCTAAAAAATAAGGTAAATTATTAGATAAATTTATTTTTATAAAGTTAACTAAAGAAATTGATGTCCACTAACTTCTAATGATTTATAACTTTGTCAGGATATATTAAAACTAATTTTGTATAAAAATGATAATATTTGTTTAATTAAATTCAATTTAAGGGTAAAAATATAATTGTGTATATAGGTGATAAATTCGATAGCATGAAACCACATACTAACTAAATTCTCCATATTTTTAGGAGTATATAAAAATTTTCGGGGAATTATTTGATGACCTGAGCTATTTATTGTGAATTTTAGTAATAAAATATTTTAAATTACTAACCAAGGAATGTTATTTAGCAATATTAGGCTAAATTATGATAAAAATTTGAATAGAACCTATACATAATATACTAATCAGATTGGGTTAAGATGAATTTTCAACATATTTAGTGATAATTACATGACCAAACTATGATATACACGTGTTAGGATTAGATATTACTTATATTATTAAGTTTTTTTAGGAAATTCTATAACATATAGCTCATTTATATAATATGAGTATAATATCATAATGATTTTGATAAGGATATATAGGTATATTAGAAATGAGAAATACTCTTTAGAAGTCATCTCTCGAAATAAAACATATAATATGTATCATTTAGTTCGTACGAACTCAATGACACCACTTTTACTAAAATTAAACAATCCTAGGTAATATAACTCATATTTCAATAATATTACAAGAATTTACGTACTAAAATAACCTTATCATAATTTAAACATAAATTGATGGATCAAAAGTACATTTTAATATGATCAAAATAATATATCATAAGTAATAATATGACTACATATATTATCAATACTTAATACCTTAACATAACTTATATAATAAAACTATATTTCATTATAAAAGAAAAATCATGATATACTTCCAATGTATATATAACTTTATAATGAAATAAAAAAGTAGGTAAAACCCTAAAATTTTCATAACTCTTATGAGAACTAAATCTAGGTTTTGTATATATAGGATATCCTAATAAGCAGAGTGTTGACAATACAAGCCTTCCACAATGAGCGTTAAAACATGTAAGTTGGGATCGTAACTTTACCACTTATTAAGATACTATATTAAAGTATCTAGAAGCTTAAGAGTACTATTGCTTATTGTTGTAAATTAGTTTTTTATGTACATGCTATGTGTGTGATTAGTATTCTATTTATGATACGAGTTAAACTCCTTAGCATACTATTCTACATGATAGCATAGTTTTATCTTATGTAAACTTATCTGGCCACCCCAAAATGGAATTAATATTGATTTGGCCGCTAACATAACTGAACATGTATAGTAACCATTAAGAAAACGATTAAGAGTATTAGACCAAATACCGACTTCATTTAATGAGAATAGCTGAAATTGTTCTTTTTCAATCCTTAGTTGAATTAAGTGATAAGCAAGAAGGTCACAACAAGGGTAGAGGTCGAAGTTATAAGGTAGTCACAGGAAAAAGGTATTCTCCATTGTATAAGCCTAGGTTTGGTCTAATTTTAAGTTGTAATAAACTCCTCAATTCGAGTTAGAGTAAATGTGATTTCTTTGACCTCACAATGAACTGGATAACATTGTGCAACTTTTCAAGTGATTGATTACATTATATTTCATTATAATTAATAACCTTTTTTGTGATTGTATAATACTCATTGACTCCGTCCCACTTACTAAACTAGTTGTGCTCACATCCCTATAAACTTTTTTGCAAGTGATAAGTTACAAGCAAGAGTTTAAGATGTATAGATATCACCAGCCCCAGGTTATTGCGCAATTGGTTAAAAAAGTGAGAAAAGGAAAATCTACTGAATTTGAGCTTTTGACTTTTTTCTTTGGTTTTAAGGAAACTAACTAGGAATTTCTTAAGACGCCCACTAGTTTCTTATCTTATTATAAATAGACTTCAAGACTTGTAGCTCTTATAAACTCTTAATATAAATTATAACTCTATGTGTTGAAATGCTTATATAAATACTGTTATGTTATCAGATAAAAGGTTGTACCAAATAAATATTTTGAAAAACTATACCACACGTTTGATTATTGATAGGTATCAAACTATATGCTTTAAGTTAGTTAAGTCATATTCGCCTTATGTAGACTATATCTACGATAACAACTGTAAAGTTGGCTTTTATTTTAGGTTAGTTTATACGGCGAGACTGTTACAACTTCTCTTATTCAAAGTATAACAATTATATCAAATCAATAAAATTTTGAGTACGAAAGTATGCTAACACTTAGCTTCATTCACTTACTATGCCTATTTAGCTTTAGCAAGAGTTAACTATAGACTAGAGTCAAATAGAACTCTCTATTACAATCAAAATGCTCAAATACTATGAGGAATACAAAATATAAAATCCTCTCAATAACTCGCTTAAGTGTCTAGATTCTATTTCAGCCTCTACATTTTGCTTATAGCCTTCTATTTTAGCTTCTTTGTGATCAAAGCTTCCATGCTCAACTTATGACCTTCCATTTTAGCTTTTATCTCAAGAAAACTATTTGACAAATTTTGAGCACATTCAATAATCAAAGCAAACACTTAATGAATATTGTTTCTTATTGTTGTTCTTGATAAAGACATACAGTATCATTTTTATACAAAGCTTTTTCTAACATTCAAATTCCATGAAAGAAGCTAAAGTTTGAATCTTTTAGCTGTTGGGGTGAAGATAAGCCAAAAAATATCTTTCCTATTTTTCTCTAAAGTAATCTTTCAATTAGTTCAAATTTTTGTATCAATCTTGACTCCATTTGATGTAATTTAAAAATTTAAATGTTAAATCACTAGTAACTTAATGCTTCCACCAAATATAGAATAAATCTTTGCTTGAAGTCTTATGTCATATTTCAAATTCGTCCAAAATATTTATGTAGATTTTTTTTTTTTTCTTGACATTTCCTACTAAGTCTAAGTCTTGCAGCAATCGGTGTGCTTAAAACTTACCTTTAAATAGATATATAAAATCAACTCCTTTTGAATTTGATATTCCGTGAAAATCTCCAATAAGATCAGATTAAATCATCTAGATTTCAAAAGTTCGTAACTTATCTTAGACATCTCCTTAAAGGTTGATATTGTATCACAAATCTTGCACAATTTTCTCTCAATTTTTACAATTAGATTGTTAGTTGTATTATCCAAATATAACTAACCGTGGAATTAGACCATGATCTATAAAATATTCATATTTGATGAAAACTCAAACTACCCTATTTTTCAACCCCCGAAGAACTCCGATTTTGTTTGTCACGGACTGATCTGTCATGTGCTTGATATTGATAACTTGTTCGTTTTCTTTTGTTAATTAATCTCCGGTGCTTGCATCCCTTTGATTGGCTACTTTGAATGATCATTGGCATACGTTTATTTGATTAAGCTTTCTGTTGTTCGAAAACTCTACACTAGCCAATCTAATCTTGAATTAAACGATGACCAACCGACTCTTTAGACCAATTGAAGACTTATGAACATACTGCCAGTCTTTATATTGCCTTGGAAATAGAGCAAGCCTTGCTGAAGCTGATATGTTGGAGTTGAGCTGCCATTTATCAAACAGTTGATATGCTGAAGACGGCACATTAAAAGATGCTTGATTGCTTGTTGAAATTGCCACATTTTGGAGCTTCTAAATACTGATCACGTTCTTACTTAGAGCTGTTTGACTTCTATACAAGGTTGTTATATTGCATTTCTCTTTGGGGATGATGATGACCTTGGGGTGGAGATTTTTCCAAAGCTAGAATAAAATTTAGCATCTGTTGTTGTTCGTGTCCGCAAGCTAATGAAAAATGTTAGTTGAAGATTGTTTGGGACTACAGGGACAGATTTGAGGGTTCGAAGGGGCGCAACCCATAAAGCTTGGGAAAAAAAGGAACAAAGTTAATTATAAAGCAGGAATCTATCCATCCATCCATCCATCTATATATACATATTACAGAACAAATTTTAATGTGATTATAAATATAATCTCCCCATTATAGTTTTGCATTTGTACTTGCTTAGAAGACTATGGAATTTCTTGAACACGTTGCTACTATATGGAATGATTGCTTGGACTCTAAGGTTATGTTTGCTTCACCGGAATAGAATAATGCTTGAAAGGAATAGCAATTTCGCTAGTGTTATTTTGTGTTATGATTGAGGATATTTTGGAATAAGAATTAACTTTTATAAGGAATAGCAATTCTTCTAGTGAAAGAAAGGAATAAAAATTTCTTATCTATTCCACATTATATGAAATAAATATTATTTATGATATAACTTTTTAGAAACAAAAAAAGGGAGTAGCTACTAAACAATAATAAAGGTAGAATGATAATTTAATTTCTAAGTAAATGAACATCACGTAAATGAGTTGAACAATTAAGTGAGCTGCTTCTTCACAAACTAATGTTCACTTTTAAGTGTTGTATTTACGAAGCTTGACTGAGTTTCTCCAAACTGCTTATAAACATGCGTGCTAAAAAGGACGTTGAATACTTGATAATTGGATGTGCACTTGAAGACAAACAACGCTCATCATAAAAATATAACATCGATATTAAGAGATAACAATGAAATTAATTAATACAATTAAGATATATATATATATATATATGTATATATAAACTAACATTATTAAAATATACATGTATAATCAATCTATAGAAACCCAAAAATAAATCAAGTTTTCCTTTCAATAAATAAAAATTATGTTGAAAGTACCTTCTATGTATTATTCTAAGCAAATACTATTACTTGCTGTTTATCTTCTATAAAACCTTCTATATTGTGTACTTCAAAACTATCAAGCCAAAATATTTTCTACTTGACCTTTTATATTTCAATGCACAGTCATAGCAAGTTCTTTTTTACCTTCTATTTCATTTTGATAACTACATATTACTTTCTATTATTCGTGGAAATGGTATGGAGTCATCTTTATATCGCATGAGAATGCTAATTTCTTCATTCTTAGCTATAATGATAGAGATTCGAAAGAGAGAGTTATGGTAGAAAACCCTTGGTTAGTAATGGGTCATTATTTGACCTTAGAGGAGTAGACAAAAAAAAAAAAAAACATGGAAGTTGGAGGAAATTTCTTTGGATCGGTTGATGGTTATAGATTCATAGCCTCAAATTGGAGCATATGAATATCAAATACGTTAAGATTTTAGGAAGTAAACTAGATGAAGTTCTAGAAGTTAAGCTTATTAGATCACTCAAAGGGGAAAGAAGGGTATTCTTGAGAGTGAGAGTTAAAATTCCTATTAATTTATCCTTTAATGTTCAATCTATGGGTTAATATAGGACGTAGGATAAGATATCAAGTTTTCCTTAAACATAAGTAGTTGAATGACTAGTGTTTTAGAACTAGAAGACTTAAACACTTGAGCAAGAATTGTCAATTTGAGGACTTGAAGGATGAGTGTATGGGACCAAGGTTTCGAGTGAATGCAACGTAAAAATGGAGCAATGGGGAAAGTGGCTAATGCGGAAGAGTAATAATAAGGAGAGCGTGAATCCTAATCTATTGGTATCTTGAGTCGTTTAAACTAATCAATAGATTATTCCAAAAACTAAAGATAAGACTTTGTATCAAAATCTACTTGAACCCTAAACACATTCACCCAAACCAAATTCAATCCAAATGCATTCGCCCAAACCAAGTTCCACCCTAACCATTTCCAATCCTTTGGAGTATATTCCTATGCTCTTGTCATAGCCAACTTCACAAACTCGCTCAATTAAACAACTTAACCAAACCTAAACTACATTTGTTCATCTACCAAACACTAAACCAATCTAGACCTGTTCTACCACAAACCACCAACAATGTACATGACATGAGTCATACACAGTAGCTAGTTTACCCTATTGTAAAGAGTATTCTTGTACCATAAAATAAGATAGAAATTAGCAAGGATTTGTTAAAGCAACATGGTTTGGTTTGGAGATTAAGAATGTTGTTGATATTGGTAAAGGCAAAGAGATTATTGTTGTAGATGTTCAGCAAGTAGTTGAGCTATCTCTTCTGGAGTTAACCAAAGCTTTGTAGAAGCTGAAACTCAAAAGAGGAAAGGAAGATAGTAAAGAAGAGTTTATAGGCAAGAAGTTAAAACCAAGTACTGGGTTGTGTAATTCTGAAGTTTTAGTTGAAAATAATGTAATTGAGGAGGAAGTTAAAAAAATAGAGAAAAAATATTGAAAAAAAGAAAAACCTTAACCAAGAGAGTTGGAGTGTTAAGAAAAGTAGCAGAAGAATGAAAAAAGAAGTGAAAATAGCATGGGAGTTAGTGAAAGAAGTTTGTACAATGTGTGAATGGGTTGAAGTGCCCATTGTCTCTTGTGACAATATAGGCAGTGGTGATAGGCTTAGAATATCCATACGAGCACTATGATTTTTCTATGTTTGAACTATCAAGGGATTGGGCCTCTTAAGGTAGTTCTAAACTTGCAAGGCCTGGTCAATAAGTATAATCCTAGTGTTATTTTCTTAATGGAGATATAAAAAAAAAAAAAACAAGAAAAATAAATTGGAGAGGGTTGTGGAATAGGTTTAAGTATAGGGTTGTTTCTATATTGAAAGAAGAGGATATGAATGTGGGATGTCTCTATGGTAGAACACTAGTATTAACATCAATGTGCTAGAAGTAGATGATTATTTTGTTGATTCAAAAAATTCTTTTGAAGATGGAAATATTGTGGGGCACATTATGTAGGTGCACTCATCTACAAAATTTCATTCCAAAAAAAGGACTTTGAACATTTGAAGAAATATGGTTGCTATCACAAGTGTTTCTAAGTTATGCATTTGTGATTTCAATGCTATTTTATATGAACATGAGAAGGAAGGAGGGAGGAGGGCTAATCAAAGAATAATGATAGGTTTTTGGGTAATGATTGAAGATGCTCAACTTCATGATTTAGGTTTTGATGGGCCCAAATATACATGGTCTAATAAAAGAGAGGATAGAGCTTTTGTGAAAGAATGCATTGATAGGGGACTTGGTTTAATTGATTGGGTGGAAAATTTTTCAAATTGTAAAGTAAAAATTGTCCCTACTTATGGTTTTGATCATGCTACATTAGTGGTTAATTTGGAGGCCTGGGACAACAAAGGAGTGAAGTATTTTAGACTTGAGTACAAGGGAGTTATAAAAAGAAATTGGACAGCTTAGAATATTATTCTAGCATGGGATTTGGTGCTATCACAATTGGAAAGCTGTAAAAGAGCTCTTATGCAATAGTAAATCACATTTTCCTAATAATAAAACTACTTGATCAAGTACTTAAACAATTGAAGGCTATGCAAAGTGATCCAACAAGACTACATGAGTTGATATGGAAGAGGATAAAAGTTTTTTACAAAACTTGATAATTTATGGGAGAAAGAGGAAAAATATTAGTACCAAAGAGGTAGAACTAATTAGTTAAACTATGGTGATAGGAATACATCATTCTTTCATCACCCTACTTTGAATAAAAGGAGTAAGAATAAGATTTTTCAAATCCAAGATGCACAAGGGAATTAGACAGAATTTGAGTAAGCAATTTCTATAGAATTTACCAAGTTTTTTCCTAAGATTGTTTCACTTAGTTGGGGTAGTGGAGGATATTCAATGCCTAGATTAGGTGGAAAACAAAATTAGCAATGAAATGAGTGAAATATTATGTGGAGATTTGGAGGATATGGAGATAAAAGAAGCTATTTTCCAATTAAGAAGGCTTAAGGCACATGGACCAGATGGGTTTTCAAGAATATTCTATCAAAAGCATTAGGATATTGTGGGCAAATCAGTGATGGAGGTTGTCAAAGCTTTTTTCAACTCAAGTACCTTTCCAACTCTATTGAATAAAACAAATCTTATTCTTATCCCTAAATGCCTTCCCTTCAAAAAAATGTCTCCCAATTTAGGCCTATAAGTTTATGCAATTTTTTGTGTAAAATCATTAAAATTCTTGTCAATAAGCTTAGAACTTTTCTTCAAAAAAATCAAAGTACTTTTATTTCAGGAAGAATAATTTACATCAATGTTTTGATTGCACACAAAGTGTTTCACATTTTGAAAAATAAGAAAAATGGAAAAAAGCAATTTTGTGCTTTGAAAGTAGACATGAATAAAGCATATAACTATATTGAATGAGATTTTCTTGAAAAAGTGTTAATTTAATATGGTTTTGTACAAAAGTAGATCATGTCATGTGTAACTTCAATAAAGTTTAACATTGTTGTTAATGAGAAAAGAGTGAGTTCTTTAATGCCTAAGAGGGGGTTGAGATAAGGCGATCCTTTATCACCATATCTTATCATTCTTGTAGCTAATATTTTATCAAGGGGGATTGAGAAGCACCTAAGGAATGGAGAACTACATGGCATAATTGTCAAAATCATTATTGTACCTATGCAATTGTATGAGTTTACGATTTTATAAAGTTTTTCTGAGTTAACTCGTTTATAATTTTTTTTTTTTTTTTTTGTAGAAACTTACGTTTTTAACCAATTTTATATGTCAAACTCGGTAGAAACGTACGTTTTTAACCAAATTTACCAATTCTACATATATGAGTTGAATGGGCCAAAAATTAAAAAGATATAACTAAACTTCTATAATCCCATTAATTATTAAAGCATCAAGTCATCTTTCCTATATTTTTCCAATTTTTTTTTCCTCTTTCTCTCTTTCCTAATCAGCATAACCTTCATATGGTTCCAGCTCCAATAGCAATGTTTATAAGAAAAACTTTATATTTAAGTTTATACTATTAACGATTTAAAATTAGTTGAAATATTTGGTTTATTTCAATTTATTGCTTTTTTTAAACAAAATAATGGGGAAAAAAATTAGTTTTCATGTTGCTTATCCTTATTTTATAAATGCTAGATTATAAATTAAGAACTTTTTTATGGGAAAAAAAAACTAATTTTTTTCCATTTCTTTATTTCCATATTATATTTCAAGTTTTTTATATCTACTATAAGCATATTTATAGTTTTTTTAAAATTATTTTACATAGGTTGTAAAAACTTATGTTTTTACGTTTCAATTCTACAGATCCTTTAATAATTCTAGGTAGAATTGGGAGTTTGATAACCTTACCGCATGGTTTGGTTATTAAAGATACATGTTTAAAGATGTCATATTTGTTTTTTGCTAATGATGCTTTATTTTTCCTAGAAGCTAATGTGCATGAAGTGAACAAGCTACCGTCCAATATCATAAGCCATTACTATAGTATATCTAGATAGGTTGTAAATTTGCTAAAATCAAGTGCATATTTCAATAAGAACATTAATGTTGAGGTACGAAGAGTAATAGGTAGAGTAAAGGCGGTTCGTGCAATTGAGGATCCTGAAATTTACCTAGGATTACCTACCTTATGGGATAAATCAAAATATGAGGCTCTAGCTTTTGTAAATGAGAAGATTGTTACGAAACTGAAGGGCTGGAAGTAGAGTCTTTTGAGTGAAGTAGGAAGGGAAATTTTGATCAAAGTAGTAGCATCGATTATCCCAACTTATTCTATGACCTATTTCTTATTCCATTTGAAATGGTATAGAGAATGGAATAACTTGATTGCTAATATTTGGTGGGGCTAGAAGAAAAATGAAAATAAAATTCATTAGGTGAGTTGGGAGGACATCACATGAGTGAAGAAAGAGGGTGGAATGGGTTTTAAAGACTTACATGCCTATAATGTAGCCCTACTTACTAAGTTAGCTTGGAGATTGATGACTAACTTGCAAGCTTTATGTGTAAAGATAATGAAAGGCATCTACTTCCTTAATGTAGATTTTAAAAAAGCTAAAAAGAATGGTAAAGCCTCTTAAGCCTAGAGCAGCATTTTAGATGGGGAATAAACACTTGTTTAAAAGAGCATTGTGGACTATAGGGTCAAAGGATAGATTAGATGTTTAGAGAGACAGGTGGGTGCCTTTATTAGGGGTGAAGAAATAAGTGGTGGTTTAAAAGTTTCAACCTTTATGGACCAAAGCACCAAAACATGGGATATACAAAGATTAAAACAGTTTTTAATGCTTGAGGAAGTTGCTAAAGTCAAAGTAATACCTTTGCGATGGTCAATTAAGCAAGATTCCCTTATGTGGCCTCATAGTAAAGATGGAACCTATATAGCAAAGATAACCTATCAATACATAAAAAAATAAGTCTTGAAACTCAGTTATTTCAAAATCATCATCATCAAGGGTTCATAACAATGAGCTTTGGAAGAAAGTTTGGAATTTCAACACTTTATTGAAGATTCGACGCTTCCTTTAGTGTATTGCAACAAACATTCATCCAACCTTTGAGCAACTATTCAAGAGGCGCGCACTAACCTCTCCTTATTATTGATTTTATGGACTTAAGACACCAAAACATGCACTTCTCACACGCGGTTGGATGGCAGCAGTGTAGTTTAGTGGTCTTAGATTAAGAGTAGATAAATGGAGGATTTCTTCTTTCATGGAGTGGTCTTGAAAATCACCTAATGAGATGTGATGTTTAGTGAGCTATGTATGGAATTTGAATAGAAAGTTTGTTTCTTAACGTGGAGCATATGGAAAGTTTGGTGCTTAACCATATATGAAGGGGAAGAAACGAATCCCAAGTCAACAATTTACAATTATAGTGTTTTAATGGAAGGATATGTGAGATCTTGTTGATCTAATGTAGAAGTGGAGTGCTCGATGAGGAGAGGGGATTCAACTTTATTCTTTTGTTCTAGATCAAGTATTGGCTTTCTCAAAATTAATGTGGATGGCTCATGGTCTAAAGCATCTAAGAAGGCTTGCATTTGTATAGTGGTGCGTAATAGTAAAGCGATAATTGTAGTAAGGAGGGCTCTTTCAGTGAGTTGTCTAAATGCTAAAGAAATATAGAGTAAAGCCTTATTGGAAAGTGTACAACTAGCATGTGACCAGAAGTGGAACATGGTTGAGTTTGAATCAGATTAGCTGACCTAGTTAAAGCACTTAATGGGCCAAAAAGGGTGTCATGCCCTTATAGATACCTCATTTTTTCTATTTTTTGTTTTCTTTTAGAAAATAATAAAAATTTTACAAATGAAAATTAAAAGAAAAATAAGAAAAAAAAGAGAAGAGTCGAGTCAAATCATATCGAATCGAATCATATCGAATCGAATCGAGTCAAGTCCAATCGTATCGAATCAAATCCTATCAAATCGAGTCAACTCCAATCAAGTCATATCAATTCGAGTTAAATTATATCGAGTCAAGTCGAATCAAATCGTGTCGAGCAAGTCGCGTCGGATCGTTTAAGATCGAATTAGATAACGGTGTATAATTAATTTAATAAATTTTAAGTCATTAGAGAATTGGGCTTTATTAAAATAATTTTGGCCCAGTCCGATTTAGAGTAAATTTTTATCTAATTTATATTAAGCTAAAATAAGACTTAGGATTTATTAGATAAATTGTTGGGCTATAACAAATTGGATCGGTTTAAGCTAGGCCTTGAAAAATAGAAAACCTGAATTAAGTAAGATTTTTAGATGTTAGGTTAAATCTTTGAAAAATCTTAATCATATCTTCCATATCTAAGATATGAAAGATACAATTGAGGGTTTATAAATAGGTGTAAGCCCTAAAGTTAAGCCAATTGACCGTAGGATTGAACTTAGGATATAAGATTTTGGGCGATCGGTTAAAGAATCCAATCAAACCCAAATTTTAAAATATTAAGAGAAATATTAGTAAAAATGACCCCGTAAACTTGAATTTAAGAAAATAAGTAATAAAATAGAAAACTATAAAATTTTTAAATTTTAAGTATAATAATTGCTAATTACCAAAAAGGCGAAAAGTGTAATCTAATAACTAATAAATTACTAGAGATAGATTATATGTATACTAAAAATTTTAGAATGACCAAAATAATAATTAGGAATGTTCACGTGTACCCCACATACATATACGTGTAGATAAAAATACGCAAAATTACCTAAATTGGCCAAAAACTAAGTAAATAATTAAAGAAAATTATAAATTAATTGTGGAAAAATCATAAAAAAATCAGAAGGGTGTGGAAGGATGTAAATCTAGACATGGCAAGTCAGAATCTAAAAAAGAAAAATTAACCAATTAGAATTAGGCAACACAAAAGCCAAAAACCAAGGAATTTGGGCAATGTTATGTCTAATTAATGCATATTAATTACCAAAAACGTCTATAAATAGGGGAAAAATTTTTTAGAACTCATTTGGGTAGTGAGGAATCAAAGAAAATTAGGTAGAGGCAAAAATTGAGAGAAAAATTCGAGTTAGAAAAAAAATAAAAAAAACTGTGCAATTAGGGTCTTTAAAAGGAACCCCCACCAGACGGGCAGCTGGAAGTGGACGGCCACCACCACCACCACCACACGGTGGTGGCAACGCCCAGGCCAGCCAACAAGGCCACGGCGGCCAGCGGTAGCCGAAGCCACCCAGATCAGTGAGTCCGATTTCTAGCCTGATTCTTGTGTAATTTTGTAAAAATAATAAATATTATTAGAAAATTGTGAATTTTGTTATTCTAGAATATTTTTGTATGTAATTTTTAGGAAAAATATTATTTTGATGAAAATATGTCCCGTAATATATAGTCCTTAAGAAATCGTGCAAAACCAAGCATATTTCAGTTTAGAAATAAATGACCTTAGGAGTGTAGTTTCGAACCCAAAATTTTTGTGTAGATTACTTAGATGATATAGAACAGTGCTATGAATCCCGTTTTCAAAAATTAATTTTTGAAATTTTTAGATAATTTTTAGGCCTTAAAATGAGGCATAAAATGGGTAATTTAGGGTTAATTAAGTAATTAAATTATTAATTATTGATTTAGTGAATAAGTACATGTTTTAGGATGTTGAAATCTGATGGAGTATGATACTTGTAGCATTTAGGGGGTTAGATGTAATTATTAGGTTAATTATGTAGTAAATGAGTGATAGGAAAAAATAGTAGATTATAAGTTAATTTTGTAAATTAGGATAATTAGATGTCAAACCTGATCTAGGATGAATTTAGACATTTTGAAATAATAATTGATATTTAGAGATGGTAATTAGAGTGATAGAAATATTAGAAGTGCATTATATACATAATAGGCAATAATGCATAATATGTAATTATTAGAAATATACTAAATAGAAAATATTAGAATAAAAATTGATATTATGATAATAATAAAAATATACAATAAATCTAATGGGAAACTTGAATTTATGTAATTATATGAAAAATGTAAAAATTTCTCACATTATGAGTAAATTAGGTACACAAATAAGGATTTAAGTGTACCGGGTGGAATAAAATATTAATTAGAGGTAATAATGGTATTTAGGAGATCGGGAAGTAATGTGATTAATTTCACATTATGAGTTGAAACGAATTTCTAAGATTCGAGTATAAAACCATACTTAAAAATCGAACTAGAACCTAATTTAAAAATCGATGCAGAAACCGAACCCGAACCCGAACCCAACCCCAAACCTAGAATAATTGTAAAAGACCTAGGACCTAAATACTTAGGCATATTAAACCTTAAACAAAACATAACAATAAGCGTTATAGGATAAAATGAATCTATAATGGTTATATGAAAAACTGAAACCACGTTGTGTTATAGGGATGATCGGAGATGGCCTGAGCAAGTCGAACCTCGAGTGAGTGAGCGAGGAGTCAAGGTAAGTTGGGATTAATACGATATTGTATTTTGAAGGCTTAAGATTATGCTTAGTTATGCTTGTTAGATAGTTGAATGTGTGCATGTGCTTGATTATGAGTGATGTTATGATTCTGTTTGTTGTTCTGGCATATATTATATGATTTGTATGAAATGATTAATCACCCTAAACTGGACTTAATCAAATATCCGACCAGTAATTATAATCGGACATGTATGGCAATCCATTAGGGGAACTTAGGACTCTCCAGCCAAATACCAACCCCTTCGAAAGGGATAGCGTAGGATTGCATAATGGTCCCTTCTTTATCCTCAATCGAACTAAGTGACAGGAGAGGAGGTCGCGGTGAGAGTGAAGTCAGTGGTTCAAAAGTAGTCGCGGGAGGAACGAGGTCTCCATTACACAAGCCTGGGTTTAGTCGTGAGCTGTTACATTAATAATAACTCCTCAACCCGAACTAAGTGACAGGAGAGGAGGTCGCAGCGAGGGTGAAGTCAGTGGTTCAAAGGTAATCGCAGGAGAAGCGAGGTCTCCATTGCACAAGCCTGGGTTTAGTCGTGAGCTGTTACATTAATGACAACTCCTCAACCCGGATTAGAGCGGGCACAATTTCTCTAATCTCATGACGAGCCAGACAACATCGTACGATGGCATTTGCTTGCACATGCATTGCACTTAATGAGTTGATTGAAAGCCCTGTTGTGTTTTTGGTATAGTTTTAAGTCCTCCATCCTAACTTACTGAGCTGTGGTTGCTCACATCCCTATAGACGTTGTGCAGGTGCTGGCTAAGAAGTGGCAACCAATTACTCTAAAGTTAGTAACTGCTGAATCTTAGGAAGTAAGAAAAAACATTGAAGAATAAATACATAATTTTAAGGTCTAAGTTTTTATTTTAGAATTATTTTTCATTTCTGAATAATGTAATAACTAGGAAATATATTATGGAAAATTATTGTAAACTTTAATTGCATTAACTGAATTATACTGTATATATATATTTGCTTACTTTCTTGGGTAAATGATTTATTTAAATTACAAACTGTTTACTTCAAAGCGGGTTAGTCGTGGACGCCTTATGTAAATCAGGTCTAAGATAGCGATTGTAAAGCCTTTTATCTTATGATGTTTTATACGTCGAGGCTGTTACGACTCTACCGTTTCGAAGCGTGACAATAGGTTGTCGACACGTGATGTTAGAAAGGTTTTTTTTTTATTATTTTTCACAATCCCCCAACAACAACAATTCACCCTTGTCTCCCAACACACTGAATCAATGCTCCATGCCACATTCACTCTACGTTCATCCCAACTAACGAAGCCCCTAACGACCTGACCACGCTCTAATCAAATGCCTACAGCTAAAATCCGACAAGCTACGCTAGCAATTGCACTTCACGTCCAGCTCACACCGAAATGCTACAATCCGAACACAGTAGTCCCCTGACGTCCTCAATTCACAACACACAGCAGCTTGAACCAAACTCCACAGCTGCCAACATTCTTGTCTCCTACAAATCAGCACAATCCTTTACATCCCATGCAGCCATATCCTATGTAGTCAACGTCCCCCTAGCGTCCATTGCCGCCCAAACTGATCGTCGCCGACAGCACCCTACATGATTTCCTGACCGAAGCATACAGCAGTCCCTCGTCTACGTTGCACTGACCAAACACATCCCCGCATCACTTGCAGCACGATAGTCTACTCCACAAAGACAAACAACAGCAGCCCGATAACATCAGCACATGCCCTTCATCAACTGTTCAATCCAAAACGTAAGCCACAACATGCAGCTAAACATATCACTACACTCGTTGCCTCACCAAAACCCACTACAAGCCGACGTGAAATCCTACAATCCATGCCAAACTCCACTACACACACTATGGCAACACAGTCTAAACTACATAACACCGATACGATCACATGTAACTCGACGTGTAAGTAAATTTATTTATTATTAGATATTTATTTGTTTTATTAGTTAGCTCAATTATTTTTACTAATCTATTTTTTTTAAGTGCAAGTCTATTATTATTTTCATATTACGTGTTTGTTTTTTTAGATAATCTTAATTGAGTTAATTTACATTTTTAATAAAATCTTGTTTTTAAAATAAAAAATATGTATCTTGGGATTGAGATTTAGAAAAAATACGTATAAGATATTATCTCGCAATTTAGGATTTGGAAAATATATGTATAAAGAAACGTATGCAGATTGTATCTTTAATATATCTTACAGTTATGATTTAGAAAAGATATCTCTTGACACGTAGTATTTTAAAAAAATAATAAAAAATCTTAACCAAGTTTTTTTAAAAGATTTAGTTAGTTATGATATTTTTAATTCGGAAAAATTAGATTTCTTAACTTTTTTAAAAAAATAATAAATGGTTAAATAAACTTAAACCTAACTCAATTTTTAAAATAAAAAGAATTCACCCACTAAATATTTTATAAAAAAACAACTACGTTAATTTGATCTCGACTAATGGGTAAGTAGGCACCTTCGAGGTAACTATATAAAAAATAAAAAATAAAAAAACTTTTTTTCCTTTTTTTTTTTTGAAAATTTGTAATAAAAAATAATGAAAAAAATCATTTTAGTTATAATTTGTATATTTAGGTATATTTTTAATATTTTTAGAAAATTATTAAAATAAAAACCCATCAATTCTTTTTTAATTTTAACATGGTGACTTAGTCTAAATAGGTTAACCTCCGAACCTAGTTTTTTCTGATTTCATTTTTTAAAAATTATTTTCTTAGAAAATCCGCAGATCAATAGTCAAATTAGGGTTTTTCCACTCAAAAACTCTAAGTTCATTTTTTACCTATTGAACTGATTGCTGACTCCAATTTTTAAATTTTTTTATAAACATTTCCTTAAGTTAATGTCGAGTAACTTATATTAAGCAAGCTGACCTTAATATAGGTTAAATTAAGGAAACCAAAATAGAGCTGATAGCCCAAAACAAGAAAAGTCGTAATAGTTCTGCCATGTAAACTAACCTAAGATAAAAGCTAACCTTATAGCTGCTATTATAGATATAGTTTATACAAGGTGTACACGACTCAACCAGCTTGAAACATCCATTCTGATACCTATAAATAATCAAACTTATGGTATAATTTTACAAAATACCTATTATGTGTACTCTGTTGTTTGATAACATAACAGTATTTACATAAATATTTCACATATAGAGTTATAATTTACAATCAGAGTTTATAAAAAAACACATATCTTAAAGTCTATTTACAATAAAATAAAAAATTGATGGGCGTCTTAAGGAATTCTCAATGAGTTTTCTCAAAAGTCAAAAGCCCAGATTCAGTGGATTCCTTGTTCTTCACTTTCCCAACCAACTGCACATTAACTTGAAAGTGATGATATCTAAATATCCTGACCTTCACTCATTACTTATAAAAGAGTTTATAAGGATGTGAGCACAACTAACTTAATAAGTGGGACGAAGTCTGAAAAATACCACACAATCACAAACAAAGTTATTAATTACGATGAAATTCGATGTAGTCAATCACTTAAAATATTGCATAATGTTATCTAAACCATTATGAGATTAAAGAAATTACATCCACTCTAACTCGGATTGAAGAGTTTTCCATGACTCAAAATCGAACCACACTTAGGCTTATGTAATGGAAAACACTCTCCTCCAATAACCACCTTCAAACTACGGCTCCTACCCTTACCGCAACCTCCTTAAAAAGAACTATTCCAATTATCCTCATTGAAAAGAGTCAATTTTTAACCTGACACTCCTAATCATTCCCCTAACAGTTACTATGCATGTCTAGTTAATTTAGTAATCAATTTACTATTAATTCCATTTAAGGGTGGCCAAACAAGTTCACAATAATACAAAATGAAATAATTATGCAAAACAGCATAGCAAGGAGTTTAACTCCTATCACAATCATAATATCAACCATACACATGGCATGCATATAGACAACTAATTTACAACCACAATGAAAAGTACTCTTAAGTCTCTAAATAATTTAATACAGTATCTCAACATAGTAAAGCTACGATCCTAACTTACCTATCTAGACACTCACTGTAAAAAAACTCGTGTCTTCAACGCTCTATTTACTAGGAGACCCTATATATATATATATATATATATATATATATACAAAATATAGATTTAGTTTTCATAAGAATTACAAAAACGTTAGGATTTTATTTATTTGTATTCCATTAAATGGTTATATATAAATATATATTTATATATTTAATGCATATTATTATTTTCCTTATATAATGAAATATAGTTTTATTATATAAGTTAAATTATTAAATATTAATAATATCACATTTATACTATTACGAATAATATATCATTTTCATCTTATCAAAACGTACTTTTAATCAATTAAACTACATTTTAATTATAGTAAAATTATCATAGTACATAAATTCTCATAATATTATAGAGATATAAGTTATATTACCTAAGATTATCTTATTTTAGTAAAAGTAGTGTCATTGAGTCTATATATACTTAATGATACGTATTATGGATTCTATTTTAAGAGATAACTTCTAAAGGGTAATTCTAGTTTCTAATATACTTGTATGTACCTATAATAAATATTATCATATTATACTTATTTTATGTAATTTAACTATATTTTATATAATTTGCCAATATAACTCAATAATATGGGTATTATATAACCTTAATATGTATATATTGTACCTCATTGAAAAACTATCATTAAATATATTAAAAAATTCATTTTTATTAAATCTAACCAGCATGTATTTCTATAGTTTTTATTTCAATATTTATCACATTTTAATTTATTATTACTAAAAACAACCCTTGGTTCATAACTTAAGCTATTTTATTACATAAATTCTTAATAAATACCTTGAGTCACCAAATAATTCCTTGAAAATTTTTATAGATGTCTAAAAATATGGGGAACTCAATCAGTATATGGTTTCATGCTATCAAGTTCATCGCTTAAAATGCTCATAATTACAATTTTATTCCTAAATTACATTTAATTAACCAAATATTATCATTTTTATATAAAATTATTTTCAATATATTCTAACATCATTATAAATCACCAAAAGTCAATATAAGTCATTTTCATGAATTCATTTCAGAAAAATCTATTTATTTCATATTTTCATCTTAGTTCTAGCTATTTTTAGGGCTAAAAATTAGATTAAATTGTAAAAATAATTAAATTAAAAATATGGCTACATGGAAATCAAATATATATCATTTGTATTCTATACAAAAATTTTGAGCTATAAACTACATTATTTAATATATTTATTTTAAAAGTCAAAATTCGAATGAATAATGACTTTCTTAAGCAAATATATAAAATATTTTAAATTTTAGAAAAATAAAAATATCATACGAAAGCATATCTAAAATAACCTAAATATAAATTTTTCCATAATTTTATGGATGGATTTGATAATTTTTTAAATTTAATGAAAAACATAAGAGAAATTTGACTCATCTATTCATCGAAGCTTCGACAGCCGTTGGGTAGTGGCTGGTTATCGAAAAGCCTAAGTGCAAGGTGGATTAATGGTGGTCAGAAGGGTTTCACAATAGGTCATCAGAAGGCTAAGGGACTGTACAAGCATAGTAAGGTGCTCTGTTTTTGTAATTTTTTTCTAAATTATTTCTATTTTTATAGAATTTTTCCTCTATTAATCCTAGGTTTCAATTTGCTACACCAATGTTGTTATGTTGTGGATTCTATTTATAGGAATTCTAATGGCCATATGAAATTTCCTTAATTTTTTCCCTTTTGAATTCAAGTAAAAGGTGTCCTTTTCTTGTCCATTTGCCTTTTGATTTATCATGCTATTTCTTGATTTTTTCCAGCTATTTTATTGAATTTTAGATAGGCTTTGCTGTTATTCTAGTATAATTTATGTAGCTTAGGTATATTATGTCAGTATTTAGTTATTTTATTAATATACAAGCATATATCCTATATATTTGATACATATAATGTATAAACATAGTCATATAATTATGTTCTTAGCATTTTTTTATTTTTAAGATATATTTTCTACTTATTTTTTGTGAGTTTATCTCATACTATATATAATTATATAATTCTGAGTTAATTTATGAGTATAATTTATTATATATATCGAATATATTCATAAAAATATGTGTATACTCATATAATATATTGTACTATATTACTTACTTTTTTAGCCTAATTTACTTATTTATAAATTCTCATCTCATTTAGAGTTCAATTTTTAAGGGTTTTGATTATTTTTATACTATATTAAATAATCACATTTTTAAGCGTAAAATTGAAATTTTATATCATTATTTTTTAAATCTAACTTCACTAAATCACTTCGACTAACTTTTTTATTTTAATCGTAAAGTTTGAGCTAAATTAGATAAATTTTCTCATATGTTTTAAATTTAGATTCAATTGCCGTAAATGGGATTTTGGAAGCGAATGGAAATTTCAAAAAGCAATCCATTATGCCTCTATTCCGGTTGCTGTTGAGATCAAAAGATTATCCTTAGTGCATGATTGTAATTATTCTTTTTCCTATATTAGTAGAAAGGCAAGTCGTGTTGTTGATATAAATTTAGGAAGGGGATATGTCTGAGATTGGTGACTTTGCCCCCTATCTTAATTCCAAAAGCTACTCAATTTAGATGTTATGTTCAGTTCTCCTGGCCATGTAAGTTCAGTCTCAACCCATCTTAATAATGGGTGAGATTTTATTAAATAAAATTTAAATTTGTGCTGAAAAAAAAAAAAAAAAAGGATAATAAACAACCACAGTTCTTGATAAGAATGGACAAGTTCAAAAGTTGAACACGCAATTCTATATGAATCGACCACTTTAAGACGAAGAGGAAGAGGAGCATGTTTTCAACTCAATAAACTGTCAAAGCTGTTATAACGTCTGTAACAATGTAACAATGACAATTAATAGCAAACCCTAACACTATGGATGTAAGAGGAATAGATTGCTAATAAAAATGATAATAATGTAAAAACCTAATTATAAAATAAATCTATTACCTAATTACTGGAAAAGCACTAATAATAGCGTAAACTTTCAAAATAATATAAAATAGCAAGTTTTCATGAAAATAGGTATGTGTCCCATATAGCTTTCCTTATTGGCGCCACTTGTAATTAGGGAAGACCATCCAAAAATATTAATGAGAAAAGTAGAATTCTAGATCACTTTTTAATTTGAATTCTTAGTCCCTTTTTTCTTTTTCTCATTTGAATCCTCAATGCTTTCTTAGCTTTCACAAGCTTTTTTTTTTTTTTTATTCCATTAAGTTTTTCATTCACAAATGACACGTGACAGTACTTTATTCATCAAAATAAATAATTTAACAAAATAATAGAGTTGAATGAATATAAATTGGATAAATTAATAAAATAACAATCTAAAATAAAAATATATATAAAAAAGAAAAAAAAGCTATAAAATTAAATGGCAAAGAACCTAATACCCAAAAAAAAAAAAGAAAAAGAAAAATTACAGCTACGATGTTCATCGTTGTATCAAGCAATAAATTCAAATATCAAATTTATATAAAAAATAAAAAATAAAAAAACCTTTAACCATAACAACAAAAACTTCAACTAATATATAAAAAACATTATTTGTTATGAAAAGACGTGAAACGAAATTACCATGTATTGGAGTGGATTAGGGATGCCACCAAGACGAGTTTGGAGCAAGTTTTGCAAAATCCAAACTCAACTTATTATCTTATAAAGTTTTCCATAACTCTATAAGATATGTTACTTTATAGGATTATGTAAAACCTATTAAAAACTTGACGTAACCTGTTAATACTTAAAAAAAAAATTAAATTGATTTGTGTGTATATACAAAAAATTAAAGTAAATAACGTATGGATTATTTTAAATAATAAAACAAATAGTATATAATTATTCAAGATTAAACCAATTTTTTATTTTAAATTAATACATAATTAATGAAAAGAAGATTGATAGAAATTGAGAAATATGGCCAACTAGATTAGAGAAAGACCAAAGGCAAGAAAAGAGAATCACAAAAAATGTAAAAGAGAGAGATAAGGTTAACGGTTTTTTTTTAAAACAAAATATGAAAAAAAATAAGATATTTTTTATTAATTATTATATTTTATCATTTATAACTAATACTAAATTACTAATATTATATTATTATTTTTAATTGGATTTAAGTCTCTGATGAAGTTTTTTTTTTAAATCTCAAAAACTCAATCCGAAATCTTATAGAATTTCAAAACTACTTATAAAATCTAACTCAAAACTTTATAAAATCAAATCTTATATTATTTTTAGCGGATCGAAAACTCTAAAATAACTTAGTCGATAGCATTCTTGAATTGTTGGTTGTTTACTTAATTATTAAAAGTTCATAGAAGATTACTGGTGGAAACAAAAGTTGGCACACTGTTGGCTGTCATGCTTGGCACAAACATCATAGTCCACTAACGTGTCATCACAAAATCACAAATCAGGGGTGAAACACCAATCACCTGAAACCAAAAACAAAAAGAGAAAAATATCTCATCTTTTACAATAAAAACAGCACGATCCGATAAATCTATAAACCACAACTTTACCCAAAAAAATGAAAAACAACTCTATCCATAAAAAATTAACCATTAAAAAAATAAAAAGAAAATAGGAGAAGAACTTTTGCTAATACCCTACCACATCCATCAAAAAGCCAGAACTTTAATCAAATAAAGGGAAAGTACCCATCACAAGTAAGCAACTTTAGAAGTCCTAAAATTCCTAAACCTAAACCCAAAAACTCAAGGCGCCGATTCATCACCGTCATTCTCTTGGACCTACATTACTCCAACTGTGCAATATCGAGTTGCACTTCCTCGATCCTAACCTTCTTGTATCATCGAATCGCATAACAAGGCATTTAAACATGCATATAAATAGAAAAGTAACGGATTAAGAATTGTACTTATTCCAGTACTAATTAATCATCCATAGCTTGCTGGATGACCTAGAATGAGATCCCCTCATTTTACTTCCTGAATCTATCAACAACAGAATTGGAATCCCAGGCTAGTGCCTTGGATTCTCATCGTTTGAGATTGGCTCAGCTCATGCCCACCATGGCATGCAACGAAATCTCTAACTCGCCTCCTACATCCTCCTACATGGCCACCATGTGGAAAGCAGCCAGTTCCATCTTTTTCAATCTATCCATTGTCGAAAAAGCCTAAGGCTTTGCAGCTTCGGAGCACCACTTCCATTGTCCATGCATATCACTCCTCCGCTGCTGCCAACCCGATTGTCGTTCATCCATCCTGTGGTTCGCTCCACTTCTTTACGTGCAGTCAACTCATGTGTCAAGGGAAGACACTCGCGCAACCAACTGTTCTTGCCTAATGCCTGCCCAAGGATGCTTCCAGCTGCTGCAGCACACTCGTCAGTTCCTACATATGTCCTGGCTCTAATACCAATTTGTTGTAGGATCGTAAATTATATGGAGTAGTAGATTATTGAGTTTAGGTCTTAGTCATCTTCCTTCCTCACTTTCCAATGGTTAAGTATGATTTTTGCGCTCATTAAGAGAGAATCCAACGATCTTATGAGAGTTTAGAAAAAGATTTGATAGGAACAAATCCACCTTTCGTTCATTCTTTTCCCAACATAATACTCACAACACAACCTACCATAATTTTAGCATACTACAGAATAAACAACAACCCGCTACACTAGTGACATGGACACAACAATCCACACACAACCAAATACCCTAAACACCACAGTTAAACAAAACAACATCAAACATCAGAAAAAACAAAGCAACAACTACAGCAGACATAAGCATCCATTCCACTAGCTAGCATGTTTCTTCTTCCAGCTGTACACACGAGGAAATGGGGTGATTAACATTTTTCTTTTTACTGCTTGATATTAAGCCATGATCACATTCTAAAAAGGAGTGCTTGGCAATGGTGATCCTTTAAGGAATGCCTTGAAAAGTGTTAGAGCTGGCGACGGGGATGTGTAGGGAACTTCATGTGCTGCTCCTCTAACAGTAGCAAACATCAAATTCGAGACATTCTTATCTCCCTCTGAAGTACCAAATGATTGAGTCCATCCCCCTATCTGAATGAGATTTTTCTGAGAAATATTAATGAAGTCAAAGCTTTGTTCTTTGTAAATATAGGAGAATATTAAGGACGTCCAGAGTACCTAACAAGAAAAGCACCTACCTGTGTTTTGTCATACCAAGGTGCATATCTGCTGAAGGTGGTGAAATTCATCCCTTTAGCAAGTTTGTTAGCCACTTCCCTTGTGTTTGTTAGCGGAATTTTTGCATCTTGATCACCGCTGGTTGTATTTTCACAAGAGCATGAGGATATAAGCAAGCCACTGAAGTGAATATGCATACTATCTTTTCTCTATTCTTGCTTTATGAATCTTTGTTATATTCTTGATTTCAACAAAATAGGAGTTGGCTCAGGATTACCGATTTACCACTCTAGTCCGGTATATCCATGATATCCTATCGAGGTGTTTTCATTTTCATATGAAAGAATATGAGATTTATCGTCATTAATCATTTGAGATAGTATCCATTGTATATGTAAACAATTTTATCCTTCATCTTTTCCCTTTCTAGATTTTGATAAAAGAAATCCTTTGCTAATGCAACATGCTTAACTCTATTTGCTTGACAGGAAGGAACTATCTACAGATTAGTAAATTATTCCATGCCTTTACCATGAGACTTCACTGAGATTATGGTCCATCGGCTGTGTTTTCCTTTTTCCTTAAAAGAAAAAAGAAAGAAAATTAGAGAATTGTTTACTAGGACATACCTATAGAGTAGAACTCGGACACCTTTCTTGAGAATGTATGTAACTGTAGGTATAATGTCGATGAGGAAGTTGTCCAAATGATAGAAACGATGCCTGTAACAAGGAATTTGTACCATAACTGCAACAAATCAGAATGATCGAACAGAAAGTGACTAGAAAAGAATCAAACCCTGAGCATAATTCCCAAGTTCCTGGAAGTTTAGTTGTGTTGGCATGAAATGCTTCTTGAACCCGGTGACTATTGAGGTAAGAATGTACCCAATCTCCCAGGCATGGACTGCTGATAGCATCTGATCTGCTAGCAAGCTGCCAGAAAATATATTAACCTGTATGTAAATTAATTATGCAAGACATATCTTGTTTAAATAGCATCATCAAAGAGAGAAACTCACTTGGACTTGCCATGAGTCCATCATGAGTCTGTAAGGCAATTGCATTGCTAGACTGTTTGATAGGCATTCCAAGGCAAGAATATTGCCATAATCAGTGTATTGCCCCACCTCCTCTTCCAACAGGTTGAAGACATCACGGCATTCCTTTGACTGATTTTTATGAACTACCTCCATTACGTTCCGAGAATTATTACACACGGTTTTCTGGAGCATAAGCATTTTATCTGATATAGCTCCATGCGACCACAAAAACTCACCCAGATTCAAATTCTCAATATTCAGTAATGGGTTCCCTAGCTACAACAAAGCAGATTGAGTAGATTGATTTATGTAATTTTATGTAACAATATAATTATCAAAGCTCACAGGTCATTACCGCAATGGCCTTTAGTTTAACCAAATTAGTTTTGTAGCGCTCGTTGTGATCCAGCAACAGGGCTGCTAGCTGAGGTACATAGTGGCCTAGGCTCATTTCGAAAGAAATAAGAACATATTGAGTGATAGTAGACAGGCACAAAATTACCACAACGCAGTTTTGCATCTATATTGTGCTTCCATGATAAACACAGGGCATCGATATTGAAAATTTACCTGCATAGCTCTCCCCAGTTATAAATAAGTCTGAATGTCTATACTCCGGAAATTTGTCAAACCAATTAAGAAGAAATTGCAGGTTATCTGAAGCTGCAAACGGACGACAATACATATCCAATTTGCAGATGAATGTCTATAGCAACAGACAGGATGCCACTAGTCTCAGAATGGTTAGGTCTTTATAAAAATTTGCCTTACCAGTTGTTGTATCGTTCAAATTTGTGTAATCTGAACTCGTATTTGAGTATGAAAATCCAACCGCAACAGGAGACTCCACATACAACATATTTGAGGCTGCACTAGTTTCATAACCAGAAATGCTTTAGTAAGAAATAAATTTCATGAACGTGAACACATGACCAATAGACATACACGTCCTAGTAAAATACCTTTATTCCAGGAATAATTGTTCCTCATCAGGCTACCATCCTCTGCCGGTCGAAATGGACCATGCTCCATGAATGCACCAAATCCAACAGAGGAGCACCCAGGGCCTAGATATGAATTCTAAGTATTCAACCACATCCCCTCAAGCAATAACAGAGAAACAATCCTACACCTAGAAATCAGCCAAGTACAAAAACTGCAATCACAAAGAATAAATATACCTCCATTGAACCATATCGTCAGTGGATATTTAAGCGGATCATTAGAGTCTGCTTCTACAAAGTAATAGAATAATGCTCGGCCATGTTGTGTGTCTGTCACAATATAGCCTGAATACTGCCTGAAAGAAGCATTTCCGGGCTGACCAGGAAGCGAGGGGATGAGCTCCGCACATGACCTACCATAGAAGAACAAGAAAAAATTACCACTGAGAATGAAGTACCAAAGAACCATATCTGTGAGTACTGGAGACTAGGAAGACTTGAAGTCTTGGAGCATATAAATGATGAAACCTTTCTCCAACAATCTCTGGTTGTGAAAGCTACATGATGATTGTTTTATCCACAGAAATTTCTTCCACAAACAGACGGGGGTGGCTGTGAAAAGAACATGTGACTTTGTTTTGTGGCCCGTTTTAATTTCTAAATCTGAGGCCTATTCCATTTGGAGTTCTAATATTCCTTCATCAATGTAGCTAAAGAGTAAAAACCAAGGAGCTAAGCGATCCTTTCTTTTAACCATTCTCCTCATGATGGTGCATAGGATCCAGTGAGAAAATATTATAGAAAAGTCCCTCATTTAATCTATTAAAAAACTGTCAAACTTGATCAGCTATTAGTCAATTATACTCTCTCTCTCTAAATATATACATATATATGTTCACGAACTTTCTCCTAAGTTTCATTAGACTCACAAGTATATCAAATCAAATGGTTAGAAATTAAAATTAAAATATCTTACGAGCCGATGGATTCTTAAAAAGATCAAAACATTCCCGGGACCATGAAAGCCGAGAATGGTCAAAGGCAACCATTTACTTTCAAATCAATGGAACAAAGGCATACACCATGTGTAAGTGGAAAAGAATCAACATGATTCTCTCAACATGGAGCAGGTTTCTTCTAGTCATATCCATTCATGACTTGTCACAACCATGCAACTTCCGAACTTGTATTTGGTTTAATTCTTATTTTTCTGGAATCGAGAATAAAATGAGGGTATGTAATTGTGCAAGATACTCCCCGAATTTTATGAAGAAAATAGAAGAATGGAGCGCTTAACCCCATTGCTGAGTCGCTGACCATCTAAAAACTTTATTTTAACGTCGAGCATAACTCTATAGCCATTTGAAGGTTTTTATATATATTACCTGACACAATCGATCCGAGATGGATCTCATTTTTGTAGCACTTCAATAAATTATAGTCCTTGTCTTATAGGATGGAATTCAACTTTGTCACCTCATATGTGCCAGAAAGAATACATCTAGAAAGGAAAAGCAGTGGCATCCCTGAGAGTAAATCGGGCTTAACTCAGAGGTGCTACTACAGCAGATTTCACATTCTAAAACTCTTTAGTACTGGAAAATATAGGCATTTTAGAAGTACAGAAAATGGAAAAAAATGAAGTAACAAAGATAAAAACTACAATGCGAGAAGCTAGTTGTACCAAAGGTAAAAATAGAAATTTAAAAAAAAAAAAAAGAAGAAAGAGCAAAAGCTGGGGCTCCTCAGATCTCAGACTCCTAGACCACATTTTGCTCTGCTCTGCTCCACTGCACTATCTACTCCACTCAAAATCTCCCCCATATCTTGGACTGGCATTATTTGCACGGTTGCCATCTTCTAGCCTTGTGGTACTGGCAAAGGCATGCCATCCTATGAGGTATGGTAACAAAAACTGCAGAGTTTGCCAGAATACGTACATCAGATGAAATGTATCCACACTAAATTACAAGCAATCAACCCAACATGTAGAACGGGAAGTCCATCTCCAAATCCAGATATGGTTATGATTCTTCTATGTCTAATAGGTAAAGTATGCTTTTCAACCATAATCGTGATTTAAATAACAAGAACTTGGGAAGGATAATTACAGCCTCTCTCACTTTTTGGGTCTTTCAATGCGAGAGAAATAGGCAACCTATTTGGTAGGGTAACAAATTTAATCTATCATTATAGATAGGTTCATACTCTGGTGCATAATTGTATGCAAGACAAGCCTCTTTGAATGGGCTGCCGTCAACCTGTTCAATAAGTTTGGGAATGTATTCTCATTTCTGATTTTGGTAAACGTGAGTAACTTTAGAAATAAAATTCCTTCTTGTCTGTACAGACAGAAGTCAAAAACACAAACAACCCCACAAACTTTACACAAGAACTTTGGCTGTATGCAATTAAATCCCATGTTTTTTCACATCTGTTCAACCAATAAACTGTTCAACCGTAAAAAGATTGATGGATAAGCACTAAATAAATGCATAAACAATACAATAACCATGACCCTATACACATTGCCAGAGCAAGCAGGTCATAAAAGGAAATGCATATGCTGTCCTTGAGATTAACTAATAAATATTTTTTCTTCTACTAGAACTTCACCTGTAATTTATCCAGAAAACTTTACTTATTGAAAACCATGGCTGACTAGAGCTCAATAAGGGACAATGTTAACAAAATTTTTGGTTTGTTACAATGAAACAGTTGTGGGACAAATTTGAATAAACGTTGAAGTACAAAAGCTTAACTGCATTCAATCAAAATTTAGGGGCTTCATTGAACAATGGAGAAAATTCCAAAGGTTTATTCATGCATTTTTCCTGAACTAAAAAGCATCTCCATGTATAAAGTAATAAATAAATAAATAACACTAATAGCTAGACAAAATAGAAGGTATAAAGTAAATTGCCCAATTTTTTTTTTTTTTCTTGATAAGTATAAATTGCCCGAAGTTTCCAAATCATTCCAACATAATACCTTCTCCCACTTCTTTGTGGTGAGTAAGCCTCTATAAAATGAAAAAGTATTTCAATGATATGGAGTTTATGCTCCAGACAAGGTACATATTAAATCATCTTACACAAATCCATCAAGATGAAGAAAACCATAAAGGAGCAATCATTACCTGGAAGGCAGCAACAAGCACCGTGAATTCTGCCTTTGTGACAGGAATGTAAATGTTCTCATCCATATTAAGAAGCTTGTTTTGAACACCTTCACAAGGAATGTGGAAATTAGAATAACAATTAGACCAATATGAAGTTGAATCACAACTGCTCAATCAACTTCAACAGCAAGCAGATAAAGAACTACTTATTCTAAAAGTGACAATAATCCATGAAATCTTGTGTAAGAATGAGCTAATTATACCAACAAAAGTGTGTAAAGTCAAAACAACAAGATGCACAACCAGATGATAAGAGAAAGCCATGGATTAATATTATTCCCAGAGATGATAAAAACAATCACATCTAAGTGAACACCTGCAGTCTTTCCCTGCGATGATTGGTTATATGTCAAACAGATATTATCACACACGATGGCAAAGTTAGCAACAAGAAGACAGCTATATACTTGCTAAACCCTCATGGCCTCACCCGATGAATTTGTAATACTCATAAGTCCAATTATGTAACAACAAACAATGTAGATAGAGGATGGACATAAACTTCAAAACGCCGATATGCAACACACACTGTATATGCTTCTAACAAGTTAAAAATTAAGAGAGGAGAATTACTGAGGTTAAAGAAGTGTCCAGAACCATCTGGAAGAGGCTCAACCTTCAAAACCTTCCTTATTTTACCTTCATCACTGCAATAACAGGAACCTATTAAATTTAGACCCAAAATGATTCAAAAGGCTCATAGATATTGGCATCATTGTATATTGATCCATTAATACTCCCCTCCATAATGGGCTCTGGCATTAACTAATACCATGTTAAATTTTCACCCAGAACTAATTAAATAATTTCCAAAATCAAGTAATTATATATCATTAAAGAAGTACATAATTGTCCACTTGAAATGCTGGAAAGCATCATGCTGAAAGTACCTTTTCCCTTTCATGGGATCATGAAAGAATTCACAGGAATCCCTTGCACCAAGAGCAACAAGACTGCCAATTTCTGTCACCGACAAGGAAAACACCTATAGAGGCAGAAAATGAGCCTCAATATTAAACTATCCACACTGCATAATTTAATGAATCACCTGTATACAAGTACTAAATCCCTCTATTTGTGTTTGAAAATCAAGTCACTACTTATGTTTTAAGAAAGAGGACTAAGATTTCAAGAAATAGAATTGCAGGATAAAAAGGAACAAAGAAGTTCAATGGAAGGTTGCCTATATAGAATTTGGAGGATCATGAGGCACACAAAGTTAAGGAGTTTCAAAAGGGTCAAAAGATTTTCGCATTGCACAGTCATAGCAGGCACTAATTGAAACGCTCCCTCAATGGAAAGAATGTGAATTCAAAGGAGAACATGTAGCTCTATTTCTTCATTTTCCATTAAATTGTATGTTTACAGATAGTAACAATGGGGAGAATATTTTCAACTGCAACCCACTAGGCATGTAGTTGTGATTCTTTTGCGTAAAGATTTACGAGTTATGATAGATGGGCCAAGGAAGGGTTCCAAAATTTTCAACCAAGCCAATCATTTAATGCCATCATTATATTACTTCTCAATCATTCCCAAAACACATCCGTCAATAGCTGCTTTTGGTATAAGCACCTTGGCACGCCTAACATTTTCAACGATTTATATTTTTGCTTTAGAGGAAGTGCACAAGTTCTATCAGGTGAAATCGGAGGTCGTTATTGACTGTTATTGCAGGTACACCCAAAGAAATTATCCATAGTCCTGTACTTGCCAGACACCAGATTAGAAGTAAGATGGCTCTTCCAACAGACCAGAACTGAGGCTAAGCCAGTGGCCACATATTTTGTCATATCTCATAATTCCAACCAAAAACAGATCATACATCTAAATGCAAACCTGCTTTTTACTCCAGTCATACACACGCATGCCTGCTGAAGGGGCAAACTGGAGCAGCACAAAACCTTCCTTAGATAATTTGTACGCCCCTGACTGCAAAAAATAATTCCAAGATCAAGTTTCATGTAGAAAAAGAAAATCACCATGAATGTTGATTGAACTGAAACTTACATCTAAAGAAATAAACTCTGGAGCTCTTGGCTCAACTGTAAGTGCTGCCTTCCCTTTGTAGATGGAATGACCAACAAAAACTCTTGGTGGCAATGCTCCAACTAGACATACCAAAAGATAGACATATCATTTGCATTAACTCCTGGCAATACATTATGAGTAGCAATCCACGCTATCATACCGTAATGAGATTCCATTTCATGTCAAATCCATGTTTGAACAAAAAGATATATAACAGATTAAACACCACAAACAATTACTTATATCCTGTAATCACATGATACTCATGCTTCTGTCAACTGGCCAGTTCGAGTGGTATGATATCATGTACAGAATTGGATTAGCTCTTAACAGGATTGTAGAAGTAGCAACTATCATATCGTAATTGGATTTCGTTTCGTGTCAAATCAGGTGAGAATTAAAAAATTTGATTAAATACTAGAAATTATTTTGTAAAACCATATCAGATTTGGCCTTTTGTCAACCAGCCAGCTACAAAATTTATTGTTGTTTCAGTTATCATACCCAAAACTGCCAGCCCTTAAGTACTCTCTAAAATTTTCGTTTTAAATAGAATCCCCGGGTACCATTTGCCAAGGAATGTAAACAGGAAACCCAAAGATAAAATAACTGATAAAGTAACACAAGGACACACTTTCCTGAGAGAAAAATTAAAGAAAAATGAACATAAAATTCGAGCACTGCTAGTGTATTAATTAACTTATCTGCTATTCTAACACATACCCATTTTTGTAAAACATACATACATCGCTATAAATTAACCAAAAGAGATAGTTAACATCAATATCAACAGCAAGGTTTCAGGTTTCAACTATTTTGTTTTCATGAACACAACCTAAAGCAACTAACAAACTTAAAGAACCAGGAGGGACCCAGAAAATGCATTTACCTCCACCGGAAGGAGAAAAGGAAGAGGTGTCGGAACTAGAGAACCTCTGCTGCTGCTGTTGGTCAAAGTAATCTGATTGGCGACATTTTAAGGAGAACGTTTTAGCAAAGGAAGACAGGGATACAGAGATAGGACAGGTTTTGGTAGGGTTTAGTAGGAAGTGACCAAAGAAAGGTTTGCTAGGGTTTTGGTAAGTGAAGGAAGAAGATAACATGTTTAGATGTAGTAGCATGGCTAGTATTGCATCTTCCTTTTTGGTTGTCGCGGCGATACAGACAGGACAAGCTGCTTTTAAACGGTTGCTCACGGTGTCTCGCCGTCGAGGACCGTGAGGAGGTACTGAAAATAGTATATGGTTATCATTAGGGAGGTTTTATCGTTTGATTCAGGCTTCAAATTCAAAAATAAATAAGGAATTATCCATTGTGGAACTAAAAAATTATATTACCGTTTACAAATTAAATGTGAATTTGCTTATTCTGGGCCTCGGAAAACATATTCATTATTTAAAAACATGGTTTTACCCTAGAGAGGAAAAGAAAAATGTTAATCGAAACATATGGAAATGATTAAATCTTTTTGTACAACTTAGCCTACAAATTCTCTTCCCTTAGGACAAAAATACTTACGCACTATAGAATTTTGAGTTTTGTAGGATGCGTAATCTGATATTCAGCAATAGTTGGGGGGGAAAAAGGAAAAAAAATGCAAAAAAAAAAAATTACAAAAATGCAAGCCCTAAAAATATAGTCCTAAAAATATGGCATTTAAAATTATCTCTCGAAAAGAATTCAAAATGAGTTAAAATCACCTCTTTTTCATTTAATTGAAAATGAAATCGCATTTTGAAAAAGCAAATTTTACCAGTACATCTTTTCATCCTCAATTATCATAAGTAAGCAACCCAAATTCATACAACTCAACCAAAACACCTTCTCCCTTTCTACAACAAACAACATAAGACCTTGCAAAAATTTCCAAAATAGTACAAACTTGAACAAAAATAAGCTAAGCATTATTACTTGCCATAACAGATATAAAAACCAGAATCATTCAATAGAACTACTAATCTAACATGACAGTTAATTTATAATAGTTTGGAAAGCCTAAGTAAGTAAAGTTATACTTAGAAATATGTACAAAATATGCATAATGTTGACTACATGTCTAAATATTCAACAAATACAAACAATTAGAATCTACTGCCTATGTTGTCTATATGTGTAGGCACGCCTCTCTCATACATCTGCTTTAAGCTAGGCCTAGACCATTTAACTCGCGTCTAGTTGACTAATCTGCACCCCATCCCTTAAGAAGCCACCAGACTTAGTGTAATGTATAGGGATCAAAGTAGGGTTGACCTGTGATACCCCCTCACCATGTCAACATCATGATCTCTAGCCTTTAGGGCAGCCTTTAAATGAAGCTACGAAAGTCTGCATCTACAAGCTGGTGCCCTCTTCAGATGGGATATGAATCTAGAAATAAATTACTGTTAGAGATGCTGGAGGCAAGTAACGTAAAGGAGACGCATCGTCTCGAATCTATAGGTCAACCTATCTACGTCTTCGACCTTTTCCCTATCTACAACCATATCCCTGATGACCTCCTTCCACTTATGGCTCATTAGGTAGGGAGTCATCATTATCTATATTTGAACTAAGTACAAGTGGGTCGCCTAGATAGATTCCAATAAGTCACTAGATGATGTCATCAATCACATGCTACTTAGTTATAATGTCCTCGTACGACATATACGGTAACCTATACATGAAATCTACCTACAAGTTAAAGATAACAATTTGACTAGCATATAATAAGAAAAATGAATAGGTAATAGTAACAGAAATGATACATATCGTATACATCCAAAGGCCTCTAAGCTACCGATATATCTACGTGTAACCTACTAATACTAAGGGATGTAGTTCGAATGTACAGTAGGTGGTGGTTAGATCTATACAATCTGATTTCATCAATCCTCCCATTGTGCCATCCATGTTGCATGGCTAATCGCCTAGTTGATCTCAATTCAAACCCTTAAGTCTATTTCATGTAGAGCTCATCATGTGTCTAGATAGGTTGGGACCTTCTGCATCCCGCTGAACTATCAGGTTACACAGTCGAGATAATGCAACTCAATGATATGAAAGCATATCAACGGGACATAAGCTAGTCAAATATCACTCCATCTGATAATAAGCTAAGAGTTTAGCTATGTCCTTATGTGTGTAAGATATCTAAACAACCTGAAAACACATCAAAATAGGATATAAAGTATGTAACACTTTAAGAAACTACATGTAATTGGGTTTGTAAAATAAATACCTACTTCATGCACTACTAGTCAAATACATCTCTATATTAACCAACTACATGCGCGAGCAGCTCCATCACATCGAACTCTGCTCCCCATTAGCTCATAAATGGTCGATCGTTAACACTGTAGTAATCCAGTGGCATAAAGGAGCAATGTATGGAAAATGCTCCTACGCCCATACCTAAAGAAACACTAGTGATTCACTAATATCTCCAGCGTCTATCTACGAAACAAGGCATGATTGGTGATACTGCTATGCTAAGCATGCTAATCCCCAAGTGTAGTGCTTAGCTATAGTAAGATCTAAGAGGAGAGGAAGGAACATGATGTGCACCCGGGTGTTAAACTTATTCGAGAACAGCTTATCATCGATTAACTGCATGATATGTAGCAATGTACCATAATATCATCTGTATCATATGGAAAATTAGTGAAATTGTCCTTCAACTAAGAAAATTTCATTCAAGTACCCCTCATAGTACTCTTTAGTAGGGAAAGTCCTAATAGGCGTTAGCATACATCACCCCAACCTGTAGACGTTGTAACGCTTGTAAGTACATCGCCATCGATAGAGAGACCAAGAAGTAGAAAAAAATCCTTGAGTGTCATCGTCATCTCACCGATGTGGAAGTGGAAGTCAAATGTATGTGTCTCCTCTCCATCACTCTACCAAAGTGTCACCGTCATCTCATCAGTGTGAAAGTGAAATGCATGTGCCCTAGTATAGTACTACACCGTAAATACCTAAGCCAATAGTACTCCTGCAATTGAGGAAAAAGAGCCAATGTTAGAGGCATTACACAAAATGAACATATAGTTGGTAAGTTATCAATTTGTTGTTTCTTACCTAACTATCCCATACTAGCTCAAACTTATAGGATGGTTGTAAGTGAAGCAGTAACCTATCAATTGGTCCTGAATCCATCTACACCTGTATGTCTAAAATAAAATAGTAAACTGACTAGTCATAATTGTCATTGATAGGAATGGCACAGAACATGTCCTTACTGTCACGCCCCGAACAAGAAGAGTCATAACAGTCCCGCCGTGTAAACTAATCTAAGATAGAAGCTGACCTCACAGCTGCTATCGTAGACGCAGTTTACATAAGGCGTACAAGTCAACCAGCTTGAAACGTCTGTTCTGACATCTGTTAATATCCAAACCTGTGGTAGAGCTTTTACAAAATACTTGTTCTATACAATCTGTTGTTTAGTACTACAACAGTAATTATACAAACATTTCACGTCCAAGGGTATAGATTACAATCAGAGTTTATTAAAAACCACAGGTTTTACGATTTATATACAATAAGTTAGAAAACTAGTGGGCTCCCAAGGAATTCCCATTTAGTTTTCTTTAAAACTTAAAGACAAACAAAAGCTCAGGTTCAGTTAAATTCCTCAATCCTCACTTTCCCACACAGCAGCACACTAACCTGAGAACGGTGGTACCTGAACATCTTTGCCTTTACTCAGCACCTGCAAAAGAGTCTGTAGGGGTGTGAGCACAACTAGCTCAGTAAGTGGAGCGGAGTCAAAAGAGTACTATACAATCACAAATAAGGTTAATAATTATGATGAAATGCAATGCAATCACTCAAATGAAACATCGCACAGTGTTAACCGGTCCACTGTGAGGTTAGAGAAATTTCATCCGCTCCAACCCGGATTAAGGAGTTTCATCGCGACTCAAGTTAGACCAAACCCGGGCTTGTGCAATGGAGAACACCCCCCTCCCAAGACCGCCTTTGAACCACGGCCCCCAACCTTGCTGCGACCTCCTCGCCTATCACTTAGTTCGACTAAGGATGGGGAAAGGACCATTTCAGCTATCCTCATCGAAGGTAGTCGGTATTTGGCTTAACACTCTTAATCGTTTCCCCTAAGGGTGATTATGCATGACCAATTACACTTTTGCAGCAATCCTATAATCAAGGGTGACCAATAAGTTCACACAATACAGAATCCATGCAAATATGCAGAACAGCACACCAAGAAGTTGAACTCCTGTCACAACAGAGTATCATTCACACACTTAGCATGCGTATAATCATCTAACTACAAACACAACCAGAAGTACTCTTGGGTCTCCGGATACTTTTAAATAGTACCCAAACAGCGGCGAAGCTACCATCCAAACTTACATGTTTAAATGTTCGCTATTTCTGATTTGAATTGTCAACCGTCTTTGGAAGGTCCTAATTACACAAAAGGTCCAAATTTAGTTTTCGTAATAATTACGAAAACATTAGGGTTTAATCTAAAATGGTTATATATATATATATTATTTCCATAATATGCAGTCATGTTATTACTATATATCGAATTAAATTATTAATTATTGATATTGTACATCATATATACTATTACGTATTATATATCGTTTTGATCGTATCGAAACGTACTTTTTATTTATTAATTCACGTTTTGATTCCGGTAAGGTTACCGAAATGTGTATATTCTTGAATATGTTATAGTTATAGGCTAGATTGCTTAAGGTTATCCGATTTCAACAAAACTAGTGTCATTGAGTTCGTATAGACTTAACGACACATCTTATGAGTCCTGTTCCTAGAGATGGATTTTAACGGGTAGTTTGAATTTTTAATACAATTATACATAATTATATAAAAACGATCGTATTATGCGAAATTTACAGTTTTAAATTATATTTTATCCAATTTGTCCTTATATTGTAATAATATAAGTATTATTCAATTTTAATACACCTAAAGTACATCCCGATCAGAAAATATTAATAATTGTAATAAAATCTCTATTTAACCCAATTCGACCAGCAATCCTATATATAGGTTTTATTTAAGTATTTTACTCATTTTAGTCTATTAATATTACAAATACACCCCGACTTGTAATTTAAGCTATTTTACTTAATAAATTCGTAGTAAATAGTTCGGATTACCTAATAATTCCCCGAAAATTTCTATGGACTTCTAAAAATATAGGGAATTCAATTATCACTCGGTTTCAAGTTTTCGACCTATTGCCTATATTTTCGTATTGACGATTTTACCCCTAAATTTGATAAATTATCCAATTATAATTCTTTTAGCATCCAATTAATTCCAATCTGACTCAATACCATTATTATTTATTATAGATCAGTACATGTCCATTTCATCAATTAATTTCATAATTTCCTATTAAATTCATAATTTCAGCCTATTTTCGAACCAATTTCAGGCCTAAAAATTCAATAAATATTAAAATTATTCAAATGAAAATTTGGGCTACGTAGCAATTACCCATATATCATACACATCCTACACAAAAATTTTCAGCTAGAAACAACATCATATAGTACATTTATTTCACTAATTTATATTCGGATGAATTATAGATTTCTTAATAAAGTATATTAAATATTACGAATTTTTCAAAAATAAAAATATCACATGAAATCATGTCTAAAATAACCTAAGTGTAATTTTTTTCATAATTTTCTGGGCGGATTTATTATTTTTTAGAAATTATTGAAAAACAGGGCAGAAATTTGACCTTGGTGTTCTTGGGTGCTCCGGTGGCCAGCGGCGGCTGGGCGGTTGTCGGAACGTCTAGACGCTGGGGTACTCCTTGGTGGTGGAGTGGCGTAACAACAGATCAAAGGGAACCCTAAGAACTAGCCTTGCTCGGTGACTGTCCTATTTTTCTCTTTTTTTTTTCTACGATTTTTTTTTATTTTTCTTTCTGTTATTTTTTATTCCAAATTGTCAAATGTTATCATCCTGCTACTGGGGTAATTTTTATAGTGCTCTTTCACCGCCTATGATTTTTCTTTATTTTTTTCTTTTGTTTTTTTCCTATTTTAGCTAAGCATGGGGTGTCCAATTCTTATAATTTTACTTTTGATTCAGCAACCTTCACTTTTCATTCTCCTGCCACGCCTCCTTCCAGCAATCTCAATGTTATTTAATTAATTTTTCTTTTTCTTTTATTAAATAATTACTTAAATATAGATATTATATGTTAGAATTAATTATTTAATTAATATACTAGTTTATACCCTATGTAAATATCATGTGAAATATATAACTTTACTCATATAATTAAGTTTCTAGCATATCTTTTATTTTTAGGATACATTTTAAGGTTAATTTCATGAATTCAACACAATATATATATAATTACTCAATTTAAAGTTAATTTACGAGTATAATTATTATTTGTATCGGGTATACTAAAAAATTACGTGTATTTTTTTATAGTAAATTATACTACATTATCTCATTTTATAGCTCAATTGACTTATCTCTAAATTCTCGTTGCAATCTAAGTTCAATTTTAGGAGTTCTGAATAGGGCTTTAGTAAATACTCCAATTTCTAAAGGAAAAATTGGAATTTCGGGTCATTATTACTAAAATCTAACTTCACTGTAATATCTCGACTAACTTTTTCATTCTAGTTGCAAAGTTTGGGCTCAATTGGATAAGTTACCCTAAAAGACCTAAATCTGAGCTCGATTATCCTAAACTTAATTTTGGAAACTTACACTTACTACTACCTACAAGGAGACATCTGTGAATTAACTAAAATCGACGAGATGTCATATTAACGCGAAACCCATTACATATCAAGTTAATCAACTGGTCATATATGGCTCCAATTGCAAATCTAACTACTATTCTTAGACGCCTATCATATCGCACCACTTCCTCTCCTTCCACAATATTTCTATAAGTATAACAAACTAATCTCATATTATCCATTTATACCTATTTGTCACATCAACTTCATAAACTTCAAAGTTTATAAATAAAAATATCAGCTTTTACTTATAGGTAAACTCTATTAGATTCCACCAATACAATAACTAAATTGAGTTCACTACCAAATTCATATAATGGCACTGGATTCATTACTTATTATAATTGAAAAAAAAATTCCATAATCTCCTCTAAATGATTCAACAATAATTACTTGTATATGTATCACCTAATACACATGTATATATAAGATACAGTAATGAAGATATATTTATAACTAGAAAAAAAAAATTAAACTATCGTAACATATTATAATATTTTCAACAATAATTCATATTGCCATCAGTATACTATAATATATTCAAGAATGATTAATTATACATGTATTGACATATACACGTATATATAAAATATACTAATGAACACAAATCTATACAAAAAAAAATTAAATTTACTAACAATGGACTATTAAAAAAAAAATCAAGCTACATGTATATTACAAAAATGCAAATGATTTATTTCACAAAAAAATGGCTGTAGACAACAATGTACCATAATGTTTCAAACAATAACACTAATTCTCGAATTTATATGTCTATAAAATGGATTAAAACGTAAAAAAAAATTGTACATTTTCAATAGCATTGTTTATAGAGAGAAAGTAAGGAGATCGTGTAGATTGATTCCTGATTTTGAAAAATCTTCCCACAACTGTTTTTGACATTGCACTACCACTTCAAATCCTTGATTAATTCACAAAAAAGGGCACAAATTGATGGATTTGAGATAGAGAGTACATGAACCATTTTAGAGAGAGAGAGAGAGAGAGATATGTTTGTTTGATGAAATGGAGTTATCTCATGTAAAGGAAGATGAAGTTAAAGTCCAGTAGAAATCGTCTCTTTTAACTACCATATTTCTAGGAATATTTTCTCAATATTCGTATATTTTTATTTTCTTTGCAATTTTTTTTCCTTTCCCCAATAGTTAGAAATGAAAGGTTTTTTTTTTTCAATGAATAGATAATGCATTATAAAATATAAATAAAGTTTAGCATAATGTTAGATATAAAAGTTTAGATTGAATATAAAATGAAATATAAATCCGTTTGCTAGTCTTATTTTCATAATTTTGGCCTTTTTTTAATAACTATTCGAATATTATATTTGGTAAGAATAAAACATCACATAGAAATACAAGTGTGTATGTATATAGATATGTATATATATCCATCTTTCACAATAAAGTTAAATTTGTATACCCTTTACTTAATTCATTTTGACAAAAATATCAATTAAAACATCCTCTTTCAATGCATAAAATATACTTTTTAAAGTTTTTCTCTTAAAAATATGAGAATTTTCACTTTCAAATTCTAATACTCCAATTGGAAACGAAGGAGGAAACACCATTAATGGATGATTGGATGTAGATATGGAAGACACTAACGCTACCAAATGTTCAAAACCTAGTCTAGAGAATTCTTCATAACAATTTGGCCACGAAAGATAATTTGACCAAAGGAGGGATTTAGGTGGGAAAATCTGCTCGCCTTGCAACATAGAAGATGAATCTATTGTGCACACCTTTTGTTAGTGTCAATAGATTTAGGCTGTTTGGAGGGGTTTTAGTCTTATGGTCCCAAACGACATAAACTCCTTAGAAAATATGAAAAGATGGTTAAAAGGATGCTGTTAAAGAACCTAAAGGAAGTGTTATGTAGTAGTTGATCCTAAAGAACTAATGTTTTTATTTGTATTGTCACGCCCCGAAGCGGCAAAGTCGTAATAGCCCCGCCGTGTAAACCACCCTAAGATAGAAGTTGGCCTCACAACCGCTATCCTAGACCTGATCTACACAAGGCGTCCACAACTAACCTGCTTTGAAGTAGACAATTTGTAATTTAAATAAATCATTTACCTATAAAAGTGAGGAATTATATATATATATGTTATCATTCAATTATTGCAGTTAAAGTTTACAACATTTCTCTATAGTATATTCCCTAGTTATTACATCACTCGGAAATGAAAAATAATTCTAAAATAAAAACTTAAACCTTAAAATATGTGTTTATTCTTCAATGTTTTTCCTCACTCCCTAGGATCCAGCAGTTGCTAGCTTCAGAGTAATTTGTTGCCGCTTCTTAGCTAACACCTGCACAACGTCTATAGGGATGTGAGCAACCACAGCTCAGTAAGTAGGGACGGAGGACTTAAAACTATACCGTACACACAACAAGGTTTTCAATCACTCATTAGGTGTAATGCATGTGCAAGCAAATGCCATTGCACGACGTTGTCCGGCCCGTCGTGAGATTAGAGAAATTGCGCTCGCTCTAATCCGGGTTGAGGAGTTGCCGTTAATGCAACAGCTCACGACCAAACCCAGGCTTGTGTAATGGAGACCTTGCTCCTCCCGCGACTACCTTCGAACCACTACCTTCACCCTCGCCGCGACCTCCTCTCCTGTCACTTAGTTCGACTGAGGATGAAGAAGGGACCATTTTGCAATCCTGCGCTATCCCTTCCGAAGGGGTCGGTATTTGGCCGGAGAGTCCTAAGTTCCCCTAACGGGTTGCCATGCATGTTCGATTATGGTTACTAATCGTATATTTGATTAAGTCCAATTTAGGGTGATCAATCATTACATACAATTCATACAACATGTGCCAAAGCAACAAACAGAATCATAGCAACACCTATAATCAAGCACATACACACATTCAACTATCTAACAAGCATAACCAAGCATAATCTTAAAGCTCCAAAATACAGCATCGTATTAATCCCAACTTACCTCGATTCCTCGCTCACTCACTCGAGGTCCGATTTGCTCAGGCCATCACCGATCATCCCTATAACACGAACGTGGTTTTAGCTTTTCATATAAATATTATAAGTTCATTTTATCATATAACGCTTATTGTTAGGTTTTGTTTAAGGTTTAATATGCCTAATTATCTAGGTATTAAATCTTTTACAATCATTCTAAGTTTGGGGTTCAGGTTCGGTTTCGATTTCGGTTTCGGTTTCGGTTTCCGCATCAATTTCTAAATTAGATTTTAGTTCGATTTCTAAATCCTAAGCATGCTCGAATCCCAATGTGAAATTAATCACATTAAGCTCGAGTATTCAAATATCTTATTGGATCTTAATTTAGTATTCTAAGTTATTCGGTACCCGCTAACCCTAATTGAGGTATCAGATTTATTCCCGATGTGTAAAAATCTTACATTTTTAGATATTTACTTAAAATTAAATGTCATTTCAGATTTATTATTTTTCTGATTTCTATTATAAAATTATCTAAATAACCTTATTTTTTAGATTTATTAATTTACATTTTCACATATTACTAATTTATTATATTACTTACCTAATTTTCCCTAATTAACCATACTTAGTACCCAAAGGCTAGGGTTAGGGTTCCACTTCAGAAATTAACATCCCTAAACATCTAATTAAGATCTAAATCAATAATTAACATCTTAATCACCTAATTAATCCCAAATTACCCATTTTATACCTCATTTTAGGGCCTAAAAATTTCAAAAATTAATTTTTAAAAACGGGCTTCATAGCACTGTTCTATATCATCTAAGTAATCTACAGAAAAATTTTGGGCTTGAAATTACACTCCTAAGGCCATTTATTTCTAAACCGAAACATGCTCGGTTTTGCATGATTTCTTAGGGACCATGTATTACAGGACATAATTTCATCAAAATAACATTTTTCCTAAAAACTACATACAAAAATATCCCAGAATAACAAAATTCATAATTTTCTAATTATAATTACTATTTTTACAAATTTTCACAAAATCGGGTTGGAAATCGGACTCACCGATTTGGGTGGCTCCGGCCACCGCGGGCCGCCGTGGCCTTGTCGGCCGGCCTGGGTGCTGCCACCACCGTGTGGTGGTGGTGGCCGTCCACTTCCAGCTGTTCGTCTGGTGGAGGTTCCCTTTAGAAGCTCTAATTGCACAGATTTTTCTAATTTTTTTCCAAACCGAATTTTTCTCTCAATTTTCAACTCTCCCTAATTTTCTCTGATTCCCAACTGTCTAAATGAGTTCCTAGATTTTTCTTGCTATTTATAGGGTTTTAGTGTAATTATTGTGCATTAATTTGATGGAATTTTGCCTCAATTCCTTGATTTTTGGCTTTTTGTTTGTCCAATTCTTATTGGATAATTTTTCTTTTTCTGATTTGAACCTGCCACGACCTGATCTTGCTTCATTTATCCACTTCTGATTTTTTTCTGATTTTTCTATAATTATTTTGTATTTTTCTTTAATTATTTACTTAGTTTTCGGCCTATTTCACTAATTACGCGTATTTTTATCTACATGTAAATACATGTAGCGTACATGTGAACATTCTTAAATATTATTTTGGTCATTCTAAAATTTTTAGCATACATATAATCTATCTCTAATAATTTATTAGTTATTATATTACACTTTTCGCATTTTCGGTAATTAGCAGTTATTATGCTTAAAATTTGAAAATTTTATAGTCTCCTATTTTACTACTTATTTTCTTAAATATAAGTTTACAGGGTCATTTTTACTAATATTCTTCTCAATAGTTTATAATTTGGGTTTGATCGAATCTTTTAACCGATCGCCTTAAACCTTAGGTTCTAAGTTCAATCCTACGGTTACTTAGCTGAACTTTGGGGGTTACATGTATTGAAAGGAATTTGGAAAGCAAGAAATCATATTATCTTTCGGCTTAATGAATAACAGATAAATTGACCGCAAAGTGTAAGGAGAGAGGCTAATGAGTGTTGGACTTTTATGAAGAAGGAGAAGCTCTAGTTAATGGATACCAAACAATTAGCTTTAACCCAACAAATTAATCCAAGTTGGTTTAGAGTTAGTACAGATGGAGTGGTTGCAGAAAGTACAACAAAAGCTGGATTAGGATGTCTATGCTATGACCATGAAAGAGTAGCTATAAGAGGATTGTATAAAAGGATTAATGGTTTATCTTCTTTAGAAGCAAAACTTCATGTAGTTAAAGAGGGGCTATTACTTGCTAGATCATTAGGAGCTAAGGATGTTCTATGTGAAATTGATTCACAGCAAGTAGTTTTTTGGCTCACAAATCTATTTATGGATGTGGAAATTGCCACTCGATCATCAAGGAATATCGTCAACTAACAAATTTCTTTTTACATGTGGTTTTTAATAGGTTATGCAAAGAATGGAATGAAGTTGGTAAAGGAAGCCCTTAATGCAAATCAAGTTGATCTATTTCTAGACTATGTTCCTATCTTTTTATTGGACTCTTGTGTTTTTGGTTTTTGTTCTTTGTTTGGTTCTTCAAATGTTTCTTGTTTGTCTAACTATGTTATGCATTGTAGGGGGGTATGTTCTCTAGTTGTTCTATAATGGGGTGCAGGATGCTATTTTGGTAGCTAATACACATATTTCCTTACTAAAAAGAAATTATGATATTCCAATCATTACCTTTATCACAATTACGAAACAAAAACAAATAAGATAGTTTTTCAAATGTTATATTTCAAATAGATATAGATTGAGTGCATAACAAATACAAATAAGATATAAACAAAAAAGAACAATCCAAAAAACTATATTTGGAAAAGGCTAACAGTTTATACACTTCACTAAATGTATGAGGTTATAATCTAATTATTATTATCAAGAAATTGAATAGAGTTATAATTAATAAGTTATGGATCAATATTATGTTATCGTTATTAATTTTATTTAAGATATTTTAGTGAAAATATGAAATCCAGTATTGAATAGATATTTATAATGAGACGGACCTAAGCAAGACCCAAAAGAGGTGAAAGCCGAAAGGGGCTTAAGCCCCTAAACTCTGAAAAAATTAATTAAGAAAAAAGAATGCTCATATATATGTATATTTTATAAAGTAAATTTTAACATTATTCTAAATATGGCTCTCAATTGCATGATTTTATGTTCATCCTTAAGTAACAAATGATTATTCAATATTTTTTACAATAGGGGTTCCTCATGGATTTGTCATTATGGCGAAGTGAATAAGGAATCATGATTGAATTCATCCTCTTGATGATGTACAAATGCATTATAATACATATGTATGCATATGCATATGTGTATATATGTGTAATTTTAAAGGACAAGAGCCTATTTGGTGTTTCTAAGTGTTATTATTATTTTTTTAAGTTTTACCTAATTAAACTTCTCCACCACTCACTATAAGAAAACCATAGTTGATTAGTGTTCAATTATTCTCAATAAATGTCAAATACTATTGAAAACTTGAACTTTGTTCTTATAAATTGTTACACATCCAATTCAATTTATTTGTAATTAATTAATTGGTATTCTTATTTGGTGCATACAATTGCAAATGTATGTCTTATCGGTATATTGTTAAATGATTAATTCGTATTTGGTTTTACATCCACTTAAAATATTAGTTCATACAAAAAAATAAATAATAATAATCCTAATTGCAACTCTATTTATGTTTTAACAAACCCATAAGATACTATAATGTCTCCTTGTAACCCAATTTCAAACTTTAAATAATACATAAAAAAAAGGGTATGCTTGATACTTTCTTCATATCATGCTCTGTCTCTTTTGTCACTTCTCTCTCATTAAAGCCTATATTTCCAATCTTCCATTTTCTCTATATCTCTCTTTTCTTCTTAAGCCATTATAAATTCGTTTTAGAAACCGTAATTACTCTAACCTCCAAATTTAGAGGTAGCAAAATGGAATTTCAAAAAAGGAGCAATTTTTTAGATAACTTATTCCTAATTACAACTTCCATAGTTCATATGACTTACAAATAAACTTGCACAAGGGGGTTGAGTACGACAAGTTGACCGTTATAACTCACCAAAAAACTGGGTTAAGGTTGATTCTTTTAACCTATTTAATAAGCAAGCTTTATAGCCTAATCTACTTAACCTACTAACACTTCATTTTAATGGATTAAAACTAGTCAATTGAAATGTCAAGCTACTAAATGGGTTAAAGTAAACTAACCAATGGATTAACCTACCTAATCTACTAAATTAATCACTATTTGTTTAGTTCCTATAATTAACAAAAAATATTTATCTAGTTGCTTTATTTTCTAAAAAGTAAAATTAAATTATGTATTATGTCAAATTATTTGAAAAAACATCTTTACTTGTAGTAGGATGGTGGGTTTGATCATGTTAATAAACTATTTTAGACATAGGCTTTTAAGACTAAGTAGACCTTAAAACCTAGGCCAAGCCTAGAAGTTAAAAAAGACTTGATTGAACTCTAGAGCTTAGTTGACCTTATCATAATTTAAGCAAAGCTACTAGCATCTCAAACAATCTCATTAGAGCTCAATACGAGCTTTATACAACTTAACCTACCTCGTTACAAGGAATCTCCTGAACACTGTCTCAGTTCGACCCCTTGGAATTTAGGCCTTCATGTCCTCAATGCACAATTCCATTCTATTGTTTTAAAAGAAGACTAGGTAGAAATAGCTTAGCTAAAAAAAGGAAAGTATGTAGGTGGTACATTCTTAGTTGAGATCTTCTCCACAAGATCCAAAGTTAAAAAGAGGATATTGGGATTATAATCCACTTTTTACAATTAGCTTGCTTACCATGCTTTTAAATATTAGGTAACTATTGTAGGTAAAGGATCCTTACTCTCTCACTCGAGCATACTTTATGCTTTACTAAATACTCAACAAATTCATGTATTGACTTAAGCATCGAAATTATCATATTGGAACCACTTATGGTGCCCCCTTGATAACCTATGTGTGCTAGTTGTGCATGTTACGTCTAATCTCAACCACTCCACTAGATTTTTACATCAACATTTCGGCATCATCTACTTAAAGAACTTACAATCGCAATAGTAAGAAGCAAGTGCATCACTCCCTCATAATAATAAGACAACACTATCACAAAATAAGTAGCTACTTAACTAACCAAACAACACCCTAAACCCAACTCCATAACAAGTTCCACTAGCCAATGCTGTTGATCCAAAGCGCTTCATGTGCTTAAAACTTAAAAGAATTGTTCTATAAGTTAAAGGCTAAAAATTAAGAGTTGAAAGCAAAGTTTAATGAAAGGGAGTGACAGGACATTACTCCACCGCTGGAGGATGTGTTCGACAACAATGTTCTACCACTACCACTAGTAGTTAAGAATAACCCTCAAATTATCCTACTAGTGGCACTAGTAATCGCACACAGCAATGTTCTAACACTTACTTAAAGCAATTAGCCTAATTAATCCAACGCCAATTCACACTACACCTTGATCAATAAGAAATTGGAAGAAACTGATTTATACATTAAAATGTATCAAAGATTCTAAGAAAAATGGGGTCTCCAATCAATTCTCTCTTAGTGGGTGCCCCTTCACTAAAGAGATTCCAAATTAGTTGCTACCCCAGCAAATCATGCTCTTGACCTTAAAATCTTATGACAGGACTAGAGATCTTAACTACTACCTATCCCACTTCTAGGCAATAATTAATTTACGTAGTAAAACACATATATTGATTAGGGAGATTTCATAGTATTCACTCAAATTCTTACTGTTATCTTTACTACATCTATTGAAAACCCTTGGTAATAGAATAAAAATTTCCTGAGTAGTGACTAGGTAAAAAAGAAGAAGTAAAAAGCAAAGATTTTGACCTCAATATATAGTTATTGTTTGTGAGACCTTATCTAAGAAAAAGAACATGCTACATATTATCCATTGATGGTACAAGAAAACACAACTAACAATATAAGAGAAGTGTGCAATATAAGAGAGGAATATAAATGGTAGTACTGTAATTTCATCTTATGAGTTAGTTGTATAGGAAACTACATTGACCAATAAGAGTTGAAAAAGTCTTAGTACCTTGGGATTAGTTAAGAGTAGTTTATGCACCATGCATCTAACCATCTTTGCTACCCAATACAATACTCACTCCTTCAACCGTAACGCATACCCTTTCATTGCTTGTGCTGGGCTAAGTTCAAAAAACACCATTGAAAGCTTACATCTGGCATTATATATTATCCATTGTGGAAAATGTAAAAAGGTTTAAAGGTACTTACATTAATTATTGATCATTGTGTTGGCTCGTCATAGTAAATCTTACAGTTATACGATCCCCTCCTCCTCTTAGGTTTCATAGGTACAATGGACCATTGTCACTAATTTTTGCCTTTAGAAACCTATAAGAAAATGTTATAATGTTAGGAGTATTTGAACAAAAATCATACGACACGCTTAATAGTGTATTTGTTAATACTTTAAATGTCAAAGTCGAGCGGCTCACTCCTTTGCATGACCTTTGGTTGTGGCCCTCTCCACCACATCTTTGACACACTTGCATTTGACTCTTTCTTGATAATATCTTAGTTCTTCAATATTCAACTGCTTCTTTTTTATGCCTTTTTTTCTTCTTATGCCAACTATGCCTTTTGCAAGGGATAAGTAGATTAGGACCCACATGGCTAGTCCTCTCCCAAAATTGCATGCCTTAAATTAGTAGTTTGTTATGTTCACAAGTCTTTAGGGATGTGGCCTTCTTAAAACATGGATTAATATAGAACTTAACATTTAGTTGGAGCTGAAGTTCACAAGTGTACGTTCTCCTTATTATGTCTGATTTCAAACCCATTGTCACTAGTAAACTTCACTTTCTAGTGCTAACTTTGATAATGTGCACTTACTAATATGTTTAGTGCCCAAGGTAAACAATCATCGACCTACTTTAGAACCCATTCTCTTTGCTTCTACATGTATTTCATTACATAATTCCTTATGCCCTCTAGCATAATGATGGCTTTTCCTCTTAACTCAATAATCTTTCTATTAAATGCCTCATACATATTATTTTCTATGGCATTACACTTAGCATGAGTTTAGAAATGGGCTTTAACCTAATGCTTGAAATTAGATAAGTCCTTCAAGGGAGCATGCATAGTAGAATAATGAACTTGCAATAGTTCCACATGCCTTTAGAAATCTACCATATATGTGCTTTTTGAGCATGTCCAAAATAGCATCTTGAGCTTCTTCACATAATACACTGCCCCTCAATTTACTTTACAGTGCTGAGCATAACAATGATGTTTTCTCTTCAAAAAATCCTTTAAAGAGCATTAACCAACCCTTGTCATAATCAATTATGCTTGGAAAAAAAAAATAATCATATTCATAATTAAGAGATACAAAAATTAGATATAATCATATACCTCTTGTAAACACCTAATTTTTCGTAGTTCTAATTTTTTTTTTTTTAAAGAGTCCTAATTCAAAAGATAAAAAATATATTAAAAAAATAAAAATAAAAAAATTGAAAAATGAGAAAAATACAAAAAAAAAAGAAAAAAGAATTTTTTAGGAAAATAAATTTTTAGAAAGTAAAACGTTTTATAGTAAATGGATTTAGTTTTAACTCATTTCAAATAGCTTTATTTTAAAGAAATAATTTAATTATATTAAATGATAAAGTACAAGCTAACGCCTTACTGGATAAGCATTTGAGCATTGTTATCAGGTTAGCCTAAGGTCATAGATTTGAATCTCACCAATCACACGTATAATATTTATTTTTTTCTTCTATTTGCGAAAATCGATTGAGATTCTTTTTTCAAAATCTAATTTTAAATCTTATCAAATTTTTAGAATCTAATAGAATTATGTTTAAATCATTATTAGAGATAATGTAAATCTGATACTATAGTGTTAAATCCAAAAGAATAGAGATTTGTAAAAATTTAAATCTAATTTGATTTTTATAAATATGAATTTGACTTGATATAAAAAATTTGATATAGAATTTATAAATATTGATCTCTTGATATAAAGTGAGAAAAATTAGAGACTCACCTAAAAATAGGAATCAACTCTTTTCGTGACCATCAACACAAACACCAATCAACATTCACTTTCCTCGCGCGCTCCATCCACTCACGCAACCGACCATCACCATGCGACCTTACTTCATCTTTACCCCAACCCATCCTCGCGTACAAAAACAGCAGTGACTGCTCGATCACAGCATAATTAGCTACTGACCAAGTACCACTATTCCATCCTCACTCTCACCCTCGCCAAGATTGAGCACGGCCGATTGCAACTCTAACACCCACGCACATACGGACAGTAGCAGCCGTAACTTTGATCAGCCTTGCCGCAACCAAACACAGTTGCACAACCGCACGTGACAGCCAACATCCATATGCCCACCACAACACCAAGAACTAGTCAATCGTGCAAGCCACTACAGAATCTTTCCAACCACAAATGCACAAACAATGCTACTCCCTTGTCACGGACTCACGACCAGTTCACACACTTTACTGACCAGTTCACGTTGTACCGACCATTACACAGCACATCACATACTTTACCGACCAGCCACACGCCTGATTCATTGATCAAGACACAACACACGCCTACGCTGTCCATGTCGCACTACACTCCATGCCTACAACAGCAATAGTAGCAGTGATGGCAAAGCAAGGCCGACTACTCTACTACAGAATCCCTTGTCTAACAGCACACAACTGCACTTCATGCATCAACACAAGCCCCATCCTCTCTAACCATACATAGACCCTCGATTGCACCGTCACTCCACAAGCCACACCAACAGCACTTCATGATCAGGAACACATACGTCCACGACTTGCACTTCAAACGCAACACACACCTAACTTCATGATCAGGAACACATACTGCACTTCAACACCAAATACCAACCACCCGATGTTGCTATACACTGAGCAAGAAGCCATCTTCAAGACCAAACCACTCTACTCTCACCCAAACCTCTCTCCCTACCTCACACTCTGAAGCTCTACCGTGACACCCCACGCTCAAACCCTCTTTCGCACGGTGAAATTGATACCGCAATCACGCACAAATACCATTCACTATCGACGCGACCCCAAGCTCGGTCAACACCGGCAAGCACCAACAATTGTTGAAAACCATCGTGAAACACTACGGCGTGGTGATTAAGCCTCTTTTTGGATATTACATTCTCATCAAAATAGAATTTCCATTTCGTTTTGGTATTCAATTCAGGGGATAGGACGTTAAATTGCTGCCCCTTGGAGAAGACCCGACCCGGCTTATGTTTGGAGCCCAAGATTCAAACCAAATCCGGCCCATATTGCTCACGCTGATCCATTGACCCATGTTTATTAGGTCTAGGTTCTTTCTTTATGTATTTAATTCATTAGTTAGTTATTCACAAAAAAAGAAAGAAAAAAACCTTTTAATAAAGAGTTTGTTTTTAGGGCCTTTTTAGGATTTTTTTTTAAAAACGTGTTTTATCGGCTAGAAATTTTTTTATTTTTGAAATAAGTAACTCAATTAACCTTTTTTAAAATTAAAATCCTCTTTTTGGGAATAGAAATTTTGAAACTTAACTTAAGACCCTTTTTTGTTTTTTTTTTTCGAAAAAAAAAATAAATGAATAAAAAATGTAAACTTGGTGTATTTTCAAAATCAAAATAAACCAACATACTAAAGTTTTTAAAATGAATTACGAATGTTTAATTACGTATGTAAAAACTTTAGTTTTTCTTTTCTTTTTTTATAAATTATAGCTCAAATTCTCTCTTTTTTTTTCTAAATAGATCCAATTCAATTTATTTACTGCTGATTAAATTTTGTTTTAAAAAGGTGATTTTGAAAATAAAATTTAATTTCAAAAAATTAATAGTGATACCTATAAGGGTTTAATAAGGTAACTCTTAAACTCAAAAAATTAAAAAATTTTCAAAATGTAGATTAGTAGTTAAATTAGAATCGATCCGCCTAATTGGTTCTAATTTAATAATTTTTCTCAATCTTACTAAGTGGCAACTCTAAAATTTTGAAATTAAATAGGTATATGGTTTAGTTTAAATCAAGTTAAAGAAAATGAAATTAAAATAAGAAATCGAAAATTCAAGCTCGACACTTCTTGATGGTCCACCTTTGATCTATACCTTAAATGCCATGTTTTGTCTTTAGCAAACCAAGAAACCATGCTCAGTTATCCTTGTTCTTAACTAGTGCCATTGCTAAATTGGAAACATCCTGTTGTTTACATCTTTTTCAATAGTACATACCAATTGGCCTTTGCATAAACTAGTAAGGAAATACTCATCAACATTAGTGACATGACGACATCCTACTAAAAATCCTCTCTTATGTGTGTTATAACAAATATACATACGCTAAAACTCATCTTTTAGCCTTCCCAAGCACTTAATAACATTAACACCGACCGTCATGTTACTCTTTCCTGGCTCCTCTACATAGTCCCATATCTTCTCATTTTCACTTATATAATCACACTTTAACTACATTAAGACCCTATTTCGAGTTTTGTTCTTACTTAGACTCGTATTCAAACCTAAATGCTTCATTGCCAACTCCTTTGACTCTTCTTACGAGATCTTTAGAGTTAATTCTATTGTTTCCCTAAACTCTTAAGCTAATAACTTGGACATAGCCCTCTTATTTTAGTAAACTTATTGGCATTCATACAGCTCTTCATAAACTTTCACTTTAAGCTCACTCATCTTCTTATTAATGGATGGCAACCCCTATCATTACACTTAGCCCTTACGAACCTATGGTTATTCTTTTAGAAATAAAAATCTCATTAGTATAATATTGCTTATTGATCAATAGTTGCCTTGAACTGTTGGATTTCATCGAATAACATGGATACAAAAGACATAAGATAACTTATGGATGCATTAAAATGGGGACAGAAATGGTTCCTTCTTCTAGTAGTGCTTGATTGATCATCATTGAACTCCTTAAAACTCCTTAGATTTTGTATGCTCCAAAACACTTGGTCTACCCTCATTAACTTTAAGCATCTCTCCTGGTTATTGTCTCTACCACTTAAACTTTCATTACTCATATACTCTACATTCTATTCATCCCTTTCATTTCTAATCACATCGCTCCACTCTACTTTAAGATCATAATCTACATCTTCATTTGTTATGACATTAACATGAGGTTTTACCTTCCCATGACTTGTCGTTTAAATATCTCATCAACTTTAATTGATTTATCATACTTGACATAAACCTTATTCACTTTTCTATTCAGGAAGTTATATATAAAGTTCATCAAAGTCGAATCGTCATAGATTAGTAAATATGATACATCATGGGGGCTTTGTAGAAAATATTTTGCATATTTTCCCAATCAAGCCTTTGACATATGTCTTCAAAAAAATCAACATATGATACTTGATTGGTGTGAACAACCACTACAAACAGTGTTGACTCAAATACTTGACTAATCTTATTGGCTAGCTACCTCAAATGCCACATCATAATACTATTTTAGGTATTAGAGTTGGTGAGGGTTGTTCATTGATTTGATGAAGACTCACCACACCTTAGCTACCCTAGGGAGGGTATCATAAAGGATTAGGCTAAGGATAAGGTCAAGGGCAAGGTCACATACGTACCTATATGCTGATAAGAGAAGATTCACCCCTTTAACATAAGTCCTCATCTCGGGCATATCTTTCTCTCATATAAGAGTATCATGAGATAGGTCCATTTATATCATCATCGATGCTGTTTCAAACATCAATAGTAGAGAGCTTGGTCGCTCATATTTGGGCTTCTCCTACTTGACTTAAGAGAGGCTACTTAAAGCCTACTGAGATAAATTGGTGAAGAGTTCATATAAATTGACTCCACTTTGATTTCGATGCACCTAACTCCTCCCCTTAACCCGTTAGGTATAAGCTAGGATGATATACATATGAAACGGTTGAATTTAGATCCTTAGCTAGATACTCTATAGTTATGGACTTTTAAGTGATGGCATATGGGATAGTCTTAGATTTTACTTTATTTTATTTTTTCTTTTCATCATTTTGTGCTAATTTTTATTTATATATACTAAATGAGTAATGAATGAAAATTTTCATATGCTTTTTCTAATTGTTTTCCTAAACTCATTCTTCTTTACTTCTTGTTTTTGTTAGTGAAGATTTGTTTCTAAATTGTTGGTTTTGTTGTTGGTGAAAAATTGTTATGGTCGAGGAGATTGGAGTATGTATAAGGCATTGTTGAGGGGTTATCATTGTTTATTGAGTTTTCATTCCTATTGTTGTTGTGGTTAAGGAGTTTGGAGTTTGCATAAGGCATTTATGTGATTGAATAGATGGTTGGAAGGGAATTAATCTACATTATAAAGTTTTATATTTGCTTGTAAAGTTATTTGACAAGTGATGTAAAATTTGGATTGATTGAAAATAGCTACTATAGCTACTATATTGTAGGTTAAAGTTGTTCCTTAAAGATAGGATTTTAATCATACTCTAGATTCTTATCTTGTCTTTTAAGGCCATAATTTTAAAGTAATTTAAAACCATGCTTCGAGCATAGATTTTATGTGTTGTAATTGTAAGAATATTTTTGCCTTAGTTGTATCCTTGGATTATTTTAAAAAACATAATGTTTTTGTACTTTTTTCCACAACTTTCAAATATAATTATTATGGAAGAAATATTCTGAATAGTCAGGGCAAATAAATATGAAATAATTTTACTTTAGTGTCAAGTATTTGGGAAAAGGAAATAAATAATACAAAATAAAAAAAAAAAACCCAAAAATACTGTAGTTGCTAAATTTTTTTTTTTTTCCAGAAATACATCATTTGAATTTGGTTTTTGAGGATATGGATTTAAAATGAATTAAATTAAACATAAAATTGGTTATTGGAAAACCTATTTTAAAAGAGTTAAATATAATAATATTTAACTAAATAACATATAACATGGATTTAGTATATTGGCTAATGCTTTAGACTTTAAGGCTATGTTTAGTACATGGGAATGAACTAGAATGGAATCGTCATTCTGAGTTTTATTCTCTTTTCTTACGTTTGGAAGCATAATTAGAAACCAAAATCATTGATTCCATAGAATCAAGATTTTAACTTTAAGTAAAAATTTGATCCGACCTTTGAGAAGACGAAATTAGATATTGTATTCTTCCTACATTTATTATTATTATGAAATTACTTATTTAACTTTTAATTTGATTATTACATTTAGTATTTAAGGATGTTTTTGATAATTATGACTATAGTCACATTTGATTTCATTCCATTCCATGTATATTTTTAAATGTGGAAAATGATTTGTTATTCTGCTCCTTATTTCATTATAATTTATTATATTCCATTTTAAATCATTTTTGCATACTGATCTTGATATATGTCTAATATCTTAGGTTTGATTTTGGTAAGATTGTTTTATTTTGCCTTAATAAAAAAGTTATGTCTAGTGCAAAAACATATATTGACACTAGGATTTGAACTCAAGTGTATGGGAAAAAAACTCCAAACCCTCTCCATTAGACAACACCAAAATAAAAATAATTATGTGTGTAATTAAATAGAAATCCTTAATAAAAATAAAATCTATTTTTCAAAAGTAGATTTTATATTAAATTTCATGCATTTGGCTTTTGAAAAGTCAATTTTAATATATTTTAAATTTGCATTTTGAAAAATCAATTTTAAATGTGGTATTTTTTTTTAAAAAAATATAATATTATTTTTCTCTTACCAAAGTATTTGAGTATAAAACCCAGATTCTGTAATTTTTTATCTGAAAAAATAGAAAAGATAAGGACTTTCTTGAAAATCCAAATTAATTAAATAGAAGTGTTAAATGTAAAGATGCCACTAAAGGTGGAGTTTTATACGAAAATGGGTTTTTTCCGAAAAATATTACTAAAAAGAGTTAATTTTTTTTTAAAATATAAATATGGTATACTAAAGATACATCGAGTGAATATACCTTTAGTTACTTATATTTTTTTACATTGAAGGCGCATTAATGAATGCGCCTTTAGTAGGCTACTTTAGTAAAAATTGAACTGAAGGCAAATCAAGTGTATGATGCACCTTCAGTATCACAATTTGAACTGAAGGCGCATCAAGTGTATGTGCCTTTAGTTCAATTTTCATTTAACCTACTAATTTCCCCTTGACCGAAATGATAAAGTAACATTCTTTCAACCATTAACTTATAAACTAAATGGAAAGTTTGATACAATAATAAATTACATAAAATCACAATTGGTGGAACGTCTCAACAAATATAGCAAGTGGGGAAAAAATAAACGTATGGGATGATCATCCAATGACCATACGAGTCGGATTAAAGGAAAAATAATTGCAAATTGTAAAATTATGATAAATAAACAATGCATTGAATTGCGATATATGATGAAAAGTGAATTGTATTTCAAATAATTAGTATATACACAAAATTTGTAATCAGTCAACAATAACATTAATATAATGGAAAAATAAAGAAGAAAACAAAAATAATAAACTAAACATATCTATTGACGCCTATGCTGTGTAAAGGTCCTCACGGCATGAAAAATAAGTGAACACTCTCGTTTATTGTGTATTTGAGTAGGCTCAGGTAGTGGATTGTCAAACTCAAGTTCCTTAGGAGGAATTGGGTTGGCCGGATGGTCTGGATGCAGTTGAATGATGTCCTTACTCATGGATGACTGTGTAAGGGTGGAATGTTGTTTTTGAGGAGTTAGTGGAGTCACGAGATCAAGATGTTGCTAGAACTTAAAAGTCATGTATGGGCTAGGACCAGCCCTAGAGCTGGATTCGACTCCCGAAGTAGAGGCAACACTTGACTTGAGGTATGTACTGTATCCCCCACTGACATGCCCTAAGTCTATAGAATGACGGGCATGTAGTGAGATATCGTCATTGAGGTCTGAACGTACCCCTCGAACCTTGCCTCCTTGAACTTTAGCTTTACCCCTAGGTAGTGCACGAGGAGTTGGCATCTCCTCATCAGCAGGTGGTCTTTGCTCTTCACCGTAGTTCATATGAGGTAGCTCACGTACGCCTTCTTGCTGTGGGTAGAAGATAAGACTACTGTGCTACTCAATGAAGTCAAGTGCCTTATATGCAATACTGAGCACTGTAGGATAGTTAGGTGCCGGTCTGATACTCTTTAGCGAGTCTACCTAAAATAAATAAAGAAAATAAATGTTGGTATATATGATAGCAAGTATAAATGAGTGAAAAATAGAATAGTAGATGATTTTAGATATGCATACCAATTGACTAATGACATCTCCATGGTGTGTAATATAACGCCGGGTGATTTATTTATACCATGGCCAGTAGCTCTCGTTGACTCCTCGAGGACCTTAGATGTGTATTAGGAATCCATGTCTCTTTCCCCAAGTCTGGATGTAGGAAGAGTATATGTTGATCTAGTCAACATCTGTCCTACCTAGAGGTCCAACTAGTGGAGCTGTTTTGAGTTGTCAACCTCTTGTGGAACATACTGATATCCACTAAACCGCCAGACGATATGGTCTAAAAAGTATCACTTAATGATGTAGAAACATATGAGTGGTATTCGAGCAGTCCAAATGTGTCATTCAGCAATATAGAAGTGAGGTAGCAACTGCAGCAACTCCTCTATATAAGGCTCCTAAACAACCTATAGGGTAGAAGAAAAAGAAAATAAAAATAAATAACCAATCAAACAACGATGGTTATCACTTATGGCTAAGAAAAGAACAACAAAGAGGATAACTTATAATATCATACCTGCTGCGTTATCTGCATGTCAAAAGTAGTACGATACGTATCTACGACATGCATCGGATACTGAGTTGTTTCCCGCATAACCTTCCATCTAGCCTCCAATAGCTTATCCCTGTCGATAATAAACCCATATCGACTAAGGGGGGCAACATGTGGGAATCTATCTTAAGCCTAGACCTGCAGTAGAATTGTGGCCCCTCTTAACTCATGTGCGTCGAGTGATGAAGCAGAACACAATTGTCGATATAACTATGCTAAGCAAGCATTACCTCAGCCAAATTGCTCATTTAGTGAGAAGTCTCCCAACAATGGCAAGAAAATCAGGTGAATAAGGTTAGAAGATTTATCCATAAATATAAATCCTCCCATCAAGCTGAGTATGTATGCATGCACGTACTGTCGGATCGTCTCGTCGTTGGTCCCATGGGGAAGTATCCGAAAGTGCTCTCATAACTACGTTAGAGATAAGCGAGCACCCCTCATCCGAGCAGGCCTTACACTTAGTAGTCTTTCCTTTAAATCACCTTAACTCTTCTCATCATCAATCTTTGTCCAGCTCGCCATCGCGAACCCCTCAATTGGAAGTCTAAGCTGGACCTCAACATGCTGTAGCATGATGGTTGTTTCTCTAGTGGGTAGGTGGAACGTATGTGTCTCGGGCCTCCATCTCTTGAGAAATGCCGTAATCAAATGCCAATCTAACATAATAAATGGGAGCTATGCAACTCCCCAGAACCCAGCCTTCCGTATGTAAGGCTTTACCTTAGGATGTATAGGGATATCTCGCTCATCCTTACGTAATGACATCTCATTGTGTTGCACTCGTAATGCATAGTCCGCCTCTTAAAGAAACATATATTAAGTTAGCAAATAACGCTTCTTTAATAAAGGAATTGACTGGAAATGATGATGACATTACTTACCCTACCCTCTTAAATGGCTTGTGAATGGTGACTAGCTTGCCTTGTAAGTACGCATGGATCAATCGATCTTAACTCCATCTATCTTGTGAACCCATATAAACATGTTTAGTAGATAAAAAATAAAAAAAATTGTCAATCATTATACTTATGCATATATTATAATGTAATGCTTAGATAAAAAGGGAATTTGTACCAGCCCTATTAATATCCGGATACCTCTTCCGATTATGTCCTTCCTGCCCACATGTATTGTATCTAATTTTGTTAGATCACTTGCGAATGTTCATCTCCATGTGATATCGCTTATGCCTAGGTTTATCTTTTTTTCGTAATAAGTTAATATTTGGGTGAAGATAAGGGAAGCTAACTTGTGGCCAATTTAACTCATCCCCAATTGGGTAGAAATGAACTTGGTAACGATCTATTTGATTTGCCCACTTATACCATGACCCTATTATCGATTTGCTATCCACCCTCGTACTTGCTACAGCAACATATGCATAGGAGCAAGGGATCATATATATTTTCTACTTCTGATAAGTGCAAGTGTGGCCCCTAAAGTCAATTGTATGTGTTCTTTCTCTTCCCTTCAATCCTATCATCGTCATTCGACTACCAGTTAAAACCACGAAAATACCATTCTGCAAGCTAAATAAATGACTCTATATGAACTTACTCGTACCCTCCAAGTTTCATATATCTTTACAGCAAAATCAGTATAGATCTTGCCAGAATCGATTGCCCCTTTGGCGTCTTAATGCCTCTCCTCCCAATAAACTACATAGTTGTAAAATATCTTCTTCACTAATGCAGTAATAGGTAATCCACACACTGATTTGAAAATGGAGTTATAACTTTCAACAATGTTTGATGTCATGTATCTAGAATGGTAACCTCCATCATATGTGAGAGTCCACCTATCCAAATCAACATTGTCAAACTATGAGGGAGCATCTTGCTTAGCCTAGGCTAACTTCTACATGAAACATTCGAATTTCCTTTGTGGTGCTTGAACACTTGCAACCCATACAAGTTTCTTGCATAATTGGTTTTTAAAGGTTGTATTGAAGTTATTAGTAACGTGCTATAGACAATATCTTTAAACTGTAAATGGTGGCTTCCAGCTTACCGATGGTTTCTTGTACGCAGAGTCAATACTGGATGCCTTATTGGATACACGACATAAGGTTTCCCATTTTCTGGCCAACTATATGTACTTTAAGCTTTCGTAGGAACTACCCCCCAAGTTTCTGCCAATTTTGTGTCAACAAGAACAAATGCTAATGGAACAACTGAATTGTCCCCATCCACACTACAAACTACCAACAACTTATGCCTGTATTTTCCATATAAGAATATACCATCGACAGATACAATAGGTCGATAGTATTTGAAGGCTTCATCATACGGCCCAAATGTCCAGAAAACCCACTTGAACTGGGATTAACCTTACTTTAATGAACTACTCCAACTCCGATACACTTGTGTCCCCAAGTTGCTCAACTTCATTGCATTTAATAATCTCGGCAACTCATTATACAACTTCTCCAAATTACCGTATACCACTTCAACAGCCTTTTGCTTAGCCTCAAAAACCCTTCTATTGCTTATTGTGTACCCATACATAGTTTGTACATTAGCTGTAAGATAAGGTATCTTAATATCAGGGTTATTCCGTATACTATTAATGAATAGTGTAGCCATTATGTTGCTGTCGAATCGAGGATGATCCTGGTCTATCATCGGATTCATATAAGTGTACGGACCTTCTAGAATTGTTGTTTTGAAAAGACTCTTTACTTTTTTCAAATAAGCCCATAGCCTCCACTTACAACACTATTCTTTCTTTTTACATTAGACGGCATATACATTCGGTTTTGAAATGTTTACATGAAATCACAATAGTTTCTTAGGTGGAATGACTTAACTGCATTTATGAGATCCTTCTTTGTGTTGAAACGCATACTGACACTCAAGTCATCAAAGTTGATGATGTTACTGCACATTTTATTAACATATCTCTCGAATGTTATATAGTTGCTGCCATTATACTGGCTGTTGTAAAATAGGACATGATCTTTAATAAGCCTATCAACAAGTTCGTTTATTTGTAGGAAGTTTTCAAACTACTTACTTGATAATACTTCACCAGTTCGATGGTATGGCCTATTAGGGTTGTTGCCGCGAAGTGTCCGGACCGATACACTACTCTCGCCAACATATGGTCTCACTTTGGCTTATCCTAAATCTTCAACATGGTTATCTTTGAGGCCAACATCATCTTTATTACCATTACTATCAACATCTGCTACATTCTTCTCATCATCGACATTTATATTTATGTGTATTCTCTTTATATACAGATCATAAGACTTTTCATGTTCGATAATAGGACCCAATGCTTCATCAAGCTACTCTTTTATGATATTCATGTGCTCGTACTCAGAGAAATTCATGTATAGTTCATTTGATTGATTTACATTTGTTTACTCTACAACGATCATTGTTGAATGCACATTGAGATTTGGATGGATTAGATTGTCTGGCTCATGTATTTCATGCTTATTTCAGGCACTCGATTCCCCAATGTGCCTTATGTATATTTCTTGAATACTTCATTTCTCAAAAGATTCTGTCATCTCGATGAAATTCTCAACATACTTATCATCTCTGATGGCTATCAACTTGTAGACAACTCCAGCATCATGGAAAAAGGGATGCCTGTGCATAAGTTTAACATCATTCGAGTCAACTCCAACGCATCCACAAATTCTTTAACTAAAATGAGAGAAGTTTGAATATTTCCTAATTTTTAACTTCTTAATGGGCTCCTTATCATACTCCGGCCTTTAGCCACCAATTATTATATTTCCATTCGTATAGACAATAATTTTCATGTAATCTACCATTTCTATTGTAGTAATGCCATAATGAATTAAATATTTAGATGACATTGTAAACTTTATTTACACACTAAATGACAACTTTACAAAATGCACTTAATCATTATTATTCATACTTACATTCGTATAACTTATCTACTGTAATAAAAAACATGAAAAAAAAATTATATATATACATAACAATTTCCATTATTCATACCCGTATTCGTATAACTTATTTACTGCAATACAAAATAATCTTAAATTTATACATCATATAATAAAATTTTATGAAATATTAATAATTTATATAATTTAAGGTATATTTACGATTACAAAATTTATGTAATAACGTAACAAATTTTTTTCTAAAAATAAAAATTGCATAATGTTGATTATTAATAAAATAAATAAATAAATAATATGCCTATAAGTTATATATTGTTATCTATTTTAGACGTTCACTTGCGTAAATAAATGGTCAAATACTTCAACTATGGGTTTCTTCGAATTTTCTCTATATTTTAGAAATTTCAAAAACTGATATAGGTAAAAATGAGCTATAGTCGCATGGATTGGGTATTTATACTTGACATATTGAAGATGTATATATTGTATGTGACTTCAGTTATAATTAATTACATTGAACATGCATGTAATTGATACGTTTTCAATATAAAAAAAATAAGTAATTGAAATTATATTCATTTGATGCATCTTTAATATATTATATTTGCATTTTTTTTACAAATTAATATTTTTTATAAAATAAGTTGTATTAGTATAAAACTCCTAAAGGTGCTTGATATATTTGAATTTAGAGCCGAAACAGCATTGTTTAATCGAGGCCAGAAAACCCGAATGCCACGTCGCCTACCTTCTCCTCCTCCTCCTCCTCTTCTCTTCTCTCACCTCAAGTGATGTCAGGTGTGATACATATAAATACCTGACTCCCTCCAGCATGTAGACTCTTCCTCCTCTCTCTCTCTTTCTCTCTCTCTCTCTCTCTTCCGCTCTCTCTTCTTGCCCAATTCACTTCCGATCTTTGCCTTCGACTCACTTAATTTTCCTTAATGGCTATGCAATCTGGAATAGGCTTATCCAAGATACTTATCCTCGCTGGAGCAGGTAAAGAAGACTAACACTGTCCTCAGACTCGCACACACATACACACACACACACACACTTCCTCTATTTTGTCATACTATCGTTTCATACATACTCAAACGTGTGCACGGGCACACACGTACTATTTGTTGTTTGTGATCTACACAGGTTATACTGGTACAATCCTGCTCAATAACGGAAAATTATCCGATGTATTAGGGCAACTTCAGGTACTTGTGTTTTTATTTTTAGTTTGATATGCTCCTTGTGACATTTTTTGTGCTTTGTTTTTTCGTAAGGGAAATATTCAATGATATGTTGGTGTCCGTATGTATTATTGTTTCTTTAAGTTTGTGAATGCATCTTGTTCTATGTCTTGTCTAGTTGATTTTATATGTTGGTTTAACGTTTCGACGATATGTGTTATTGTGTAATTCAGTGGGTCAGGTCAGTCGCGATATCTTCTGCTTTCATGGGACATAATTTTTTTCTCCTCGTTTATTGAACAGATGTTGGTTAAGCGATTGGAGAACTCGGAAAAAGAATCTGATGGCAGCGATTTAGCCGAACAGGTGATGTAGTGACTCAGTTTAAAGGTTTGGAAGGTCATTATTGTGGCAATCATAACCGACTGGTCTAGGTTGTTGACATGTTTGATTCTTCACTGGCAATTAGGTCCGTCGACTAGCGAAGGAGATTGGACAGTTTGCCCATGCTCAGCAACAGATCATTATCCCAGATGGGAGCTGTGGTCTCGCCTTTGCTCCCCCTTCTCTCTTTCTCCCTCTCTCTTTCACACACACACACACACACACACACGAGCATGTGCGTGCGCACACACAGACACACACACATATGGAGGCACAATCAAGTACACACACACATACAAGCACGTTTGTGGCATAAAGTTTAGGAGTGTTAATTCATCTCAGGTTTTAACCTTGTATTTCATGTCAAACTTGTTCCAATAAAAAAAAAAAAAAAAACCTTATAAAGTCAATTTAGCATCACAGACAATTAATTGTTTTGCAAAGGATATTGCGATAGCTTTTATTTGGGTCTTGTTTTGTTGTGTAGACTTCAGGTTTCATCTTTTTGATCATGATTAAAATGTAGGGAGGATTGAGTCTTCGTGTCTTATTGTGTTAGGGCTATCATCTCACCACAACCCATGAACTGTCAATGATATTTTACATGATTGACATAGAATTTTCTTGAAAACCACAGTGCTATGACTTTTGAAAGTTCATCATGATTGTCTTCATATGTTGAGATTACATTTGTATTTTGTTCTGGGCAATCACTTAGAAATTAACCTTTTTTTTTGGGTAAGGAATCATTCAGAAATTATATTTCCATGTGGATGTTGAATTTTTACCATTGCTTTTTTGCACTAGGTAACTTAACATCTATGATAGTTCCAGCTGCTACTTTGGGGGCATTAGGGTATGGTTACATGTGGTGGAAGGTATTTTCACATATCATGCCTCTACGGGCTCTTTGTTATTTTCTCAAATTTGGATGTGATAATTAATGGAGTATTCTCTCTCTCTCTCTTTCTCTCTCTGTGTGTCATATATATATATCCTTTTGATCCAAATACTAATTTATAGCCCCTTTGGGGCTATCCTTCATATGTATAATGCTTGTTTTTGAGATATGATTACCTTCATATGTTTTGTGGTCAGGGCCTTTCCTTCTCAGATCTTATGTATGTAACCAAGAGGAATATGGCAAATGCTGTTAAGAACTTGACTCAGCATTTGGAAAGTGTTTCTGAAGCACTTAATGTAAGTATCCATTCTTTCACTGTGCTCCTCATGTTTCGCATATGACTCCTGTAAAGCTGTAAGACAAAAGTTCTCATCAATTCGGCTGCTACCATCCAGTGGTAGATGTTCACATATACAAGAGTACATTGGTATCCATGAGTTATAGAGTGATGAACATTGGATACTTCCTTAAATGTCTTGGTCTAAGATTCTTGATTGCTGTATAACATAATGAATACAATGAGTTTAGTGGATCTGTTTGATCTTTGGTTGCAGCTACTATCTGTTACCATTTTAATTGTTCAATGTTTTCCACCAAACACTGACTTAGCATCTTGCTTGGATTGAGGATTTTGGAGGGAAGGTAATTGAGAGGATGAAAGTTGGACATTCCTTTCTTTAGGAACACATGGTACTTATGAAACTCAGATATCATATTCTTTGAGCCTGCATATTCTCTACATAGTTAGATGGGGTGGAGAGTTGACATTTTTTCGCCACTAATTTAGAGTTGACATTTTTCCTAGAAAGAAAAAAACACTTATATTTTTCCTCTGAAATTTTATGTGTTTTATGGAGTAATGAACAACCTTGGAGTTAGAAGAAGACAGAACAACCTTGGATTTTGATGTAGACATGTCGTCATACTTTTTTAGAAAATGTCAAATGGCTCTTCCACTCATTTTTTGTTCTCTCTACAGTGATATTATCCAAACAAAATAAGAGAGATATTCTGTTCACATAAAATTTTCTTTTCATCTTCATCTTTTGTCCTTTCATTTGCATTGTCTTCGCATATAGTCTCACATCACTATGCAAAGAAAACCTAAGTGCTCATAGCATTTTGATTGCTTTTTTCTCTCATGGCACGTTTAATTGTTGGAAGGAAATAAGTTATGAATAGGATTATAATTCTTGAGGAATAAAATATTGAAGTAGTAGTTATTGCTTTCTTTTGCACTTATATGATATTAATAATAGATTAGGAATATATGTAAAAATATCAATATATCCTTGTCCTAATCATGCATTGATTATCATGATGAGGTCTCTTGGTTGGAGTATGAAAATTTGCAATTCATTTAGTCTTAAAAAGGAATCGTAATTCTTTAAATGGTAGTGATGGGAATTCCTTGAAATAGTGATTATGCAAACTAAATGCAGCAATAATTTTGTGAGGGTGGAATAGTTATTTATTCTATTCCCTATGAAGTTAATCAAACATGCTGTTAATAGTTTATTTTCTATGATCTGCAAGAAGAGGAAATTTTGTACGAGGAACTAGAGAGTTTGCTTATGGTCTCACTAGTAGCTCTCTTCCAGTGTCTCTTAGCTTCTAGTGTCTCTTGACTTCTACTTTTGAATCTTCATAGTTGGCCAGTTTGCTCTTTAAATTTTAGTTTACCTATTGTTTCACTTTTGTGGGTGTTTTGATTATTTATGGGGATGTTTCCCCTTCCTTGTACTATTCCCTTTATATGTATATTTAAGAAAAAAAAAAAAGACTGACCTTACCCAAAAAAGAAGAGGAAATTTTTTCTTTCAGTTAGAGTAGGGACCTTCCACTTACAGTAATTTTGTTTGCAGGCAGCAAAGAGACATTTGACACAGCGTATTGAGAACTTGGGTGGTAAAATGGATGACCAAAGGCAGATTTCAAAAGAAATCAAGAATGATGTATGCCCCTACCTGGTTCTCTCTTTCCTTTTTTATTTTACTGGCTCTCTCCTTCCTTTTTATTTTACTGCATGCAATTTATTTGTATAGTAAGGATCACATGAGCTACAATTTTCCCACTGTGCTACTGCTATAAAGTCAGTAATATGTACTGAGGAGGCTCTTCCTGCCAGATTGTTAACCAGTTATGCATGCTGATATTTGATCTTTTATTGTTGATTGGACCAAAGGCTGTGAACTATGCTTTACTTTTGACGTCTTTTTGACAAAGTAACAAACTAAAGAAGGGTATCGTGGGTGTGTTGCAATTATAAGATTCTGAAATTGTGAACTGACCTGTATTACGGTGTTATTGTATCCATGGTCTGACATTCTAGTTACTCCCTCCATCTCTCTCTCTCTCTCTCTCTTGGGGGTTGGGGTGGGGGGAAGGAGTAGCCCATAATAGGTGAAACAATTATGAGATTCCTGATGTTATTGGTAGCTATCGAAAATAGTTTGGTATGGATATATATATGAGTTCTTATTTATGGTTTGAAATTGTGGAACAGGTCACTTTGGTTAAATCAAATCTCGATGGGCTTGGCTATGAGCTTGAGAATCTACAGAAGATGGTTTCCGGTCTGGTGAGTTCTGATTTACATGGGGAGTTCAATGTGTTATGTATGTGTTCAATGCAGCTGAGGAATCTATTTTAAGTCTGAGAAGAAAATAAAGTCTTTTGCTTTATTATTCCATTGGGCTGGGATTTAAATACCCAATATTACAAGCCTTGGAGTTGGAAACAGTCCCACAAAATAAAAGACACTTGCCTAAATGAGTGGGAGGCAACTTATGGGTTTCCTCTCCATAATGAGTGTTAGAAATAGGAGAAAGATTGTGGTATAACATGTTGCTATTTTCTTGGTCATGGCTTATTGTTCCTTTCAGCACAAAGAATAGCCTATGCTTTATGAGTCTTTAGGATGTCCTTGGCGACTACTGTGGATTTTTCTTTTTCAAATTCTCAAATCAAGACTCTCTCATTAATGCACTCGGAGTGCTGTATTTTTTTGCAAACCAGCTTTTAGTTCTTAAGAGATGGAGTTTGGAGATGTCCATTACCAAGGTGCAGTCCAAGAAAATGCCTGTGTAGGTAAAACCATGGGGGGTCCTCATGGAATTCTTACATATGGTTGCCTGAGCTATGAGAGTAGTGCTTTAGATTGCCTTCTTCAAACAGATATCATGAGTGCTGCCAATGGTAGGATCAGCTTTGTTAGAGCTTCAGTTAAATGGAAGCTTCCTTTAATTTTCCTCAATTTTAAATAAAAGAAGCGAATGGGTTGATTGTCCTTTTATCAATGGAGTATCTATGTCTTCCTTCTCATTGTTCAAGTTTGCTATTTTTGGCCTCAATGATAAGGAGTGCCAGTCTTCCCTATAGTGGGGAGGGGTTAAGTGGAGAAAAGGCTTTGGAGTGTAAGTTTGTGAACTTTCGGGTTATCAAAACTGTGTTAAATGAGCAGAAGGGGCCACCTAATTCCCATAACTCTGCTGCTGCTAGTAAGGCAAAAATGATTGTGATTTGTGAACCTTCTCTTACTATGAGAAGAGGGCATGCTCTTGAAACAGCGGGCGAGGAAAAAACCAAATTAATTTGTGTTTTGGCTTTGACATCTGAAGATTCTTCCCCTCTTCTGTTAAGGGATTCCTTCTTAGATTTCAATAAAGTGGAGACACACCAAGTTGCTACTTCATTAGAAGATCCTGGTGTGCTTCGGAATTTGTCTGAAACCTTGCTGCTAGACTTGCAGAATCTGCTTCTTCCTTTGTGAAGGAGTCTTCATTGGAACTATAAGCAACTTCGGTTGATGGGTGGAACTTAAGATCTTGGAAGATGATGAATCCTCTTGGATTATGGTAAAGAAAAGAATGTCAAGAAAAAAGTGTGAGAGGAAGGAGGCTAAAAGCAACTTCATTTCATCCTAGTTCTAGTTTAGTTTCCTCCTTTTCTTACATTTGCTTATTGGATTGATAGTAGGTTTTATGATCCTTAGAAAGGCATTGAAGTAAGGAATTTTTGTAGAAAGGCTAAGATCTCCTTATTGGAGATCCTTGAGACCAGGGCAAGACAATCAAATATCTCTATGGTTTGGGAAAACTCCTTTCCTTCTTGATAGTTGGAACACCATCCTAACGGTCGTATTTGGGTTGGTTGGGACTCCTCCTTGTGGAAAGTTAGTGCCTTAGAACTTGGACCAAGTAATTCACTATCATTGCTACTTCATTTAGGACAATAAGTCCTTTATCATATCTTTGGTCAATGGTTGAATATTGAAGTGTTAAGAAAGTCTTTATGGAGAGATTTGCTGAGAATTAAAGTCCCAGTTGCTGGCTCTTTGATTATTTTTGGTGATTTCAATGAATGTAGGCATTTGGATGAGAAGTGTAAAGGTAATAAAATAGTAGATGGAGGTTATGGGAGTTTTTGCTTTAAAGATGAGGTTGAAGCTCTCATTCATAGGGTATTTTCCATACTCAGATGAATTCTAGTCAATTCAGCCCTATCTTAAGACACTTGGATAAGAGTGTTTATAACTCAATTATTATTATTATTATTATTTTTTTGTTTTGAATAAGAAATTCCTGTAAGTTTTTAAAATTTTCGATTAATCATCCTGGCTAAAAAGATACTACAAAACTAGTTTGAAGCTTGAAGATTGAAGGTACACTACTTCCCAAATTTCATCCTCTTAGTGCTTTCATTTCCTCCATCACAACATTTTTCTACTAGCAGTTCTTCAATGCTTCATCAATATTGGATGGAATTTCCATTGTATCTACTTGTGCAATAAATGCCCTAAACATTTAAATTTGAAAGTACAAGATAATTTGAAATAGGGTACTTAGTGCACATTCTCATACCCTTACGAAGTGCAATTGGCAAGTCATTTCAATCAACCTTATCCCCCCCCTTAATCTTTCTCTTTTTTCCTCATTCCTTTTGCATTCCATGACTCTCCCTTCTTTATTGAAATTTTTTATTTCATCTCTAGGTCATGTAATAGCAATGATTGTGCTCTTTGCCACCAAGTACATGCATGCATCTTAATGGTTTTTGATCTGTTAGACTTAGCAACTAAGACTCGAGGAGTATTAGATGTAGGCTCAAAATTTGTGTGAGTTATGATAGGTGTGACAACTTACAATGTGGCAGTAAATAAAAGGATACTAGCTTTACATTAGTCATTGCCTCCCTTTGAATTGAATTACTTGAGTACTATATTTGATTTTCAAAGAAAGAAATATCATAACACACATTAATATTTTGGTTAGGGGTGATAACAATTATATCTTTTTGGACTAAGAGATTAACCTATGAATATGCATTTAAGTGCTTATCGGTCAAACTTAGATTAATTTAGTGAATAGTCGTATGCATACAACACACCCAGAGATCCTTATTTGTGGGGAACTAAAGAATCGAATATAGGGAAAGTAATATGACAAAATACTTAAGAGTTCTAAAATTGAGGGGTTTTGGGGGGCAATCTATTTATAAAATAAGTAGCTGTCAATATGGCTTAATGAGTTCGGTGTTAAGCTTTGGAGAACATGAGCGAGTGAGCAGCTTCTAGCAAATGTTTATTTATTTTTTTCTACTTCATTTTGTTGTGGGTTATAGGCACAAGAGCTTGGGTGAAATATCATCAATAAAAGTAATAAATTTGATAGGAATTGAATTTCGAGGCTTAAGCAACAATTTAAGTGTTAGGAAATGAGCAGGAGCCAACTAAGAACAAGCTAGGTCCATCCACCATTTGCATGGGAAAAATAGGGATATTTTGCAGGAGCTACCATTCCCTTGGCAAATCTACCTTGCAACTAGCAAACCATCTACCATCCCAATGGTAGATGATACAATCAAAACAGTTGCTAATAGCTTGCAAACCACAGAATGCCTCAAGCTATTATTCAAGCGGCATATTATACCATCTAGATGGCACGAGGAGAGCCATTATTTTCAAGCTTATTTTATTTTGTTATTTCATATCTTCTTTTTTTTTTTACTTTCTCTCTTTTTTTTTTTAATTTTATGATAGTTTAGCCCTATTAACACTATTAGATTATTAAAGGGTTATAATTAATGTATTTATGCACTATTAGACTTATTTTCATATTGGATAACAACTGCCTTTTGAGTGATTCCTCATTCATCAATTATATCTCATCAATTGATTATGGTAATCTTGATTATTAGATCACTGTAAGTCATAATTGGTTTTCTTTTAATCCTTGATTCCCATGATTGTGAGTTACATTTATCATATGATTCAATTTCTTAGTTCATTTATTGACTATTACGTAATCGATAACTATTCATATCTTTTATGGTTTTATTTATCATCATAAACCCAAAATGCAAAGAAATCCTTACTTTTCCTCCATAATTTCTATTAATTCGAATTTTACATATTGAGTTTCAAGTTTGATCATGCTCTGAATCCAATCCAAAGATTCGGTGCACACCAAAACCAATTTGATTCTGATAAATCAGAAAGCCTAGTAGGTCCCTAGATATCACTATTGATAATATGAAAGGTTTAGAAGCTTTGTGGGGTTGCATGCAATAATAACTTCTACAAAGTTTTGCCAAAGTACTTGACTCATGTTGAAAAAGACCTGTTGTATTTTGGATTCCAATGCTTCAAAAATGAAAAATTGAGATTATATCTCTGGTGCCACCACATAGCTCAAAAATAAGAAGTGACAGGCAGGGGTAATGCTTTTGGATCGAAGTCTACCGAATCCTTTATTTTAGAGATGTTGTACAGGCCATGATGCTCATTAGCAGTTGATCTTCCCCCAAAGAAAGTTCTTGAAGAACACACAAATAAGGAGAGATTATCATTCTACAATTCATATTAGCAATCATTTTGCTAACTGATTATAGATGATACTTCCATTGAGGCATATAGAGTATAAATTTAAGGAATAAGCTAGACAACCAGACATTCTTTTCCTGTTAGCAATAGCACTACTACCATCAACCCACCACACTTCAGTTTGAGTATCACAAATTTCATAAACAACTCCCAGATTTTGTCATACGGTGTAGAGCACCAGTATCAACTAACCATTCACAGCAGTTACAAATGCTAAGGAATAAGGACTTTGACCTTTTTGAGTTGTGGCAATCATAGGATTTAGCTTATTTTCACTCAAACTATCAGAGGGTTGAGTAACTTTCATTTGATTAATCATTTTCTAGAATGACTTTACCTCTTCAGCTGTCAAATTCACACTCAATGCATTGGGTTTTTCTGCTTCAACCGCTTAGGTCATCTTGTTACTTCCCCTTTTCTTCTTGGACTTCCAATTTGTGGGTTTTCTATGAAGATTTCAGCAATTGTCTTAAGTATGGTAATGTTTCTGGGAGTGGTCACACTAAATCTTCTCCTTTGACTCTTAGTGGCCAATACTGATGTCTGGGCTTGACTCTCACCATTTGAAGAATACAACCACTTTCTTCCTTGATTCTTTGTATCTCAGCAGAAGCTTCATGTAGATTAGGAAATGGATCTTCTAATCAGTCAAACCCTATCCTCATCTTACTCAGGATTTAATCGTTGTAAAACATCCCAAACTCTATCCTTCTCCAACATCCTACTATATTTTGCTCCATCTTTAGGGTGCTTACTCTCCACATCATAAAACAAATCCATTTCCTGCCATACGTCTACAAGAATATTATAATACTCAGTGATAGTTAAATTAACTAGGTTGGTCACATGTATCTTTGATCTACTCTCAAAGGCCTCAAGATGTGTTTCCTCGGTTGGAATGCATACTCGTTTGGTGTCCCTTGCTTTCTTGGCCATGTTTTAGAATAGATATGTTCGACCAACTCTTGGCTCCATTAAATTGATGAGCCAAGCCGTGACTGTGGAGTTTTTTGCCTCCCATGTGGCATAGAAGTCAGATTTTGGATGTGGAGTTGAGATGACCGCCTTGAGATACCCAATCTTTCCTCTTCCTTGAACAACTAATTTAACCGATTGAAACTGTTCTCTAAGATTTAACTCATTGAGCTTATGTTGGGTATTTTGTAGAGAGTCGTTCAATGCAGGATGGGATCCCCTAGATTTTTGGGTGTTGCTAGATTGATCACCCAAGGAGCTGAACACTAAGTTTTGAGCCTTGCTTGTTGGTGCTCTGTTGGAAATATCACTCATTTTATGATGGGAAATAACCTTTCTATGATACCAAGATCAAAGGAAAAAAACTCCCATGTTTTATTATTCCACTATCCAATATTACAAGCCTTTGGAAAGAATGCCACAAAGTAAGAAAAAATATGAGCTTGACTAATCCAGAAATAAGAGCAAAGCTGGCCTTGCCTAAATTAAAAACCAATAAACCAAGAAGGACAATTCATGATCTGATCTTTGATGATCAGATATTTATTACACTGGGATAAGATAAAATCATTTAATTACTTTCCTAACAGAATCATCTTTAGTGGTCTAGTCTCATCAACGTGGGGGAGATACGAGATGACACATCGATTTTGTAAGACTATCACCTACCTGCATGGCAAAACATGTTTATTAATTGGCAGTTAGGACCTACATTTATATATATCGATTATTTCTCAAGTGTGTAAAAGAGAAAACCTTGTTGCATATTGCCTTTAAATTAATTATGCTCCCTTTACTTCTTCTTGCAGGATTGGAGAATGGGATCTTTGGAATATAAGCAGGTAAAAGAGCTTCCTCACTCATTGATTTTTCTAGGATGTGTGCAGGCGCTAGCATGGAAATTGTTTGACAATGTATGTGGAAGCTGTATATGCCCTATATATCAACACAACATGGATTTTCTATTCATCTGGTTGGAAAAGTTTTCCCTATTGGAAAGCGTATTTTGGGTGTATTGGCATGTGGAGAGTCAAAAGACTTTTACTGCCTCTTTAAAAGAATGTTTTAGCATGTATTTTGGGAGGTGGGATTGGATACACAACAATATATGTATTGCTCGCTTAATAATTTAACTTTGCTGGGAGATACAGAGTCTGGTTTATTGTATTTCATTTTTGAATATGATGTTTCTAAAGCTTGCTAGATTTAATCTGCTAATCATGAAGTTTTCCCACTTCTTAGAGTTTCTTCTGCCTATATGGATATGTGGACCTGTATGGTGCAATACTTTGTAATGTGGGCTTTTCATTTTCTCTTGCCAAACTCATTTGGGCTCTTTGAAAATAAAGAAAATTGGAGGATGTGACACAGGTATAGCAAGGAAATCAAAGAGTCCTTGTAATGGTGATCTGATATCGAAGTATTTCATTCTATGAATGGATGCTATGTATGCATGTACTGTTGTATGGACTATCATGTTTCATATGAGTTATTACTATCATGGAGCAAATAAAGGGACTAATAAAAATCATTGCATGAATTTTGGATATCTTTACAATTTTATAGCTAAATTTTGAAGTTGTTAAATGTCCTAATCAATTGAAGTTTTGTATGTTAAACTTACTACTTTACCTGTGATTGTTTACGTTTGTACTTTTTACCAATAAGCATTTGTTGCATCACTTTTTCAAAATGAGGGAGATATTAAAATTGACAAATGTTCAATTTAGTATCTTATGTAGAAATTGGAAACTTAAGGCGTAAAATTTGACAAGCTAAAGTTCAATTGGATATTAACATTTAGCAATTTTAAAACTTCAAGTACTTACCCAAAAACAAAAAAAAATCCTTTAAACTTCTAGTATAAAAATGAAAAATACTCAATAGTAGTGTTTTTGACATTTTTCCTGCAAGTGAATGACACATATAACTTTGCTGACTCGTATAGGGATTAGATGTTTGAATGGCATGTTGTTCCCTGACAGCATTGGGCTTGCCTGATTATTGCAAATGTTATTGCCTAGGATATTCTTACATATATATGTATTTTTTTTTTCTTCCAGGACTGGGCAAATGAGGGGGTGAAATATTTGTGTGGTGTTGCTAGCGGACAGAGGGTGGAAATGCCCAAAATCATGCAGGTTGGGATTAGCTTTTATCATATCCAAGTTGTTTTTTGTCTGAATCATGGGCTATCGATATGGTGAACATTTTTGAAATAATAGCATTTGTTTATACATATACCACTAAATCATGCACTAAAATAATTCTGACCCTCCACCTCATCTTTTTAGTATTTAAGCCTGATGTTGATCTACACAGCACAAAGCGCAGAACATTCTGAATTCAGATTTTCAGGCATGGAATATTTCATTGTCACTGATCTGTGCAAATAGTATCTTGCTTGTTCTATTAGAAATTTCATTCTTGCCCTTGTTTTTTTCTTGTTTATATAAGATTCGCACAACAGCTTGATCCCTTAACCAGTGCATTGACATCTTGCTTTCAGGAAAAACTTAAAATCTCTGGTGCACCTCGTGGTTTGCTGACTCATCCAGATCCTCCAAGTTTAAAGGTTCTAAATGACAATCTATCTTTTTCAAGATTCCTCTTGTTTTCCCGCTGTTCCTGGAAGCAGGTGTTTCTGTGACTCTCATTGATTAAGGGAGCTCGTTCAAGCATGGATGAGCAGTTGCCACCCTGAATAACAATACACATCAAGAATTCTGATTGCTTGAATCTGGATTTCTTAATTACTTTCTGATGGTTTAATTATTTATTCCCGTATTTTTCTCTGTAATTTCTTGATTAATTTGTCACCTGCTATTTTGTGTTTTGGGTAATAATAAGCATGAGAAAGCTCCATTCTAGCATATGGCTTAGTGCATTGACATTTCTTGCATTTTTTAATTTTGTGTTTTGGCTAATAATACACGAGAAAGCTCCATTCCTGCATTAATTTGTTCTTCTTGCATTTTGGAATTTTGTACATTTGTCTTAGTGTAGGTATCCTTTTTTTTCCTAATACTTAGTTCAATTTTATAGCTTTACTGCATGCTCCTCTTCTTATATTATTATTTTTTTTAATGAAAAGAAATTCATCTCACCTTACCCAAAAAAAAAAAAAAAAAAAAAGCATGAGAAAGCTATAGTGATTTCCACCTTTCCTCTTTGTAATCTTGAAGCAGTTCTGATAACCAAAATAAAGTTAATTCATAAAATTCTTAATTCATGTGAAGTGGATTTCGCTTCCTCTGCCATGTATTCTTCAATGAGTTGCCTTGCTATTTGACCTGGCTCTGTTTCATCAAAACAGAGCTGCTTAATATGTCCTGGCATTGTTGGAAAAAATTGACCTTGTTGCCAATTTCAAGTAGGTACAGCAAAGATTCTTGCCCAAGTCTTGGTCAGCATAAATTAGAAGTTTGCTTGAACTTTATCTTAAGGAAAATGCATCTGAATTGCCAATTTGTGAGTTGAAGTTCGGTGCCCACTTCTCGTTGGTGTTACTTGTCAAAATGGAAATACCCAACTAATTGAATACAAGGAGTTCTTTTCCCCCCCCTTTTTTTTGTTAATCTGCAGTTTTTGCTGATAAACATGGTGGATAAATAGATTTTCTTGTAGGTCCAGTTCTTCTAGTTAGGCTATGTTGTGTTTACAATTATACTGGAATAGCTAGACTTGAGGATCAAATTATTCTTCTATGGAGTGTTAACCATTGCTCGGTCTATGAACCAATGATGTATCTTTCTCTCTCCAGGGTCTCAAGGACATTGCAGAAGCTCTCTCTGTGACTATTAGGAGGCCTGCTTCTGGTGCTACAGGGAAAAATGGCTTGGATAAATTAGACGAGAAGAAAAAGATGCTTCCTAGGTATGAAGTACATTTTGTTGCTTACTGACTTTTGAAATGCTTGTCTATGAAGAGCATTGTATATTGTATACCGTGTCCCTACTTACTAATCAGCATTGAATTTTTTTCTCATTTGATCTACCTATAATGCTGAAAAGAATTAAGAGTTGAGAGGACATGGATTGATGTGAGTATAATGTACTTTGAATCAGTGCTGACTTTTTCTTTGGCTGAAGCGTCGACAAAACACAGTAAATGTTTAGCATTTAATAGTTTCATCAACCCTTCATTTATGGGAGTATAATGTACTTTGAATCAACACATGAATTCTGCTTTGATATTGGTCTTTATTGAGAACCATTTACTTATTAATACCTAAAAATAACTATATCATTTTTAGTCACTTCTTCAATTTCCTTCTGATTTCCTGTGCTCCCATTTCATGTCAGTTGTCCCTATTTAACTGCTGCCTTAAGGTCATGTCTTGGTTCATGGTCAAATAATCTCGGTCGTTTTTCCCTGATCTTCTCATCTGTGGATGCTGCTAAAGTTTTCTCTCAATTCTCTCTTTTCTTCATCCATTCTTATGTGATGCGATATCCATTTTAACATTTTTTTCTCTTCTGCTCTTACCTTCTGCTTATTTCCTTAATTCACCACTTAGCATTCACATCCATAAAGCATCAGGGTCTTATGAAAGTATATTATATCAGAGCTCTCCTTTATGTTTTACAGGCTCCTTACAACCGCATGTAATGCCTGATGCATTCTCCACTTCATCCACCCTGCTTGAATCTTATGTGTAACATCTTTATTTGTGCACCCGCAACCCCCCCCATCCTTTTGAAGTCTGATCCAAATGCTTAAAACTCTCGCTTTAAGCTAAATCTTGTCTTACCTGCTTCCACAAGGGATTCACTTATTCTCCTCTTGTTGCTAAAACCTGAATTATATCTATTGTGTTTTTGGGTACTTAATACCTTTTCTTTCTAATGTTTCATGACGTGATTCAAGCTTATTAGTACAACTCTTTGTTTCTTCCACCAAAACGATGTCATTGGGGACAACATACACCATGGTGACATCTCTTAAATATCTTTGATGAGTTATCCATAACTAGTCTTCACCCCAAAGGAATTGTTGAAATTCTGGCAGGTCATGTCCCACTTGTGTAAGTGGGTCGTTTGTCCTAGGTGATGGTTATGACAACCCTAAATTAATTATATAAAAAAAAGGAAAATTAGGCATGGTGGGTTTAAATAGGTCCTTTGAGATTCTTCTTTTCTAAAGAAACAACTGCATGGGTTATTACAGCATACTTGTAGTCTACTACAAAAGGAGCTAGTATGAACTCATCTCCAATAGTTGCATGGAGATGAGTGTAGGCTAGGATCTATCTAGCTAGAATCTTTGGAGTAGAAATTGGTTTCTCAAGTTGGGTAGAGTACCTCATCTTTTTAGGACTTGGTTATGCAATATTTTAATGGGGGATGGGTCTCATGTTCCTGCATCTTCAAGATCCAAACTACTTAAGCTTATGTGTTGTATAACACACACAAGATTGGTTTCACTTCCCCCTTCACCATCTCATGCAGAAAAATTACTGAATATACAAGGATCATTTGTCTCTATTAGCTAATTTCAGACTTCAAAATGGATGCAATGTTGAGTTCATAAAAATAACATGTTCTTATTTGCAAATTGAACTAAGGTAACTCGTATACACATGGTGTAAGGAGATAGACATCAAATGGATGTCGACATACTTAACCGCTTGATTGTTGAAAGAGAAAGCGGCAGTAGCAGCAGTTGCTAGGTGCTATAGCATTATTACCCAATTTTCACCATTTCGAAGTATGATCATTTTACAGGCATCGATATTTATCTGTTGAAGAAAGGGAACTTGCTAACCTGATTGTGCTGAGATTGTTTATAGGGCTGTTTGTGACTTTTCAAGTGCAAATTTGCTTATACATATTGATCTTGCAGGGCAACTCCAACCAGGTGTTGATTGCAGTTACTAATTTTTTTATCTTGGCAAGCTTATTTGGCTTCCATGGTTATTCTTTTTACGAGTGAGATGGATAAATACACGAAGCACAAACTCATATATGGGATTATCATTGTTATTTTTCCTCTAGACAAGGCAAGCCTGAGTATGACTAGGGTCCTTGCACAGAAATTTTCTGTTTAATTAGTGCCTGGGAACATCAAGTTGTATCAAATAATCCCAACTTTTCTTTCTCAAAGATTCGATGGTTTTAGATCTTAGACATCTTGTCCTCGTGGTGGTGATTTTATTGATTCAAAAACTGGGCCCCTTTAACTCAATGGTAGAGTAACGTCATGGGAAGGTGCGAGTCATCGATGAGGGGTTTTTTTCCCCCATGAAACTCTTATCATTAATAATATTCATACTTGAACAGGAAATAGAAATATTATTGTTATTTGTGGTTGATATTTTAATAAAAAAGTAACTATTTCTATAATTTTGAAATTGACAATGTTAAGTTATTATTAATAATTAAGAGTTATAAATCTAAAACAAAGTTGAAGGCTTTTTAATTTTTATATAATGAATAACAATAAGCACAATGAATAATGATAAGGTGTATTTTTTTGAATCTCAAAATATTCCTATTTTGTACTATTCCACATTTGAAAAATGAAAAATTAACAAAAGAAAAAGTAGACCTAATTTATTGAATTGTGACTCTATTTACTATTTTGATATTTAGGTTTGATCGAGATGAAATTGGATAGAAGGGAAATAATAATATAAAAATAAGAAAATCTCCAAAATAGAATTATTGGGTAAAATATTCTCAACAATACAATACTCAAAATTATTTTTTTAAGAGGTAATTTTTAATTTGTGATGGAAAAAAAAAGAAGAGGCAATTTTTAATTTGAAGTAAAATTATCTTTTCAAAAGATTATTTTAATTACTAAAATCAAAAGAGGCGATTTTATCTCTTACCCCCACAACCCTAAAGCAAAATGCAACAAATAACCTAAATTTGTACATATAGAGCAAACACCTATGAGGAAAAGCAAAGCAAAACCAAAACAAAGATATATCTATACTCCATAGTCACATCTCATCTCTTACCAAGATCCTTGCGAGACCTATTGTACAATTTAAAGTTCACTACTCTCTAAACTTCTCAACACCCATAAAGCAAACTATATTTTTTAACCATTAACTTTGGCAATCATAATAGATCTTTAATAGATAAAAAGCTAGGAAAAACAACCAAGGGAGATAAAATCTAACAATACATACAAAATTGCACAAAATGTTTATCAATTACAATCAAAATTTTCATTAACTACAACTAATTAGAATCAAATACTGTATATGTCATCAGCATGTATCTCTCGAGTATTTGTATTAGGTTAGGGCTACACCATCTTGTATGCATCTAACTATGTGATTTGTGCGCCATCCCCTATATATGTATCGAGGTAGGTTATGTGTATGGATCGGAGTAGGCTTAACCTATGTGAGCCTTTCACCTATATCTGCATCATGGTCTCCAACTTACGTCTACTGCTATCTATATTGTTGGCATGCATCTTGTGAGTATTTGTATCAAGTTAGGGTTGTACCATTTTATCTGTATCCAACTGTGTGATCTATATGCCATTCTCTGTATATGTATTAGAGTGGGTTACGTAGATAGAGACTGTAATAGGTTTAACTTGCATGAGCCCCTAGCCCATGTTTACAATGCAGGCTCCAACTCATGTCTTAAATGGAGCTAAGGAGTCTGAATATAACTGTTAGAGCTTTCTTCAAACAGTGTTTGAAACTGGAACTTAAGCATTATAGGAGATGTAAAGGGTGAATAGTGTTGAGGTGAGAGATTATCTCGAATGTCTAACTCAATTTGTTTGCATCCTCACTTTTTTCCCCATCCATGTCCTCATCCTTGATGGCGTCCTCTATGCTGTGGCTCATATGGTAGGGAGTCCTTACGCTTGATATTCGGTTTAGGCACGGGTAGATTGCCTATAATTTAGATAGATGCCTTTAAGCTACTAAATGATGCTGTTTATCTTGACTACTTAGTTATAATATCCTCATATCATATTTGAGGCAGCCTATATATAAAATCTATCTACATGTCACAAATAATGGTATGATTAGTATATAATGACACAAATGAAAGAGTAATAAGAATAAGTATGATGGATGCGTACCATGTATACCAAAGAGGCTCTGGATTTGCCGATGTATTGGCGGATGACCTGTTGGTACTAGCTATGGTAGTTTGAAGCAACATCAGATGGTGGTTGTATCTTAATAATCTTGTTCGACAGCCTACCTATTAATCTAGCCAAGTCGCATGGGTAGTAGCTTAGTTTGTATTTGTCCAATCCTACAAATTTACCTCATGCAACACTTGTAAGGTATTTGGATAAGTGAGAATCGCTTGGATCTCACCAAACAATCGAGTTACGAGATCTCAGTAATAGAACTCTACAATGTGGAAGTAGATAAGTAGTACTTGTACTACCCAAGTATCACTATCATCCTAACAATACATATGGAGCCTATCATGTTGTCATGTGTATAGGGGATCTAAACCACCTAAGAACTCAACATTTAAGTATATGCAATAACTAACATAGTCATGGATAACAATAATAGAATAGTTAAATTGTAATTTACATACACATATCTATAATAAGAGTCAATTTACTACTAAGTATTATAGTACTATATGTAACGGTTGAATTGGCATTTAAATTAACCAAAATTCAAAAGAAAAAAATTGAAAATATTTAACTTTGTGTACATTGCATATTACATATGCATATAAATACATTAGGTAAACAAATCGGAAGGAAAAAAAATTGAACAACAATGTAGTAAAATATATGCACATATAAAGTCATTTTTCACCATTATAGATAAGTTCATGTAAGCAAAAGTTAAAAAAGAGAGAGTACTTTTTCTTTGCATGTAGAGAGAAAAAATGAGTACAACATGTGTATTTCTTGAAGTTTTTACAAATTTGATGCAGGAAAGTTGTTAGTTGTGTTAAGATCTCACAGTTAGTGTTGATTTAGCAAAAAATTGGGCAATAATTAAGATTCAAGAAAGAGATTTGGTATTGGGGTTTAAAAGTTTAGAGAGAGTTTTCTTTTCTGTCTGTTTAGAAAGAGAGGTAAGAAGAAGTAGATTGTTTGAGGAATATAGGGTACAATAAAATTATCTTTTGGAAAGGCGATTTCAGTGTAGATAAGAAATTGCCTTTTAAAAAGGTGATTTTTTAGTTTGTGCTAAAATTGCCTTATGGGGTCAAAAATTACCTTTTCAAGAGGTGATTTTTATTTGATTTGAAATCGCCTCATTAAAAGGTAATTTTAAGTGCTGTATTGTTGAGAATATTTTTCGAACAACTTTATTTTTGGAAATTTTTATTTTTGTATTATTATTTTCCTTTTCCCATGAAATTAGAGCATTGGATCTTTTTTATTTCATTTTTTTTTACTCCTTGAGGATCTAAGTCACGCTTTGAACAAGTAGAATAGTAACAGTCTCGCCATGTAAACTAATATAAAATAAAAATTGACTTTATACTTGCTATCGTAGATATAGCATATACAAGACTAACATAACTTAACTAGCTTGAAACGTCTAGTAGGGTACCTGTTATAAGTAGAATTTGTGGTATTTCATTTCAAATATTTACATAAGAAAACCCACAGTGTATGTTATTAGTGCTTGATTATTATTTACATTAAAAGATTTCGATTTTCAAGAAAAGTTTCAAAAGCCATAGGTTCTAACCCATATATATATATATATAAATTTCATTAGAAAACTAGTAGCCTTCCAAGGAGAATAGTTAGTTTTCTCAAAAAAGCAAAATTTCCAAAATGATCTAGTTTCAACAGTTTTCATATTTTTTCCCACTTCACAACCCCTTACGTACTAACTTGTGGTTGGGTGTATCATTGCATCTTTACTCTTTAGTTAGTACCTATAATGGAATCTGTGGGGATGTGCACACAGCTAGCTCGATAAGTGGGGATGAAGATTAATGAGTATAAATTACAAACATAAGCAAGTTTATTAAGTTTAATGAAATGCAATACAAACAATCATATGCAATATTGCAAAATGTTATCCAGTTTATTGTAAGGTTAGAGAAATTATATCCGCTTTAATCTGGATTAAGGAGTTTCAACGTAACTCAAATCAAACTAAACCTAGGCTTATGCAATGAAGAATACTCTCTTCTCGAGACTATCTTTGAATCATGACTCTTAATCTTGCTATAACCTCTTTTCTTATTACTGAGCTTGACTAAGGATAAGAAAATGACTATTTTAGCTATTTTTATCGAAGGGGTCGATATTTGGTTTAACACACCTAATTGTTTTTCTTAATGGGTTGTTATGCATGTCTAATTATATTAGAGATTAGATCTTGATTATTTTCACTTAAAGGTGGCCAAACAAGCTTCAAGCAAACCAAACAATATAAAATCATGCAAGGCAGTGCTCTAGAAAGATAAGCTCCCATCATAAATCAAAATATTAGCCATACACATAGCATGCAACAAAAGACTAAGTTACAACCATAAACAAATGTATTCTCAAGCCTCTAGATACTTAAATATGATACATCAACTAGTTGCAAAGCTACGATCCCAACATACCTTGATGTAGTGTCACTTTCTCCTTAGTTGTTGTACGCGTCCGTGTTAATGATCCTTAAAAATTTAATACACAACTTTAGTTTTTATTCACTATATGAAGTAATAATTTATTTTCAATATTAGACATGTTTGTTTTAGTTTGAGTTAAGTGAATTTCTCTAATTGTTTATTAAATTTTAATTAAGTGAGATAGGTTTCAACCAAATTTCTAACTAAGGTTTTGGCCTACTATCCTAATTTAGGTTCTTATCTAGTAAGTTTTTAACTTAAGTTCTAACTCTAGTAGGGGTATGGAGTCTATATACAAACCACTTTCTAATCTAGGTCTAATTCTTAGTGTGCTCATATTATTCAAAATCTAGTTAGTTTTTGATAGAGTTTCTAATCCTGCTGCTACTTCAACATTTTACCACTTTACATATAATTCAACTTACCCTGAGTTATATAACATTAATAAACTCGTATATGCAGCATGTTAACAACTTAATTCTATAGTTACTCACTGTACTTTCACACTACACATTTTACTTAGATATAAATTCATTATAATCTTTAGAATTAAACTCATATACTACCAAATTTTAACTTAAACTTAAAATTCATCAACTTAAAACAACTCACTTTTAGTTGCATGCAGATGGATATAGATTGTAACATAGTTTTATAAAAATTCATCAAGCTTCCTTGCAATATCATCCCCATTAGCCTATTGTTTTTGTAAAAACTGAAAATTTTCAAAAATTCAATGATTCAATTTTGAAAATCTGACTGCATAGCATCAATACATTTCAGGAGTCTACTTATAAAAATTCAAGTCGAAATTACATTAAATGGTTTTTCAAAAATACGATAGAAAATTAATGGTCTAGACGTTTTTTTTAAGGACTCTATACTAGCACTCGAAATTTTGAAAATTTGGTTTGAGATTTGAATTCTTCATGCAAAAATACTTAAGGAAAATCAAGTTTTAAAATTTTTGAAGTTTATTTGTTATTTTTTCTAAATTTTAGTTAAAATTAAGGTGAAGTGCAGAACTTGAAACTTTAGCTTGTAAGAACCTGGTCTTCGACCAACTATCAAGGACTTGAAGTGGTGGCACATTTCAAATAAATATAAAACTTGGAAAATATGACTTATAAAATGAGGAAATAAAGTGGTCGTAAACGGCGTCAGTTACAAGTACTATTACGGAAATAATCGTAGTTGCTTAGAATTAGTAAATTTAGTGTTTTAGAAAATATCCTTGGAATTAAACATATTTTTAATATAAAGTCTAAAAAATTAAAAGAAACACCTTAGTAAATTTTATTTTGTAAAATCAAGTCAGCAAAATATTTAATTTAGTAAAAATATACATTTACCAGCAATCAAAAATTAGTATCGTATGCGTATAATGTGAGATCGGATCATAGCAAGGCCTTAAAAGTAAAATTATCTAATCTATAAAATTAATTATTTGGAGCAAATTGAGAATAAATAACTAGTATGAGCATCCTATATATAAGTGTATTCTTGAAATAGGAAAAATAGTTATTTATTATATAATATACTTAAGGAATTGTTTTGTAAATAAGTGGAATAAATCAAAAGCAGAAGTCGATAGTTGGAAGACCATTTTACAGCAAGTCTAAAGCATGGCATAACATGGCATAAGGATGAGAACACATTGCAAATCAAAGAATGTAAAAAAATATAGGAGAAAGGGGGTATTTGGTAGCTTTGGAAAAATCTCCATTGATAAGGGAGCTCCATAAAATCACAAACATAATTATGGAGATAAGCTTGTACATTTTGGGATCTAAGAAAAATATGGGAGAGATTGGGAAGTGTTAATGAAAGGGGTTTGCAAAAATTAAGAGGAAAAAAGGCAAATTATGGTGAAATCTAAGTTCACGAGGTTAGAGACCACCTAAGAGTGAGCCAAACCACTTAGAGATAAAGGAGGTGGGATAGGAAGACAAACCCTCACCTCTAGATAGGGGCTAGAGTTGCAAGTAGCGATAAGTTTCAATTTTGGCTGTTTTTTATTTTATTTTTCTTAAAATAGTAAACGACCTTTGAAAATTATAATTTTTGGTTCCTTAGGTAATTTCTAGTGCAACAACGTAATTAGATTTCTCAAATTCCAATTTAAAACATGTGTTCCTTAAGAAATTAGGCAAAAAACGAACCTTAATTCTAATTTTCAATAGCCTAAATGACGTTTTGATCCCAAATTTTATGTACAAACATTTCAACATGTCTACTTTGATTTCATGAAAAGAGATTTTAAAAATTTAAAAGTTAAATTATTGGGTTTTTTCCTATCTAGTATACTCATGGCTGGAATTTACTAAAATGGGTGTTTAATTGAGTAGTTAAGTCTTTAAGTGTTGGTTTATTGTTGTTTTTGAGGTTTGAGTTGTTGGGTTAGAGTGTTGGAGTGAGGAAGCAAGGGTTTAGATGCTGGAATTGTGAGATTTGATGATTCAAATAATGTTTTTTGCAAATTAGAATATAAGTCAGAAAGTGCATTAAAATGTATAGCAACAAGGAATGTGAAATAGTTTATGTATAGAATGTATAGATGCAGGGGTTGATTTAATATTGGATATGTATAAGTATTATTACAGTAAGTTTCTATGTCCTTTAGGTGTAATTAGTGAAATAGTTAATCTAATTAGTATATTACAACAAAATGGACGTTTAATCAGTGTTTTCCTAGAGTTTATATATGAGAATCAGAATAATGTGTTAAGGAAAGGAGATATAATAAAATCTATATAAGGTTAAAGGAGTTAAAAACTATGTCAGAAAGTATGCTGTATGGAGATATGCACATGGAAAGTCTTGGGGACAAGAGTAAGACTTAGGGAATTTGCTAAGTAGCCCAAGTAGTGGATATTTGTGTATGCTTTGAGTAGACGCATGTCTACTCCTAACTTTGTATGCTCTACGATGTTTGGCTTAGTTGAACTTGGTTACAAGTAGATATGCTGTTTGACGAATTATGAGGAGCTTCCTTTATAATTGTTGTTGACTGAGGCATGCTCTAATGTTTGATTTGGTTACCATGATTGCATTGCTAAATGCTTGTGTCAAATCTGCTTGGGCATGTACTAACTTGGGAAAAGTTAGATCTTAACCTTACCTCCTAAGATATTTACCTAAGTGAACTTGATATCAAGGTCTTAGAATTGATAAAGATACTACGTAAAGGCTAGGTAATAAGTGATGAATAAGTTTGCTTAGATTTGCTGGGCATTGCTTAGTATGTGATTTGATGCATTAATGGTATTACATGAAAAGGGACAAGTTTTCTAAAAATTGAGATTTTGCTAGGTCAGTTTTCATATGAAAAGTTGAGTTTATCAAGTAAATTATTTCATTTATAGAAGTTGGGTCTATAAGCAGATAAAAACTACATTGTATTTATTGGGCTAGCTATATGCTGGATTTCTAACTACTCTATGTGGTTATCGTTAGGTTGCTAGGTTTTGGCAACTAAATGCTGCTTTGTTAAGTTTTTGGATATATTATCTAGATGCCCGTTTTGAAGTCGACCGAATTGAATGGGTTGCTAGCCTGAGTTAAGATATCGGTACTAATATATGTTATGTACATTAGCATGGCATACGTTGTTGCATTTGCATTGCTTGGTTATATTGTTAAGCTTGACAATGATAATGATAATGATAACCTACTTAGTGAATGTGCTGTGATATTATTTGTATTTGTGCTTGTTTGTCCACTCTCACTTAGCTTACAGTAAGGTGAGGGGATAAGTTTTTCTTGTCCTTAGGTTCTAAAGGAAGTTAGCCTGGATCTTACATCATAATAGCAAGGAATTTTAGTATAGATAATTACTATCTTTGAAGTAAATCGTAAAGCAGATAGTAAGTCAGAATGTTGGTCAAAAAGTGTGCTAGAGAAAATCTCTATGTAGCCAAAGTGGATTAGAATTCGAATTCAAGCATTAAGAAGGTGCTCTACAAAAAGACCGATAAGTTATTTTGTAAGGCCTCATTGGGGGATTAGTAAAGTAATGTGCATGTCCTCTTATGAATTTATATATTATGAAGATATTTTAATGGGAGATATGTATTCTATAAGACTTTATAGTTGTGATACTCTGAATTTGGCTCACTAATATAGAAAGATTTCCATTGTTGATTATCTTATTAAATGAGAAATGTTTTAAGAACAAGAGTTCTATATAGTTATATGATAGGTGAATTACAAGTTCTACCTTATTTCCAACTCAGGGATGGCAGTAATAAATTATCTTCAAGTACTAAAAATAATTTTTTTTAAGTAGACAACTAGAAAGTGAGGCGTTATATGACCACTGCAAGTGGGAGGGGACAAGGTTGTTAAATTCACGTTTCTATCTAAAATCGTTAGGGGTTTGTAAAATCAAAACGTAAAAGTGTAAGTTTCTACAACTTATATAAAATAGCTTTAAAAAATTATGAATATACTTATAGTAGTTATGTAAAATTTAAAATACATGATGAGAATAAAAAACAAATGAAGTATTTTTTTTCATAAAAATTCTTAATATATAATCTAATATATACAGAAGAAGGATAAACAAATTTGAAACTAAACTTTTTCCCTTTTTTTTTTAAGTTATAAATTAAAGAGAACTAAATATCTCAACTTATTTTAAGTTATTGATGATATAAAATAAAGTATATTGTTTTTTTTTTTCTAAACTTTATTATTGAAGTTGAAACTTGGATAAAAGCGATGAACATAAAGTAAGAGATTAGGAGAGAAAGAAGGAGGTAAAAAATTGAATAAGATAGAACAGATGTTGTAATTCCTTAATAATTGATCGCTTATAAAAGGTTAGTTGTATTATTTTTTATTCAATTTTTTTGAATTGGTAAACTTGATAAAAAACGTAAGTTTTTATATAAAAAAGATTCTATATTAGAGTTAACTCAGAAGAGATACCTAAAATTGTAAACTTATACAATCTCATAACTAGGCACTAGCCATTCCTTCAAGTGATGGTTTAGTTTCATACTTAGGTTATAGCTACCATTGGGAACTCACCAACACCCTATTGTACTCTATTTCTTTCTAAATTTTCTTCCCTACTTTCTCTCTCTTGATCTTTCTCCGACTAATTTTTTTAGTGTTTCAAGTGAGCAAAACTTTTAGAAGAATCAGGCTTTTGGATTTTTATAAGAGTGTTTTAGAAGTAGTTGGAATTTTTTCTTCTTACTAACATATGGTTACATGCTTGATGAGGTGTCCATCCCTTGTTTCCCTAATCCATACTTAATTTGTAGCCATCCACCAAAATTGCTACGCATCATGGAATGTTTTTCCTAGTTATTTAGCTAACTTTTATAATTTTTCCTTATTTTTCTTTATTTATCTAGTGAAATTTGAATATTTTCATATTTTTTAAATAATTTCGAGTACATATTTATATATATTAATTATACCCAATATATATGCATCTATTTTACATATTATTTTATGCACATTAATAATTTTATTACTCCTATAATTTATCTTTAGGAGTTTGTTAATCGACAAGGCCTAATCACGTGTTTCCACTATGTATATAATAGTATAATAATTTTCACTATTTTTGTTATATGTTAATATTTCATTATATTTTTGAATTTTGAGTTTACGAAATTTCCTCAATTAATATTACGAAACTCATCATAAGTTCTTAGTTTAATCAGGTTACTTTCTTAAACACCTTAAATTAATTACTTGGAACTTAGTCGTATAAGTACAGGGCTTACAATCTATTAATATATCCAATTCCATTTTCTAGTTCGTAGGATATTTTAAAGAAACAAATTGAGATTTCGTTCCTTCATTGAGAATGGTTTATTCAAAGTCACAACATAAGAGCCATTTTTTTTTTCAATATATATATTTTTTATATTCTAGAACATAAGATAATTTCTACATCAAAGATATATATTTAACGAATCATGACTTTGTCTACCAAATATTTCGATATCAATACATATGATATTTTCCTTTTATGGCAATGTGATAGGGATGTGAGAAATAGCCTTTCATTTTAAATCTCTTATTATTCAATATTATGTTGAATTTACAAACAATAGGTAATTCCATTCTCCTCTCCTTTTCTTTGATGAATAAAAAAAAAAAAGATTAAAAGAAATAGAAAAATGCACATATTATATTTCTTGCTTCATCTCATCAAAGCTATACTATAGTATTTTCTATTCATCTAAAAGTAAAGGAAATACAATAAAAAAAGATGATAAGAGAAAATGAAGAGGAAAATAGACAGTAATTAAATAGGATAATGGCGTAGTCTAATACAATTGAAATTAATACATAAAAAATATTGGTTTTAACAACTTATAAAAAGAATACGAGAATAAGGTTAGTTGATGGACCAAGGAAAATAATTATAGGGATCAACTAATATCGAGAAAAGGGAACTTTTATTTTGTCAACAATTCATTCCAAAAAATTATCCATCTAATTGATTATAAGGCAATTTGTGGTTGATGGGCTTATTAGGAATAGAAAGAAATAATTAAATCAAGTTTATAGATTACTTACTTTAGGCTGGAAACCAAGAAAGACCTTTTTTTTTTCCTTTATTATTATCTTCAAAACCTATTAGAATGAAAGAGTTCCATGAACAAAAAATTAAATTATACATAAATGATTGAATCCTTTAACACAATGAAAATATCATGAGGTGCTTAGAAACGGTTGAGGTAGTTGAATAGAAAGATTACTATAACTATAGCCCTTAGTAAAATTACCAAAGAAGAAAATGGTTTATTTGATGTTATGGATGATTGGTTACATAGGGATTGTTTTGTTTTTATAGGTTGGTTTAGTTTATTGCTCTTTCTTTATGGCTATTTTGCGTTAGGGGATTGGTTTATAGGTATAACATCTGTAACTTCATGGTATACCCCATGGACTAGCTAGTTCCTATTTAGAAGGATGCAACTTCTTAACCACTATAGTTTGTACTCTTGGTAATAGTTTAACACATTCTTTGTTGTTATCATGGGGTTCTAAAGCATAAGGAGATTTTACTCGTTGGTGTTAATTAAGAGGCTTGTGGACTTTTGTTGCTCTTCTTAGTGCTTTCAAACTAATATGTTTCATGTTACATCAATTTGAACTTGCTTGATTTATTCGATTACAACCTTTTAATGCAATTGCATTCTCCAGTTTAATTACTATTTTTCTTTCTATATTCATGATTTATCCATTACGTCAATCCTGTTAGTTCTTTGCACTTAGTGTAGCAGCTATCTTCCACTTCATCCACTTTTTCCAAGGGTATGATGGGAGTTGCTGATGTATTAGGCACTGCTCTACTATGTGGTTTCATGGTATTACCGTTGAAAATACTTTAGTTGAAGATAGTGATGGTGCAAAAACATTTTGTGCTCCACTTAAGTTGAAGAAAGTTGTTCAATGGTCACTGCTAATCGCTTTAGGTTCGAATTCTTTGGGGTTGTTTTTTCTAACAAACGTCGGTTAAATTTTTATATTATTTGTACCATTAACTGATTTATGGATGAGTTCTCTTAGAGTAATTGGTTTGGCTTTGAACCTACTTGCTTATAACTTCATTTCTCAAGAGATCTATATAGTGAAAGATTTGAAATTTGAAACTTTCTACACAAAAAATATTCTCTTAGAAGAAGGTATTTATGCTTGGATGGTGACTTAAGATAAGTCTCATGGAAACCATTTATTCCTTGAGGAAATTATATCTTGTGGAAACACTAATGGAACTTTAGCTTTAACTGGTTATGATCAAGAAAACATTGATTTCGATTGGTGGGCGTAGAAACACATGACTTATCAATTTATTTGGTACACTATTCGAGGCTCATGTAGCTTATGCTTGATTAATCTTATGCTGAGTCAAAGCAATGAATCTATTTGAAGTGGCTTATTTTGTACTAGAAAAGCCCATGTATCAACAAGAATTAATTTTATTTCACCATCTAACTACTCTAGATTAGGGAGTAAGGCTTGATGGGGAAGTTATAGACACTTTTTTGTACTCTATATTGAGAATACTTCATTTAATTTCCTCAGTAGTGTTGGCATTAGTGGTATTTATCATGCACTTTTAGGTCTTGAGACTCTTGAAGAATCTTTTCCGTTCTTTGGTTATGTATGGAAAGATAGACATAAAATGACCATAATTTTAGGTATTCACTTAATATTGTTTAGTATAGATGCTTTTGTTCTAGTATTCAAGGCACTTTATTTTGGAGGTGTATGTAATACGTAGGCATCGAGAAGGGGAGATGTAAGAATCATCTACTTGACCCTTAGCCTAAGTGTTATATTTTGTTATTTACTAAAATTACCCTTTGGAAGGGATAGATTGTAAATGTAGATGATTTAGAGGATAAAATCGAAGGGTATGTCTAGTTAGGTTTCATTTGTATACTCAGAGAAATCTAGCATATTTGAACCAAACCTTTTTACATGGGCTCATCGCTTACTTGTATGGTTTAGGGAGGCATACTTGTCTTATAGTTTATGTGCTTTATCTGTTTTTAGTCTCATTGCTTATTGCTTCATTTGGTTCAATAATACTAATTATCCTAGTGAATTCTACAAACCTCTTGGGCCAAAAGCTTCTCAAGCCAAGCATTTACTTTTCTAGTTAGAGACCAACACCATGGGGCTAACATAGGATTTGCTCAAAGATCTATCCGTTTAGGTAAATGTCTAATGTGTTCCTTGATTAGAGAAGTCAGTTTTATGGCAAAACCATACCTTTTTGGGATTTGCGTGCTCCTTAGTTAGAACCTCTACGAGACTTAAATGAATTGGACTTGAGTAAGCTAAAAAAAAGACATATAACCTTGGCAAAAATGGCATTCCATAGAATATATGCCCTATGCTCCTTTAGGTTCTTTAAATTCAATGAGCGACATCGCTATCGGGATCAATGCAGTCAATTATGTATCTTCTAGAAGTTGTTTAGCTACCTCTCATTTGTTCTAAAATTATTCCTATTTGTGGTTCATTTATGGCACTAGGAAGAGCTCGTGCAATCGTAGTAGGATTTGAAAAGGGAATTGATTATGATTTTGGAATGATTCTTTCCATGATCTCTCTTACTAATTAACTGGTATAAGAGCCTAATGTTCATAGTAAGAATCAATTTGATTCCACTACCATACATATTGGTAGGATTGAATGATAAAAAAAAAAAGATATTCCTTTTGCTTTCTTTCATTTAGAATGAATCTATTAGATCTAATGCATTTTTTTTTTTTATATCTAAGCTCTCTCTTTTAGTTTTTTATTTTTTATTTTTGGCCATCACTCTCTCTTTTAGCTAGGCCTTTTCCTTTTATGATACTAAAAAGCAAGGTGACCCTAATAAGGGAATATCTTCCTACGCAAAAGGAAAGAGAAGGATTCAAGCTCTCAATAGTCTTATGTTACGAACTATATTAGTTTTCAAGATCAAAGCCATCAACCACTTGGCCATCTCTCCAAAAAGATAATTTCTTTATATATTTATTACACCAAATAAAACATGGCTATATAAGTAGATGTCATTATCATCTATAGAAAGATATCAGGTGTGAATCTATCTAATCTATATATACAGATAGTTACATGGTCTATCATGATCTAGTAAGTTAAAAAATTACTTGCAACTTTAGAAACGAAATGGTCTATATAAGTCGTATAGAATCGATGCATTCATGGTCAAATCCTTCTAGGAAATAATACATTTTTATTCCAATTTTTTGGCTAATAGGGGGATCAAATGATATAATTCTTTTTGTTGGTAGCTTGAAGAATTTGAAATATAACTATTGCTTTCCAATTAGTTACTTTTACATTAACTACTATTTCATCAATCTTATTAATTAGTGTACTCGTTGTCTTCTGCTTCTCCTAACAGATGGACAAGTAACAAAAATATTATATTTTCATATACATCATTATGGATTGGATTAGTCTTTTTGTTGGGACAAATATTGGTGGTCCCCAACTTCTTGTCTTGAATCACATGCACACATATGGATAGGTGGAAGAAATTTTTGTAATTATATATTAATTTTTTTTACAGTTTATACATGTGAATGGTAGGAATACGCTTAAGATAGGATATTAGGAACAATGCCTAATGAATATCCTTAATTCTCTCATCTCTTGAACCTATTCATTCCAGAGCAAAAAATGAAATTATCTCTCTAAGGAATTCTTTTGGTTTGTGAGACATTAAACTCAATATAAATCCTCAAAATGGAACTAAAGAAAGCTTTGCTGCACTGGGTGTGATATTTTGAAGTTTTTTGGTCCTTGCAGTGGACAATCATCAATTCAGTTTCCTTGAAGGGACATTAAATATCTACTCCTTTCAGAGGAGTTTCCAGTTCTGTTTGCATTGTAATTTAATGTTTAGGTTTGATTTTTCTTGGTACATAATAAAAGTTTTCCTTGGATTCATAAACAGATAGTACCGTTGCCTTTTGTTTTCCTTTCTTCATTAGCAATCGCATTCTACTACACCTGCTAGTTCATGGGTGTTTTGCGCAGTGTCTTGTGAGAATTAGGTATAGACTCATTAGCAATCGCATTCACATTGGAAAATATTTCATTTTCTTTTGGCCATGAATGAGAGGAAAGTCGATTGTTGATATATATATATATATATATATTTGTATAGATTTCATAATTTTTTTTTGGTAAACATTTCATATTGGAAGGCGAAATATCTTGTACAAACTTAAGAATGATAAGAAATAAATATAGAGAGGATGTGATTAGTGCATATGACAAGACGAATACCCTGCTTGTAAATGAACGTGTAAGCGAATCAATGTTGGCGATCGACTTTGTCTCTCAGAATTTCACAAAAAAAAAAAAAAAAAAAAAAAGAAAAGTAAAGAAAAAAGGTGAGACAATTTTAACAAGGTTGGCCAACCTTGCAATTGACAGTGCCAGCAAAACGAGTAAGTCTTCTGACATAAGTCCCAGGCCTGGCGGAGATGACTTCTTTCTTAGAGAATGGGATGGGTGCATTTGGGTTACCGGATGTACGGAAGAAAGCGCCATTCATCATAAGATCTCCCTCTGATTTCCACAACCAGTTCTTCCATTCACTCTCGTACGCATAGTCCCTTTTCGTCACCTGCCGACCCGAAATTAAATAAAAATTTTGTTGTGGGTGAACAAGATATTACTGTTAAAAACGATTTAAATTAAAATTACACCTCTTTAGCCTTTGGATCTGGAGGAGCAATGAATCTGTTGCCTTGGCTGATGATGGTTGGTGCATTACTGCCACCGATGGCGTACATAAGCCAATGTGTGTAGTCATTGTTTACCACATGGAAGAAACCGAATCTACACCTGGGCATTCTTTGCACCAAACCCCTTCCAAAGTGATTGAAGGCCACCGTTACTTGCATTATCTTATCTTTAGTGGTTGATCCACTTGCTCCGAACAGCAGCACCTGCAAATTTTTCCATGCAAAAAATTTGATAATTTATTTACTAGGCAATAAAAAATTAATAATCCCCTCCAATACATTTTTTTTTTTTGGCTCTCTTAATTTTCTTTAATCATGATTATATATTTATATATGTATTTATGAAAACATTACCTCGTTATGGTGAGTGAAATGGCAATTGGAAATAGTGACTCCAGTGGATCCTTCGACAACATCAATAAGACCATCATAGCACTTGGACATGGAAACATGATCAATCCAAACGTCACTGGATCCGAATATAGATATACCATCACCATCACTTTGTGTCCTTACTCCTACATGATTCTCTTTATCTATAATCATCCCACCATTGCCTTTCACGATGTTATGAATATGTATACCATGTATGATCACATTCTTAACAAACTGGATTGTGATGCCTGCTCCGCCTACTAACCGCACATTCGCTGCTCTACCGTCGATCGTCTTATCACTGGTCATTATAAGCTCTTGATTCAGTCTTATTATCATGCTATGCTTGAAGATGATCCACAGTGGCCTGTTTCGAGTCACCGCATACCGTAGGGTCCCTGGCTTTGGATTAACCAAGTCATTGTCGGAAGGATCGGTTACCACATATATTTGACCCTTCATCCCACCTCTTGTTCTTCTACCAAACCCAAGAACGCATTTAGCTAACCTCTTCCTGCGCTTAGCCCAGTCTGGGTCACACCTCCAACATCTATCGATTGGGTTTGTTGCTCTGCATGGACCGGTGTATTTTCTCAAATGCCTTCTTGTACTGTTAGTTCCTTCCATTGCCCTGCATTGACAAAAAGAAGAAAACGCAAACGGAGGAAATTAAGCGCACAGCCTCATCTGTTATCTATCTTTATCTCTAATAAGGTTAATTAGACTAACTTGCCAACTTCCAAGTTGAGATCACTGCTAACAGCCTCTGGATGGGGATCATATGATGCAAGAGATGAATTCCAAGCTTGCTCGGCGCGCATTTGCCAATATTCATTGAATTCAGCGATCTTCGCATGCAGGGTGGGGATTAAGACTGCGAATGAGATGAACAGGAGCAAACCGCTCCTACACATTGTGCTCATGGTGTTTTTTTTTTAACCTTGTGCTACTAAATTAGCAAGCTTGGGGGATATTAATATTGTCACTAGATTAACGTTTTTTATACTACTTGTTGTAGGGATGGTTATGAATCTGACGTTAGTTCTATTTGTAAGAGTTACGAATGAGTGATTATAGAAGATGTATGAGGCGGGAAGCTAGGAGAACCACCTCGAAGTAACAGTAATCAATTGAGAAAACCGTTTCTGATTCTAGTTTTCCTTGAAAGAATTTAGCTCATATTATCTGTCTTTTCTCTTTTGGCCGATTACAAATAATAGATAGCAAAATATGGTTAGAAGAAAACAAGTTTGTTATGTTCGTTATTTGATACTACTAATAATAATAAAGAAAAAAGAGGAATTTAGTCGTTATCTGTTTTTTTTTTTTTTAAATATGAAGCCTTTTGCGAAAATAAGAAAATTAAGTAAACTGTTTCTACGATGCCTTCACGCAAAAGTTGGCTTCTGCTGGAAGTAGAAAACAAGAAATTCTCTATTCTTTGCCCAGCCATAAACATTGACCAAACAGTATCATCCGCGAAAATAGCCCAAAAATAAAAAAATAAAAAAATAAAATTTCGGCAAATACTTGTCCAAGAGAAAATTTGATCTCACCTTCAATGTGTTTCCAAACTTTGTAGCATTTCGTCTCTCTTGCCAAATGAAATCCCATACATTATATTTATTTCTAATACGTAGCCACTCTATTATAAAATAATATATACTATATGCTATGCTATTATCTATATTATTAAAACCTTATCTTTAGTGTTTTAATATTTTGTTTTATTTGAATTTTACCGAATAAATATATTAAATAGTTATTGATAAATCATCAACGTGTTAGAGTTATTACAATAAAAAACCTTGTATATCAAAATGATATTTAATCTATAAATCCTTGACAAAAAATGGTATCTAAACTAAAAATCTTCTATTAAAATGATAGCTTCCAATTATCTTAATAATTCTTTCATCAAATTTTCAATTATTATAATATCCATAATGTGCATATACTAAAAATGTTTTATTACTTGCTTAGTGATATGTTTAATTGTGCTCATTTAACAAATAATTTATCTGCTTTTAAAATTTTAGTAGAGGAAAAACCATTAATAATTAAATTTTTATTTATTTATTTTGTGATATATCTAATTATGTTTATTCACAAATAGTCACCATAAAAAGTAATTGGTAATTAAACTGTTTTTTATTTATTAGCAATATGTTCAATTTTCGATATGAAATTGTAGACGAATTTAGATTTAGCAATGGAAACTATTAAAAATATCGATATAGGATTTTGGTATTATTTATTACTTTTTTTACAAAAATTTAATCTTTTTCTTTTGTATTAGTATTTTTATTCAAAGTTTTTAGGGTTACACGAGATAATCTTTTAGAATTTTTTGTACTAAAACCTTTTAGAATTTTTTGTACTAAAACCTTTGTTGAAATATCTTTTCTTTCCTTTCCTAATTCATTTTTTTCTATTATATTTTTGAGCCAATTTTTGCATTTATTAATTTTTAAATGATTCCATAATATCTTAGTTTATAGTTATAGGAGCCTCTCAATCACCATTATAATATTCCTCGTATTTATACAAAATCTTTATTAACAATAATATATATAAATCTATTAATATATTAATGTTAAATTTGCACATTATAATGGGTGCAATATTTGCTAGTATATTATAAAAGAAATTCATTATTTAAAAGAAGCGTTGATTTGATAACGTAAATAATGATATCAATTTTATGCAATACTAAGTCTTCCCATCGACTTCATAATCATATTTGCTTCTTCCTAAGCAAAAAATTGATTATACGAACCTAAGCATCATGTATTTCAGTTTTTTCCAACATGTAGGGATGCATAATGTATTCAATTTTCCATAATTTTGGAGCATTAAACTACAATAAAGTGTTTAAAGGGAAAACGTGCTCGTAAACTATAATATACATATGTATTGATTTATAATATACCATTCGATGTAGAATATAATTTTACATAATAACATTGTATGTAATATATCTACTTATAAGATGTACATCTATATATACGATTGTGTGATATATAGGGTACTCACTAAATTTCTAAATAACACATACACCCTGCTCTTTCAAAATAAAACATTTATACCTCTATTTTTTGCCTTCTTTGATGTTGAGATGGCACAAAAGCTGATGTGTCATTACCACGTTATCACTTTTTTTTTATTAGGTAATATACCACATCATTGCTAGGTCAAGTTATTAATTATTATGTTTGAATATTTTAATAATATATGTCAACTAATTAAATCAATAAAAAATTAAAATGAATTTAGAAAATTAACAAAAAAATGCTAAATTTATATAATCCATAAAAAAATAATTTAATATATTATGTATGTAGGATATATTATATGGACCATATAATATGATGTATACATATATATAAACACGTGTACATAAATTTATTGACATATATCAGAGTATACAATATATATACCGACAAACGCACATGCATGTGAAAAAATTAAATACAACATTTTAATTCAATTTAGAATATGATACGATGAAACTAGTTAAATTGTTTCAAAATAAAAAGTACAATGTAGAAAAGCAATAATTTCGTTCCATCACCCTATACATTTTGAAAACTCAAGGCAGTTGGTGCTTATAAAGAAAAAAACATGATAACATTAGTAATTGTTAACATCATACATTGGAGCATAGAAATGGAAGAAAATCAAACTTTAATGGTACAATGTTTTCCTTTAAAGAAACAGTTTTGTAGTTAACAACTTATTATGAAAACTTACTCGCATTTGCTATTTTATGACACTTCCATGTTAAATAAATTTTTTATGTTTTATTGGCAGTAAAACCACATGTAAAAGGGAAAAACATAATGTAAAAGGGAAAAAAATTATCTCTAATTCTTACCAAATGAAGAAAATAATATAAAGCCAACCTATTTTAAAATTAATTTATTTAATACAAAAAGGGTAAAATTTTTTGCCCCCATTTGCAACCATCCAATAAATATAGATATGGATTGATGTATATTATTATAGTTTAACTATATATGATATAATAGTTATTTTGTCTTGTCATCATTACTACATTGATGCATCTTACTATAGTTTGATAGTGGATAGAGGATTTGTTTAGGGTAAGAATCGAAAATTACTTGAAAATCCTGAAGTAATAACCGAGAACAAAAAGAAAATGGACAGGTAGTAATTACTCTAGAAATAAATTAAGGAATCTCATGAACATGGTATGATATTAGAGTATGCAACCAATATTATTGGCTTAATACAACTAAATAGATTAAAATGTAGCAATATAGTTTGAATGTTATTATTAAGAAAAAGTAAAAAAAGGCCCCTAATGTTTTACATTTTTATAAATAAATTCTTAACTTTTTATATAGTCCATTTTAATTCTTAACATTTTCAAATCATATCAAATAAGTCATTTTATTAAACTCTGTTAAATTTTCTATTACTGTTAACACGTATCAATATATAATTGGTTCATATAAGTACAAAAAGTTCCTAACATTTACCTATATATATAAATAAGTCCATAACCTTTTTATTTAGTCAATTTTAATCTTTAACGATTCTACACATAATGGAAAAACTAATGGAGTAACTTTTTTTATAAATTTTTTAAAACATTGAGAATTAAAATGGACTAACTAAAAACTTAAGGATTGATTCGTATATACAGGTAAACATTAATGACTTTTTTATACTTTTTTCTTATCATTACTATATTCATATGTATTATTATTGCCTATTATTATCATTGTATCAATATATACTAATATAGTTTAATGGTAATTAGTATTGTACTAATATATACTAATATTTTTCACTTTAATTATTACCATATTAATATAGTTCGTGAATGGTTTTTTTCCTTTTTTTTTTGTTTTTTTTTTTGGGGTAGTCAACTTCATTACTAGAACTCAAGTAAAAACAACAACAAAAACAGTTCAAAAAAGGCGCTCAGTTAGGAGGTTCATCTCCTGTAGCATCCCTCTACAAAAGACATACATTCTGGTCATAGCTAGAATCAACAACAATATCCTCTAAAACAAATGAAGTAAAAAAAGAAAGAGACATTTGCATCAGCATCCAATCCTGCCTTTTCAAGTCTGTCCGCCACTTTGTTTGCATCACACCTAATTCTGCAAAGAATCACATCAGACAAAGAATTTATAAGAGAAATGCACTTTCGAATAATGGATGAGTTTGAGTCCCTATTAGCTACTCCTTGTTCAGTCAACTTTCTAGCCAAAGAACTATCTGACTCAACCACAATCTGTTCCCATCCTTTCTCCTTAGCCAAGGTTAAAGCAAAAGCCACTGCTTTAATTTCTGCCTCCAGTGGTGTTACACTTGCAAGCTTTTTCCAACATCCGTTCCGTTCCAATCTCTCGCTGTGATTGCCTCTGCTCCCTTAAAACCTCTCCAATCAACTGCTGCATCTACATTGATTTTTATCCAACTTCTTTATGGTTTGGTCCATGAGCTTCTGCTTAGGAACTGCAAATTATCTAATTCTTTCCTTCGATTGGTCGACCACCATTCAAATGCTTCCTTCCTAATAATTTGGATCCAGTCTTGACTTGTGGTGTTACTTCGTAAAACTCGTTCATTCCTTTCACGCCAAATTCCTCCTATAATAAAGAGGAAGAGTGTTTGTTTTAGACATGCACTTTGATGCCCCACGACTTTCTCACAGAAAGCATTTTTCCTAACCTAATCCACAAACTCCTCATGATTTTGACTGGTTGGAACGTTATCCTAACCATACATAGTTCGTGATTGTCAATAATACTTGCATTTATATGTATATTATTGCTTTAACAGTATTAACATAGTGTGACTATCATTGTTACCATATTAATTAGGAAATTCTACACATCAATGTAAAACTCTTCAACATAAAAAAAAAAAAAAGGAATATACAACTAAATTAATACATCATAAACGTACTTTGGCCATCTAATAAACTGTAATGGATTAAAGATTAACCATAGTTTAACTATTATTGTTACTATGATAATTAGGGAATTCTACACATATCAATGCAATACTCTTCAATAAAAAAGAAAAGAGTGCACAAATAATAGAAAGCATCATTTGGAAAAAAAAAAAGGAATATACAACTAAATTAATACATCATAAATGTATTTTTTGGCCATCAAATAAATGTAATGGATTAAATATCAACCATTGTCACAAGGGATACAATGTAGAAAACCAACATCAATCAAAGGGAAACAATGCAAGTCTAATATAAGCAGCTTCTTACGGATGAATGGGGTGTTAATACATTAATCAAATGGATACATTCTTCTCCTATAATATGAAGCCACCTAATTAGCAACTTGAATAGTTGATCTTAGCACAAAAGAAAACGCATAAAATAAGTTACCATCACTTCTTAAAAGCACAAAATTTGGTTGAAATAGGGTTCCAGGCTCCAATGCCAATAGTAGGCTGAAACATTCAGGGCCTTGGATAAAGCTAAGCAGTTCATAAAAAATACACAATGACATTACATTAAATTTGCTTCATCTAAAAAGTCATCATTTATCTAAAAAATAATTGAGCGGATATTAATTTAGGAATTTTGTATATAATAGAATTAAACCTTTCAATATAAATTGACATTACAACTATATTCCGGGTGGAAATTAGTACTTAAGAATCATATTGTATTACAATAAAGAAATTATACAAGGATGGGTCGTGAAATTTCGTAGAATCAATTAAATATAAAATCTTAAACCTTATATGTAGAATAAAACATACCAAATAGAAACAAAAACAAGTCATGGGCTAAGAATAACTGAAGAGATTATTATATAAATTTACAATCTCTACAACAAAATCAACAAAAGATCATATTTCTCAAAAACTCAAATTTATTGTAAAATTCACGACTAAAAGAAAAATCATAAGCTACAACTAATTTAAGAGATATAATACTATTACGACTTAGACAGTACTTTTATCGTGGTAGATCATCGTATATCGTACAAAAGTCAATGGTTAACCGCCTTATCAATCATCACTCCTTTATGCAATGTATTAGGCTACTTCAACTCCTAGTTACCATTGATTATATAGAAAAATAGTATCATAGCAAAATAGCTATTTTTACTAATTAATTAAATAAGTCATCAAATTTTAAATATGGAAAATAATCTTCCTGAAATAATAGTAGCAGTAATAAAGTAGTACGAATAGCTACAGAAAGCTTGACAACATAAACTAAAGAAATTATAAAGTCTTAATCAATACTAGAGTGGTTCTCTCCTTTGCTCCACGTATCTCATAGTCTCATCCCAGCTCAAGACCAACCTTGGGCATGTCATAGCTTGGGCTCAATGAAAAGGTAGCCTTGCAATAAAAGAAATCTAGAAGGATGTAAGTTTATGCTTACAGCATGTTCATTTATGGGGAATGGCTATTCCATTCCCTCCTCATTCTTTATGGAGTCTCTATTACCATGTTCAATTCACATGTCAATATGGAATAGAGATTCAGTGTGGATGTGTTTTACATTAAATCACCGAATTGAAATTCCTGTTCCTAAGCTTTGAAATACAATTCAATGGGCATTTTCCTTTTTTTTTTTTTTCATCCTAACACTACCCTTGTTTTCTTTTCCAAATGATAAAAGATACCCTCTAATAACCATACTATCTATACCCACTATGAAGTCTAGCCCCCTTTCTCACTCTTATCTACACAAATGAAACCCTAAACTGTTGTCCCTCTCTCATTCCCTCTTTGAGTCTTTCTCTCTGCTAAAGCCTGATTCCTTTAAGAATCTCTTTGTCTTTATCCATCAAAGAAATCGAACGATCTCGTCACATTTAGCAAGGTACGAACGTCTATGGCTTTCGCTCATATAGTTCTTATGTTGATTGATGTTTGAATTTAGGATTTTTACTGCAAGTAAGAAGCTTTTGTTTGGTTATGTAGCTTCTTCTGTCATCCATAGTTGTTCATATGTGAAGCTCCTCCCTTCATTTGCTAACAGTATTGTAAAAGCATATGTTAACCGCATGTTGTTTATGTTTGTACACATTTTTATTGATTGTTTTGTAAGAGCATATTGCTGCTATTTTGTAAATTAGATAACTTTTTTTTTTTTTTTGTAAATCATTGATAACTTGTAAGAAAACGCACCAACGGACATTTAAATGAAAATGTACATTACAAGATATGGATAGTCTTTGTTGTTCATTTACGAAAATTTGTCGATTTCTTTTCTATTTGAATATAATAGGGGTATTTTGGGTAAACGATCTCCTATTCGATTCTTATTCCCTATTTCATTCATGTAAAGTAAACAGGGTAAAGACTATTCCATTATGTTTAATTGAACACTGTAACATCTATTACATTTCTATTTAATTCCATGGCATTGGTATTACATGCCCCCTCTATTCTATTTTGTGAAGTGAACGAGTAGTTAGTGAGTTAATCTCTCTAACATGCCTTATAAACAATATATTTAACAATTGTATGAATGCATATAACGAGCAGCATGCCAAACAAATACATGTAGTGGCTTAGGAACTGAATGCAACTTAGAACTTTGCCTTCTGCAATTAAAGTTGGAGATTATTAACCGACATAAACCATCAATTGGATTTAAAAATTTCCAAGTCTAGCGGTGTGGTGGCCTCCACAATCTACGTCATACATCCTAAGTTGAAGCCATAAGACATGGCCTTTAGTCAAATGGTGCATTTTTCGGCGCCTAGTAAGCTCGTAGGCCAAGACAGAGACTCAATAACATGGCATAAATGTGCCTAATCTAATCTTTTCAAGAGATCTTGCTCTTGTGAGCCTCTTCTCACCTTTTGCATGAGGTGACAGTCAGTATAATTATAATGTAATGACGTTTCATGCATGACTCATTTAAGTTTATAGTCAAATAAGTACTTATGTCTGGTTACTTGAGTGATCAAGCATTTCTCATACCATAACAACAATATATATAAATCAATCATACAAGCACTTCCAATTCATATGCCACCATTAAGTTATGCAATCAATCATGAGTCACCACATATGCATTCCCCATGCCCCTTCATGCAACCAATTAACATGGTATTACTTTAGTGCAACTAACTAAAAGCAAAATCAAGCATGAAGTAATTGGGAATCACTCAATTTATTGTAGCTATTAATGGTAGTAATCTGGAGGTAGGTCACCCCCAAGATTAGTGTCCCTTGAACAAAATAAACATAGTAACATAAGGATTTGTTTTATTATAATATCACCTTAAGATTTTACTAAAGTTATACTCTTTGACTTAGTCTTATATTTTTGTCTGGTAAGTTAAATTTTCAATTGTGTATATATTTTTTTGTTTTAAATCTGATTCTCATGATCTTATAGTCAATTTTCATTGTTTTCACATGTACTTTTATGTAGTAAGGTCAGATTTGAGAGATGGGGCTTGCAATTATGGGTATGGGTTAGAAAAATTGCGCTTCTATTAATTAGGCTTTCCTTTGAGGTTGATTTTGTTATCGAGCTTTTCTTACTTAGTGAAATCAAGAGGGTTTAGACTTAGAAATTTTATTTGGGCTTAACTACCTTCTTATGATTAGTTTTTCATTTAATATTTTTTGACTTTATTACTATCTTGTGCTTCTTAAATCTTTAAGTGAATTTTATGGTTAAAAATAAGCTTGGTTCTTCCATTGGTGCTACTTAATACTTTGGTGGGCTTAGGAAACTTAATGTGACCCTTTTATGGGCTTTATCCCAATCTTGTTTTAGCTCAAACTTGTTAGCTAAAAGAATTTTCCATAGTTCGGATATAAGTTTTAGGCTTGTCCTTAGAGATTTTTGCTTAGTTTTGAGTTTTAAGCTCTCAACACTTATTCTATTAGTTTTAGTTGGTCTTTTTACTTTATTTACTATACCTTTAAGGGTGTTTATGTGGATTTAACATTAGTTATAGATTTGATGGGTTGGGTTTATGAGTCCCTAAATCCTTTTTTTAAACTTATCTTCTTATTTCCTTAACTTAAGTGCTAACTTAAGGTTTTACACTACTTGTGCCTTAACTTAAACTTGTTTTGCTCTTTCTAAGTGGATTATTCTAGCATAATACTGAGGGAAAAATGTGGAACACATATGACTCTTAGGCTTTTATTTGATGATCTCTTCACTAAAGCTTCTTATATTGATTTTTCTATCATCTAAGGGTATTTTGATGCATGAACAACTCGTTACAAGTGAAGAGACATTTTGGAAACTCCTATACACTTCATGTCTAGCTCCTAAAGAAGTCCTATACTAGCTTTATTTGAAGTTTCTTTGTGTTACAAGGCTCCATTTCAATATGTAATACATTTATGCTAAAAGGAAAACAAGTCTATACTACTTAGAGTCTAGCATTTGTAAGGAAACTTTAAGAAATGCTACTACTTATCTTGACCAAAAGAACTTGTAAAATACAAAATAAGGTTGCAAAAGTAATAATTACGAGCTCTACACATGATGCTCTAAGGTTACATAAAAATGGAGTATACTTTACTAGATTGTATGATGAAGGTTAGCGCCTTCAACTAGTCCCCTTTACTCCTAATCTTTGTCCTTGTCTCTTGATGGCCCTTAACCTCCTTAGATCCTAAGAACTGGATGATTTGTTGGTGCTTTAGTATCCTTCTCACGGTTAAGCTTAGGGTGGAGTTTGGAGGGTGCTCTTTTTGTAGCTGAACAAGGTTACTAAAATGGGGTGGTTAGGCATGCGATTTACGGTGTCTTCATGGGCGGTGAGGGTGGTGCTTGGGGGAGCTTCTCCTTGATTGTTTTAAGCATTACAAGTCAAGGAAGACAGAAGAGCATATGGGAGCTTAGAAGGGTTTAACGGCTAGTTCGAATGTAGGCTAGGGTTCCTTCCTTTAGCTTGTCAAATTAATATGTAAGGTGAAGCAAGATTTTAGGGATGCGATTGGTTTTGGGGGAGCTTTTTAGGTGTTCATTAAATTTGAGTTTACATGAGAAAAGAGGGTGAAATGATGGCTATCTAAGGCCTCTTCAAACCGGTGGCCTAGGGGGAAATTAGGGGTGTAGCTTGCTTATCCCATCAACTTCTACTTTTGGCTTGATCCAAAAATGGTTAAGTTGCTTTTTCTATATATGCTATAACTTGTTTAGGGAATTGAGATTGTTTTGTCTATTAACATGAGGACTTGCTAAGGTTACATGCTAACTAAGTTTACATCCCTTAGTTTGGTTAGTTTGAAATTGAATTGGGAAGGAAAATGGATAGGGCATGGCCGGTTCAAACTTCCTACGTATGGGTCTCTATTCTACCCTTGAAATATCATAACTTGATTATTTTATTTAAGTGGCTAAGTTGGAGTTTGGTTCTTGAATTTTTTTTCATTCATCACATTGGTTTTTAAGATAGGTTTTAAGAATCTTAAGATCGGTTCAAGCTCGGTTAGGTTTAAGCTTTTGATATAGGGTCTTTAAGTGTTCACTTTAGTATTAAAGTTTTTGATCTTTCATTTAGGGTTTCAATAAGCTTGGGAGTTTTCACTACGTTTTAAGTTTTAAGGTTTTAGGTAAATTTTAGGATTGATATTAAGTTTTACAGTTCTCAAGTTCGATTATAATCAAGAGGCCAATTAGTATGAGTATGACTTTTACATTTAGCTTGATTCTTAATTTACTTAATCCTTAGGAATATTTAGAGAGCGTTTTTGACTACTTGGATCATTACCCATAATTGATAGGGTTTACGTCCTTTCCCATTATAATAAGTTTTGCCCTCAAAACTTAGAGATGTACTTAATTCTTCAACCAACTAGGGGTATTTGTGCTTTACTTTTTTTTCGGCTTCCCAGGTAGCTTGCTCTCTCATGATTTCTCTAAAGTATCTTTACGTATCGAATCTCCTTGTTCCTCAACTTTTGAACTTTCCGATTTGTGATTCGGATTGGATGCTCTTCATATGTCAAGTTCTCCTTGAGTTGCACTAGTTTTAATTCAATGATGCAATCCAGTCAAGGATGTGCTTCCTTAACACTGACACATGAAACACATTATGTATTCTGGTCATATTTAGCGGTAATGCCAATTGGTATACGAGACTCCCCACCCTTTTGAGAATCTTAAAGGGTCTGATATACCTTAGACTTAGCTTCCTTTATGTCCTCACTTAGTATTTGCTTGATTGGGCTTACTTTCAAATACACATGTTCTTTAATAGTAAACTCTAGCTCTTTTCTTTTTAAGTCAGCCTAACTATTTTGTCTATCTTGGGCTTCCTTTATCTTTCGTTTAATGACGGTTACCTTATCTGTTGCTTCTTGAACCAAGTCCGACCCTACGATTGCTTCTTCTACATCATCCTAAAATAGCAGAGATTGACACTTCCTTCTATATAAGGCCTCATATGGTAGCATTTGGATTAGATAGAGGAATGGTAGCTATTATTGTATGCGAACTCGACTAAAGGCAAATGAGAGTCCCAATTTCCTTTAAACTCCATGATACAAGCTTGAAGCATGTCTTCTAAGGTCTGAATTATCCTTTCTGATTGCTCATCTATTTGGGGCTGATATGCTGTACTAAACTTTAAATTTGTCCCCAATACCTTCTATAGACTTCCCTAAAACTTAGATACAAACCTAGGGTCTTTGTTTAATACTATCTTCGTTAGCTCTCCATGTAAGCATACCATTTCCCTCAAATATATCCGAACAAGTTTTTCTGGGGAATATATCATGTTGATGAGTAGGAAATGTGCTATCTTAATGAGTTAATCCACTACTACCTATATGGCATCATGACTTGCTACCATCTTTGGTAGTCCATACCCGAAGTCCATGGTAATCTGGTCCTACTTCCATTCAGGTATGGACAAGGGCTACATCAATCCCCCCTAGTCGCTGATGTTTTGCCTTGACTCTCTAACATGTATCATACTTGAGTATATAGTTCTCTACATCTTGCTTCATTTTGTCCTACTAAAAATTTTTCTTAAGATCCTGTTATATCTTAGTTCCACTAAGATATACCATATATCCAAAATAGTAGGCTTCCTTTAAAATTTCTTTCTAGAGTTTAGGACTATCTAGCACACATATTCAACTTTTCATTTGAAACATATCGTCCTCATCTTGACTGAAATCGGTGTACCTCCCGAATACCATCTATTCCTTCAAATGTAGTAGAGTAAGGTCAGTCATTTTTACTTCCATTATCCTTCTTATAATGTCGGCTCTAGGATTTAGTTTGATAGTTCAACATCTTCCTTATGCCATGAAAATTCTAAATTCATCTTTTCAAATTTCTTAATAAATTCTTTTTGTCTTGTGAGAGAGGCAACCTCAACGTGTTTTTTTTTTTAGCTTATGGCATTTGCAACGACATTTATTTTTCTTGGGCATTAATTGATGCCAATGTCATAATCTTTTATTAGTTTTAGCCATTGCTGTTGCCTCATATTCAGCTCCTTTTGAGCGAACAAATATTTCAAACCTTTTTTGTCAGTGTAGATCTCACACCTCGCGCCATATAAGTAATGCCTCCATAACTTTAGTGCAAATACCACAACTACTAACTTTAGGTCATGGGTAGGATAGTTTCACTCATGAGGCCTTAATTGTCATGATGCATAAGTGATTACCTTTCCATTTTGCATTAGTATACACCCAAGACCGTTCTTCAAAGTATCACTGTATATTGAAAATGGCTCTTTGTTGTTAGGTAAGATCAAAATTGGTGCTGTTACTAACCTTTTTTTCAGTTCTTGGAAACTTTACTCTCTTTTCTCATTCCATTCAAACTTCTCATTCTTTTGTGTTATGTGGGTGACTGGTCTAGCTATCTTTTAGAAGTCCTTTACAAACTTTCTATAGTACCCAACCAGACCAAGAAAGCTTCGCATCTCAATAACATTTTTGGGCCACTTCTAATCAATGACAACCTTTATCTTCTCTAGGTCTACAAATATTCCTTCTCCTGAAGCTACATGCCCAATAAAAGATATTTCCTTCAACCAAAAGTCACACTTTAATAGCTTAGTGTAAAGCTTGTTCTCCTTCAAAGTCTACAACACTTGTCTCAAATGCTCTTGGTGTTGTGCTGGGGATGCAGAGTACACCAAGATATCGTCAATAAATATGATTATGCACTTATCCAAATATGACTTGAATACTCTATTCATCAAGTTCATGAATAATGCAGGTGCATTTATTGATCTGAAGGGCATCACCAAGTACTCATAATGTCAATATCTTGTCTTAAAGGCTGTCTTAGGAATATCCTCTAACTTAATCCTTAGCATGTGATATCCGAACCTTAAATTGATGTAAGAAAATACACTAGCACCTTACAATTGATCAAACAAGTCGTTAATACGAGGCAAGGGGTACTTATTCTTTATAGTAACCCAATTTAGCTCTCTATAATTAATACAGAGCCTGAGTGAGCCATCCTTATTCTTTATGAATAATATTGGTGGCCCTAAGGCAAAACATTGGGTTTGATAAACCCTTGGTCCAACAACTCTTGTAACTGCTTCTTTAGTTCCTTCAATTTTATTAGGGCTATCTTGTAGGGTGCCTTAGAAATCGGCTCAGTCCTTAGCACTAGATCAAAAGCAAAGTCTATCTCTCTCTTTGGTGGCAACCCTGGCAGTTCTTCTAGAAATATATCAAGAAACTCATTTACCACTTGGGTATCTTCCATCCTTAACTTTTCTGAGTTGACTTCTGAAGTGTTTAACCAACTTGTTTCCAACATTGGGTCAAAGGAGCTTAGCTCATGTGCTCTAACTATAGCTAAATCACCTTGAAATTCCATATTAGATTCGTTCATATCCTTAAAGTGTACCTTCTTTTTCTTGCATTCAACCATAGCCCCAAACATTGTCATCCAATTTATCCCCAATATCACTTCATATTTACCCAACTCAATGACAATCGGATCCACCATGCTACTGTAGCCTTGTACGTTGAGTGGGTACTTCCTCACCATTTCCTTAGTCATAACAACACTTCCTGTAGGGGTTTTAACACTAAAGCTTGATTCTGTGATGGTTATGGGTAACTCCACTCTTCTTACCACTCTAAGAGTAACAAAGGAATGAGTCACTCCGGTGTCGAATAAGGTATATACTGAATGCCCTTTTATATCAACATTCCCAAAATCAATTTTAAGTTAAGTTTTATAAGTTATGAGTACTGGCCCTTATATTTTTCCATTCCCATTTTAAAACATTCTAGCTTCTTATCACCTAAGTAAGCTTAATAACATAGATCAACTCAAAGGAGGTCAACATACATACCAGCTATCAACTCCGTGTTTGGGGTGTCCTACACTTCTTTATAATAAGCCACATCCTCTTCTAGGTAATCCTCAAAGTCCCATCTTCCTTCTAAATTGTAGACTCAAGTAGCATTCACAACTCCTAGGTGATGGCTTAATCCTCGAACTATCTTTCCCATCATGGGGCATTTTGTAGTCTGTATTGTTGCACCTTGGTGCTAGGGGCATATGGTAGAAAAATGTTCAACATGCTCACAGATAAAATAGGTATATAGGGAGGAAAGTTTCCAAGAACTGAAAAAGAGGTTGTAATAGTACCAATTTTGGTCTTACCTAACAACGAAGAGCCATTTTCAGTATATGTGATGCTTCAAGGAATGGTCTTGGGTGTGTATTAATGCAAAATGGAAAGGTAATTGCTTATGCATTGCAATAATTGAGGCCTCATGAATGAAACTATCCTACCCATTGTTGAGCTTGGATTTTCACCTCTTAATTCTTTTTAAATTGGGTCTTCTCTAAATCAATCAGTACTAAACTCTTATCCATTTAGTATTGATCATCGATTATGGTTTAAAGAAAACCAATTCTTTTTACATTTTTAAAAGTACTTTGGAGTCGCCACCCGATCAAAATCGGGAAAAAATAGTTAAGTTATAACCAATTGGTGGGTTGATTATAACTTAGTTATTAGTTTATTGATTAAACCATTTTATAAAATGGTTTTTTAAAAACCAGAGATCTAGATCCGAGAGTTAATTTATTAAATCTTAAATGGGTACCATTTTTTAACTTTTTGAATTTAACTTCGTTTTCCAAATATATCTTTTTAAATTTCTAAACGACTAATCATATTACATGTGACTAAATTAATTAACTTATACACATATCTATAAAGATGGAAAAAATAAAAATTTTCATATTTTAAGTCTCCCTGTACTGATGTACGAGTGTCTACGTACCAGCTACTCAAGATTAAACTTTCTTAGTTTGTTCTCCAAAAACATAGCGGGTGGAATTGATTTTAATTTTTGAAAACTATTTGGGTTTACATTGTTACCCATTTTGATTTAAGAAAATTTTCTAAGGTTTCTAATTAAGGCTTTATTTTGAAAAATTCTAAATGAGATCTTAATTTTGAAAAATGATAAATTATTCTTTTTTATTTGAAAAATAATTTTTTCAAGTGATATGGTAACTTTATTATTTTTTATCATTATTTTATTTTTACTATTTGTTTATTTACTTTTTATTTTTATTTTTGGTTCATTGGTTAAAACGCGAAAATAAAAATAAAACTAAACTAAATAATTCTTCCCATTTATTTCTTTTGTTTTTCCTTTTTTTGGTTTTTCTCTTTTTCTCTTTTTTTTTTTCTTTTTTTTTTGGTTACAATACAAAAAATACAAAACACTAAATAATAATAATTTAAAGAAATAACAAAAATAATAAATAAATAACTAAAATAAAAAAATAAAAAAAAGTCGGACCAAATCCTAGTTAAAGAGTCGCAGGTTGGATTAGGAACTGTAGATGGGTCGGATTGGCTGGGTTTGGGTTGGACTTTGGAGATCTGATTAGGTTTGAATCGGGTTGTAGGTTAGAGGTGTGGTGAGGGCGATTTCAACTAGCTTCAGACACCTAAATGAGCGGGTGACTTTGGTTTTGTGTGTTTTTTTATTAGGGTTAGGGGTATAGGAGTGACACCGTGGTGTATGGAGGTGGTTTTAGTTAGAGTGGCGACGGTAGGTTAGTGTTTAGTGAGTAGTCGAGAGAAAGTTGAGTGGTTGTGAGTGTGTGTCCTTGATCGACAAAGAGAAAGTGGAGAAAGAGAGTTGGAGAGTCAGCTGTGTCGTAGGGATGTGGTTGGGGTAGCTACAAATTGTGTAGCCAATGGTAGCCGTAGTGTGTAGGTGGCTTGGGCTGTGCGTATGTAGAGTTCGAGGGAGAGTTAGGTTGGGTACAAGAGAGAGATTGAGGTCAGTAGATTTGGAAAATGGGTAAGGGTCGAATGGCTGGGGGTTCGATGTTGTGGGTCTGATGAAGGACGGCCATTCAACGTATTGGGGGTCGTGGTTGGAGGCTGCAAGTGTGTAGAAAGAGTGAGGGTCGATCAAGGTGTGGCCTGTTCGGGAGTGGACAGTAGCCATGGTTCTCGGGGGGTGTCGTGAGAGAGAGAGATCGTAGAGAGGACAAAGAGTTCGAGAGAGAGGGTTTGAGAGAAAGAGTGATGGTGGAGAGAGAGAGTGTGTGAATTAGAGGGAGAAAGTCCTTGTGTATGTGTGTTTTCTTTTGCTATGTGTGTGTACGCGTTTTTTCGAAATTGGATTCCCTTTGCGCGCTGTGTGTATGTGTGTTTTAAAAAAGAATTCCCCCTTCTTTGCGTACGTCAATTGAAAATCCAATCCCCTCTCTACTATTTATATGTGATTTAAAATGAGAAAGTAAGGGGGAAAAAAAAAAAGGAAAGAGGAGAAGGAAAAAAGGAAAAATAAAATTTGTTGTTAAGGTCAATTGTAGAGTGCCACGTGTTAATTTCAAACATATGGTCCAGTGATAGCTTGACATGTAGCCACGCATAGAGTTTGAAAAAGAAAGAGACAAAAAGGCATTTTTGTGCCTCTAGAAAGTTTCGAAACCCTGATCCCAAATAAAACCCAAATGCAATGCTTAAATACTTATTTGTTAGGCCATTGGCCTGCACCTTGTCCATATGTATAATTTAGGTTAGATTAAAATCTAAGTCCAAGTTTAATGGTCTTTTATTTGAGTTTAATTAAATTAAAAATCTATTCTATTTAAATTACCTACAAAAAATTATTATTTTTTAAATTCCCTATTTTTTCAATTTTTTCTATTTTTCATGACTTTTCAAATTTATTATATATTTTTCCTTTTGTTGTATTTTTTTCTAAGTTTCATTTTTTTTTGTGTTTTTTCCTATTTGTTTGTATTTTCCTGAATTTCATATTTTTTTTGTATTTTTCTTAATTTAGAACTCTTTAACCTATTCTAAAAAATTAAAAAGGGCTAGAGAGAGGAAAGGGGGGTAGGGATGAGTATAGGTTAGGAGGGTTGAAAATGAGGTATTTTCACCCATGACCTAAAGTTAGAGACTATGATATTTACATTGAAGTTATGGAGGCATTACTTATATGGCATAAGGTATGAGATCTACACTGATCATAAGAGTTTGAAATACCTCTTCACTTAAAAGGAGTTGAATATGAGGCAGCAGCGATAGCCAGAATTGATAAAGGATTATGACCTTGGCATCAATTATTGCCCAGGAAGAGTAAATGTCATTGCAGAAGCCTTGAGTCGGAAAAAACTACGTTGAGGATGCCTCTCTCACATGACAAAAAGAATTTATTAAGGAATTTGAAAAGATGAACTTGGAGTTCTCATGGCACAAGGTAGATGTTAAGCTATCAAACTTAATCCTAGGCAATAAAACATGGCTCTACCTTAGCCTGCAAGATCACTAGGCGCTAGATATGCCAACATTTTGATTAAGGGCCTTGTCTTAGAGGTGAGTATATTGCATACGCTACTTACATCTACACTCTTGGTTATATAATTCAAGAATCAAGAAAAGTGAGGTATTGGTGAGAAAAAAGAACAAGAGTGAAAGTAAAAGCATTACCAGACATAGGAGCCAAGGGCAATCGAACCTAGATTTGTTGGTTCAATTAACTCTAACCCTAGCCTTAAGGGCATAATCCTAAGTTATATATAGTTACTAATTCGACTATATATACATTGTTTAAGCATACGGTTGCCTTACATTGCATATGATTGTCTAATACAACTTGTATGTCTATTATTTAACGGTATGGTACAAGAGATATTTACTAAGCTAGATGTAGCTTATACTTAGTCTTTTGATGTAGGATGACATATGTCTAGTACCGGGCTAAGCTATGCTTAAGGTTAGTTAGGAAGAAAGGGAATATAAGGGAAGAATGAGAGCATGGGAGGACTTAGTTATATTTGATAGAATCTTGTTACTGTGTTCTATATTTAGTAGCCTAGGGACTATTATAATTCATTTTGATATGTCTATAACTGTTGCTATTATTTTGTGGGGCATATGCCCTATTATCTATCCATGATCTAGTTATAAATTGATTATAATGAATTTTAAGTTAGATATCGTTCTGTAATTGTTTAAACTTGTGTACTTAGATTACTACTCAAGTATTTGGAGTTTTCCTTGTATGTAGTTTCGAAGGTTCTTGATTAACAAGGGAGTTAATCTTGGGTCTTTGTACGGTATATGGAGGTCTACCATTACCTAGATATCCTTCAAGGCATGACGGTATAAATGCAAGGTTAGTGCATGAGAGAGAGAAGAGTCAATGCTATATTTCATTAACAATGTACAATTGGGAGAAAGAAAGAGAAAACTTAGGTGAAACGTCTTGCTTTACCCTTAGATTTTCCTAGTACGTGATCTATATTGCTTTATTTAGTATATTTAGGGGAAAAATCATCCATAGAAAATGTGGAGACCAACATTTAAGTTTTAGCTTAATAATATAGATATGTATTAGATCATATAGATATGTATCAGATCATACATCCTATTAGAATATAATATATAGTTTTGATGGATCATTTTAACCAATGTCCTAAGCCACAGACCTAACTTATGTATGCATCTAGCTTTAAGGATAAGAAGACGAAAGGGGATAGATGATGTGTATTGATGAAAGCTACCTAACTCTAACCTTAAAGGGATTTGCTCCAAAAGCATTGCTACCCACAAAGGGTCAAGTGGTGGAAGTCCACCAATTGCATCCCATTTAACCCTCCTAAACCCCTATACATATTTAGGGAGCAATATAGAGGGAAAAACCTTAAAATCTCTCTCTCTCTCTCTCCATAGAGGAAGTTGGTGCTACATTCTCCTCCTCTCTTAGAAAACTTGTGCATCCTCTTAACTTAGATATGCTCCTTGTACCGGCCTCTTAAGCTCTACTAATCGAGAGCCAATCTAAAATCCTTCAGATGGGAAATGTCCACCAACAAATATTTAGTAGATTGTATATAAAATATTATATACACATATATATTAACCAAACATAAGTAACTTATAATGCTTATGCAATAATTATAATAGTAAAATGCAAGAAGAGGCTTTCAGTATAATAAAGTTTGAGTACTTTATATTGATTATGCTCTAAAAAAAAAAAAAGGTAAAGGAGGATGGTGTTTTAGGTTATTTATTTATTTATTTTAATTTCATCGAGAAGTTTAAGTTGTGGGTTTAGGATTTTGGTGTTTTTAGTTTGCTGATGGGGGGGGGGGGGTTAAGGTTTGGGTAGGTTAGGGTGAGGACTAGATGTAATTTGTGGGCGTTTAATGTCTTTCTAATTTCCTTTTTCTAACTTTGTATATTTTCCGTTCAATAAAGTATTAAAACCATGCTTAAATTTTTCAATCAAGCATCCCATTATGTGTTCATTATCAAAATGTATCACACTTTTTCATTATTCGCATATGTATTATAATAAATTTTGATTACATTAAAGAGACATAAAAATAACAAACATAGAATAATTCAATCAACATATGGTGCAACTACATGTGACACCTTGTAGTTTTGAGCCACCAAATGTAGGGCTTAAAATCAACATTGTCCAAATTAGGTTAAACTTTATAACATGGTTATGAAAGCTATTAGAAACTAGGTTAAGTTTATTTCCTAAAATATGAAATATAAACAAGTTAAATTATAAGTACAACACTACGGATTGAAACAGTATTCATTAAGAACTCAAAGATTGAGTCCTGATATATAATGAAATGTTAGAGATAGATTAATTAATCTGTAAAATCAATGATAATAAGCGGATTCTAGATGAATGAGTTTCAGAATGTAATCAAATTTTAATACTTTATGTTGAGTTATGCTGTCAAAAGAAGAATGTGAAGGAAGATGGTGTTTTGGGTTATTTATTTTATTTTATTTAATTCCATTGACAAGTTTGAATTGTAGGTTTTTTATTTTGATGTACTCATTTGGTGGTAGGATTGCAAATTGGTGGCTCTAGATTTTCATAGGAAGAAAAAGGGGAATTAGATGTAACAAGTAGGTGTTTGATGTCTTTTTAACTCACTTTTATTGATTTTGTATATCTTCCATTTGATAAACAATTAAAACCGCACTAAGAATTAAATTTTTTTTTTTTAATTTCAAGTATCTCATCGTGTATTTATTTTTGGAATATATCACACTTTTTCATTATCCATATATGTATTGTTTCATTTCCAATTACAATAAAGAGACATAGAAAATAAGGATTATAAAATAATTCAACACATGGTGCTATTATACGGGACATCCCATGATTTTGAGCCACTAGATTTAGGGTTCAAAATCCATGGTTATGAAAGCTAGTTGAAGTGACTTGATGATTGTTTCTTAAAATATGATATATAAATGAGTTAATTTTATTATAAATACAACATCTCAAAATGTCATTTATTGAAAACTCAAAGATCGAATTTTGATATATAATAAAACGTTAGAGATAGCTTAATTAATCTATAAAATCAATAATGATAAGTAGATTCTACATTAATGTACTTTATGTTGAATTTTGTCCCAATATAAAAATAGAAATTTAGTACTTTTTTTCTAGTACAACTTTTGGGGAGGGGAGGGAATTGAATTCTAGTACTTTATGTTGAGTTATGCTATCAAAAGAAAGAAGGTGAAAAGCGAAAGTGTTTTGGGTTATTTATTTTAATTTGATTGATGAGTTTGATTTATGTATTTTGGGTTTAGATGCTTTAGTTTGCTGGTAGAGTTGCAAATTGGTGGCTCAAAAATTTCATAAAGGGAGAAAGGGGAATTAAATGTAACTTGTAGATGTTTATGTAACTCCCTTTTATTGATTTTATATATTTTCCATTTGATAAATTATTAAAACCATGCTTTATCTTTTCATTTTTTTTTATTTCAAGTATCTCATTATGAATTTATTTTCAAAATATATCGCAATTTTTATTTTCATTTTCCATATATGTACTATTATCATTTTTAGTTACATTAAATAGACATATAAAATAAGGAAAATAGAATAATTCAAAACATGGTGCTATTATTTGTGATACCCCCTAGCTTACGTCAAAGTGAATAATACCTTGATGGAAGGAATTTTAGTCGGATTGTTATAGAGTGATATTAGAGCAGTTTACCAGTCAAAAGGACAAAGTGCCTACTTGGTTTAGTTTTGGACTCATGTAACAAAACTAATGAGCACGTTAGTGTTGTAGGAGGAGGAGTGGTAGATAGTGATGCCTCCTAAATAGAGGGTGATAAAAACCTAATCATTGATGCATCTTTTGGTATAATGACTTAGAATTCATCGGAACTTCGAAATTAAGCATGATCGAGCTAAAGTAATCATAGGATGGGTGATTCCCTAAAAAGCAACTGCATCAATGGACAAAATCGTGTGGTGTACTAGGACAAAATCGTGTGGCGTACTATGACAAAACTAACAATACATAAGTGGAAGGTATCCCGGTCGGGTTGTTATATATAGTATGCATGATTAGGTGGTGTGGTAGCTTCCACTTGAAAGTGCAATGATCTAAGATTCTACACAAGCTTTAAGGTTGGCAATTCAAGACATAACCTACAAACTTAGACACGACATGACATAATTATAAACAGGTTATCAACACAAGACATAAATGGGTTAAACCCGTTCAAACATATAAAATTTGTTTTTGGATTTGGGTTTAACTTATAAACTTGTTTATGGATCAATTTATTAAACAACTCTCATAAATAGATCTCATGTTCAATTTGTGAACTTATTTAGTGCTAAAATAAATAACTAATATACATTGATATATATATATATATATATTTTGTTAGTATACACGAGCTTGCTAGTGTTATATGTTTAGTTTGGAATATGATAATCAATTAATTAAAGCCCCATGTTATATACAGATTTCTCCTTAAAGATAGGGACGATTGATAGGTGGGCCCATAGGGATTAAGGCCCGAACTCCATATATAGATCCTAAATATAAAATTACATCCATCTCTTGAAACATAACATCTATTTTAACCCCAAATGGCTCTCTAGCCCATCATCACATCATACCTAGGGATGTAACTAGGCGGATCATTATAAGGTAGTTGACTTGTCTGCCTACTGAAAAACATTATAGAGTACTACATAATAGGATTTTGGAACGGGTTATGGGATTAAAAAAAACCTTAATGAGAAACCTTTACCTAATAAAAAATAATAAATTGATAGTATAATATTAACTAAAATTTCCAATACTTAAAATAACATATGGATGAAAACAAAGATGGTGATAACTTTGATCACATTTACTATTTTTTATTAGTATTTATGAATATGTATCTATAGGAGATTTTTTTAATTGGCTAAGAGAAAGTAGCTATGTATTTATTACAAAGTAGAGAAAAGTAGTTAAGTAAATAATAAATTTGATGAAAACACTAACCATATGCTTAAAACTAAAATATATAGAAAAGTCAATATGGAGCCTAATAATAGGATGAAGAGGGTGTAACAAATGGATTCCTTAATCTTCATTGAGTTACCTATATTCTGTAAATAATGCAAATTAATTTCTCACATAATGATTAATGAAGGAAAAAATAATCATTTAGCAAAAAAAGAAAAAAATTATAAACGAGTTTGGCGAGTCGGGATGTAGATACCCTATTAATGTAGTAGGGGGAGTCCTGGGTATAGGGTTAAAAATCTTATAAGGTTTTGGGATGGGTTTGGAAATCTTGTTAGTATTATAGGACAGGTTCTAGATTCATATAACCCATCCCAATTCCACCCTGTTTACATCTCTAATCATACTTAGCCTAGACCCTAATATGGACATTCCACATCACTCATTTAATATGTTGCAATTTTCCTTGCCATAAAGTCATGTCACAATGAAGGCTCCGACATTCAAGTTGCAATTACTTCTTTATTTAATCGCGTTAGTTTCTTATTTCCTGTTCTTTTTATATCATTCTTGTTGATTATTTGATTTCTTTCTCTTTTATCCATTTTGTAATCTTTTATTTTAACACCATTGAAGGAAAAGATTTTTATTAAGATTTCAAATTTTAAGATATTTTATTTGTAACTGATAATTTTAAACATTGGTTGGTCGATCTAGAAAAAAAAAAAAAAAGGCTGGTGTGTTTTTGTAATGCCTTGGAATCTTAGGATGCCACAACCCACAATGTATCCCAACTATTTATTAACACGTCAACCTCAATGTACTGTGCTACATTCTCTAAAATTATTTGTATGACTTCAAAATAAAAATTATAATTGGCAAATCTCCTTAATTTGAATGACTTGCAAACAAGTCACTACAACCACAAATGTAATAGAAATGTCAATTGGAGTCTACATCTTTAACCATTATTGATAAATGTCAATGTTATTAGTCATTGTTGTATTAGTAATAGTAATCGCCACTCTTTCCATCCTGATGATAGTAATAATCATTTCCATATCCATCACATTTAGCAAACTCATTCAACTGGCTTGTAGCTGAAAAAAAAAAAAAACCCTAAGGGTTGAGCCAATGCCTAGCACATATATACAACAATCACATATGTATGACAAATGGTTCATACTCACATGCATAAATATAGATAAATAAATCACGCATTTGTTTATTATCTTTTCATTTAAATTTTGCAAACGACATGGGTCTTGGTGTTTCAAGACCTAAGATAACTTATAACCCCAAGACCTAATATACATATTTTATATACATACAATAGTGTTGGAAATTACTATTCTAGGCCCCAACATCTATGAGTCCCCAAATCTATTCACATTATGCGGATATGTGACTCTATTGGGGATAACGTCACATACTAATTAATGGGTGTCCCTAAGGATCTACGACCCTAGGCTAGGCCAAACATATGCAGCAAGCATTTCTAAGTTAGATGGTTCTTAAATCCATTTTTTCTTAAGTTCTAACCTAATACGCACAACCAATAAACAAGTATATATGTACCCGACAAAATGAGCTTTTCAATAGTAAAGAATCCTCAACCTTTAATCTTGATATCAATACGTTACATACTAATCAATCATTATCATAACCTAAACTTATTTCCTATTATGACTCCAGATATTAACTGACTTAACCTCCAACATACATTTATGGCTTATGCTTTATTTATGACATCCTATATTTTTAAATTGCTGCTATTGATATTAATTATTCCTTTATTATAGTTAAACAAAATAACTAATTTTCCACTAATAGGAAATTATTAACATATTATATAACAAACAAGTTACAATATGTATTAGATTATAATACTTGTAAATATACTAATAAGTAATTATTTAGTATATTAAAAACCATTATATATGCAATGTTATGATTTATAAAAAGTATTTTATTACATATATAAGTTATTGGTAAGGTAACACAAAGTTATTTATACATATTATAATTAAAATGAGATATTGCATGACATATAATATAATATGTTAACTTGTTTAGGTTATAACATAAGACTATTATCTTTACCTACCTCCCCCAACCACCACCAACCCCCCCCTCCAAAAAAAAAAAAAAAAGACTATTATATATACTCCTTAACTAAGACAAGTAATTATATATATTTACAATCAGACTATTACTTATATAGTATGAATCATATTTCCTATTCCATAAAACTCATATAATAATTACTTAATAGGATATACTATATATAATATAATAGATAAGTTCATAGAAAGCAATTAATGTCACTAATAATAAAAATAGTTAATTAATATTCTTTTTTTTCCTTTCCATAACAGATTGTAAAGTTAAATGCACATTCTAGAAGTACTAGATAATTGCTCACATTATATGCTGATTGCTGGTTAAACGTTGGTATCTTGAGATTATGATTTCCAGTGCAACTGCAAACTAACCGCTCATCCCTAAAACTCGCTACATGAACTCCACAAGTGCCAACTATAATTTTGACTTGCCCTTCTCTCCATATTCACATAAGTCTGTTACTCCCTTTTGAAATTGCATGCTGCCTTCTTTTTATTTTATTCAATTTGTTAGAAGCATAAAATGTTAAATGCACATCCATATCTTCCCTTTCCTTAATGTCGGCCTTAAAAAGAAAGGCAGTGTGACTATGTTTCATATTTTAGAGCTTATAATGGGTATGTTTTCCATTATTGGTATTTTATAATACACATTTCATTAAATTATAAGAACATTGAAAAAAAAAAAAGATACATAATTTTCTTAATTACTGTTAGAATATTAATGTTATTTTTTTTGTGTTTTGTAAATGACATTTGTATATGTTTATTTTATTCCCTTACACGTGTGCTTTCTTTGTACGTGTTAATTGCCGCATATAAATACTCTTCTACGATTAAGTTAGTTAGTTAGTTCACATTCTCTAACCAAAGCTCTTGGATTGCTTTGCAACTTTCTTTACACAATTCATCCATAAATCTTTGTTTTCTTGTTTACCACATGATATCTATAAACTTTAAGATGTTATCAGAGCTAGGTTAGGGTTCTTAGTTTCATTTTGTTAGTTCTTTTCCTTTTTCTGATTACAATGGCGAATTTTAGTACTGTGATCACAAGCATTGTCTATCCACTCTCAATGTCAAGATCAGACAATCCTAGAAATGCTATAACTAATATTGTTTTTAATGGATCAAAATTTCTTAGCTGGAGCAAATCGATTAAATTAGCTTTCGGTGCCAGAGGAAAATTAGGTTTTATTGATGGTTTGTGCACTAGAATTAGTGATGGTTCAACAAAAGAACAATGTTAGCACATTGTGATTTCACGGTTAGATGCTGGATTCTCAATTCTATGTTGAAAGATTTGTCCAAAGGCTTTATTCATTCAAATTCTACTAAAGAGCTTTGGGATGATTTGAATGAGAGGTTTGGATTGATTTATGGACCTTTATTATATCAATTCCAGAATGAAATAGTGAATTTTAGGAAAGGAAATGCTAGTGTGACTACATATTACAGCAAATTAAAGAAACTTTGGGATGAGATGCAAAATCTTTCTAAAGCTCCTTCTTGTATTTGTAAGAATTGCAGCTGTGAGATAACTAAAAAGTACTTCAAAATTGATAATCGCAATAAGCTAGTACAATTTCTCATTAGCTTAAATGATGTTTTTGAGAATTCTAGAAATCTGATCCTTTTAATGGATCCTTTGCCGATTGTCAACAAAGCTTATTACTTGGTTTTTCAAGTAAAAAAACAAAAACAAGTTACAAGTGGCCATTTTTTAGGTGATGATTCTATGGCTTTTCTTACGAAGAACCAAAGAAGAAGAAGGATAGGAAAGGAAAAGGAAAAGGAAAGTTAAGTTGTGTGCATTGCAAAATGACTAGTCATGCAGTGGAAAATTGTTTTGAAATGGTTAGCTATCCTGATTGGTATAAAATCAATAAGGAAAAGAGGAATTTTAAGATAGTAGCACAAGTGAGTTCTCATGCTAATATGGCTGATACACTTTTTGATGAGCAACAAATTGATCCTCTTAGTTCAGTCAATGATTCAAAAACTTGTCAATCGTGTTTGTATGGAAGTCATGCAAATGCTCAAAGGGAAATCACTTGACGCTGATCCACATCCTTCAATGCTTCCATTTGCAGGTAATACAATTGTTTCTCATACTTCTACTGTCTTTGATAATAAAGAGTGTTTTTAGATTGTAGACATTGGTGCATTAGATCACATCACACCATAATTCTACCTATTCTCACACACATATACACTTGAAAGTCCTATTTGAGTCACTTTACCTGATGGCATATTAAAGATAGTGCAAATTTCTAGCACTATATACCTTGATGCTGGACTTATCGTGACAAATGTCTTATATGTTCTAGATTTTAAGTACAATCTAATCTCAGTAACTAAACTTCCTTCTTAAACAAATTTCCTAGCCATTTTCTCTACTAACCAATGTTTGATTGAAGACTAGAACAATAACAAAGTTGTTGCAACTACTAAAGCACATCTTAGACTTTATGAATTTCTTTCCAAGCCAAAGCTAAGGTTCTCTACTGCTAATACTTCAATTGTAGTCAATAATACTAGTACATTTCAAATGTCTGATCTTGATACTTGTAAGAATAAATTGTCCCTTTATATGATTCATAATAGATTAGGACATATCTCAGTTTCAAAACTTAGACATATGCCTTGTTGTAAAAACATGAATTTAGACTATTTTCTTTGTGAAACCTGCATGCTTGCTAAATTCCATCAATTGCCCTTTTCATCTAACATATCTATTTCATTACATCCTTTTAATTTAGTTCACGTTGATATTTGAGGTCCCTATAACACTAGCTCTATATTTGGTGTAAAATATTTTCTTACCATTGTAAATGATATGTCTCGTTGTGCTTAGACTTTTCTTATGGCATACAAGTGTCAAAGACTTGAGACCCTTACCAAGTTTTTTACTTATACAAACACCGTTTCAAACCATACCAAAATGTATGAGGATTGATAATGGGAGTGATTTTGTTTCTAAAGAGTGCTATGGTCTCTTTGCAAAACTTGGTATTTTACATAAAAAATCTATTGTTTACACACCACAACAAAATGGTGTTGTAGAGATAAAACATAGACATTTGTTAGATACCACTCTTGCACTTCGAATTCACTCACATTTACCAAAGACCTTTTAGGGAGAGTTCTTGTTAACAATCACATTTCTTATCAACCGAATACCTATGTAAACATCGAAATGGTAAACTCCATATTTCTTGTTATTTAAGAAAACACTTTCTTATGAATTACTTAGAACATTTGGTTGCCGTTGTTATGCTTCCATGCTTCCTAAACCTAGAAACAAGTTTGACACTAGAACTAGATGATGTGTGATTATAGGCTATCCTATGTGTCGATAGGGATATAAATTGTATGATTTAGATTCATATTAAGTCTTTATTAGCCTTGATGTATTGTTCTTTGAACAAGTTTTTCCCTTTCATCCTGATACACATTTTCCTAATCTTAATACACATTCACCTGAACCTCATAGACCTTTATTCTCTTTATTTGATTCTTCATCTTATGATTTTCTTCCAAATATATTTGATACACTTCAGTAAACATCAGCTTCACAAGAGTCCAATATTGTAGAAGTGCCAAACAATGTAGAACCCCTTGCTATTCGCAAATCATATAGGTTGCGTCAGACCCTTGTTTGGCTTAGTGATTAAATTCATAATGTGTAAAATGTTCATTTAGTGGTTGCAATAGATTTTCCATCCTTTTCTTCTATTCGTTACCCTTTGTTTCAGCCTCATACTTTTGACCATTTACCCAACACTTTTTTAATCTCATTGGCTAATGTATTTGTAATATAAGAACTTTGAAATTATCATAAGGCACAACAAAACCCAAAGTGGGTTGAAGCTATGGATAAGGAGCTTTTGGCTTTAGAATCAAATATTACTTGGAAAATTGTTGGTTTGCCACCCGATAAACAAGCTATAAGATCTAAATAGTTTTTCAAAATAAAATACAAACCTGATGGATCTATTAAGTGATATAAAGCCTACTTGGTTGCCAAGGGATACACTCAAGTGGAAGGGATAGATTATACTTACACTTTTTCCCCGATAGCCAAACTTACTACAGTTAGAATCCTTCTTGCCATTTCTTCCATTAGAAAGTAGCATGTTCATCAACTCGATGTAAACAATACTTTTCTTCATGGGTATCTTAATGAGGATGTTTACATGAAGCCTCTTGAAGGGTATTCCTTGGTTGCACTTAGACAAGTTTGCAAGCTAGTTAAGTCCCTTTATGGGTTTAAACAAGCTTCGCTACAATGGAATTATGAATTCACTAAATTCATTGTTTCTTTGGGATTCATTCAATCCAAATCAAATTATTCTTTGTTCACTTGATAAAGTGGTCATGGTTTTCTTATTATATTAGTTTATGTGGATGATGTTTTGATCATAGGAGATTCTTTGGCTAAAATTTTTGATGTAAAACTTACTTCAGATCATGCATTTACTATTAAGGATCTAAGAGAAGCTCATTTCTTCTTAGGAATGGAAATTCATCGGCTTCCTAATGGTTTTTTACTCAATCAAAGGAAGTTTACCTTAGACATATTAAGTGATGTTGGTTTGACAATTGCTAAGCCATCTAAAGAACCTTTTCCTGTTAGGTTGCGAATAAACAATATTGCTGGTGATTCTTTACATAATCCCACAGTTTTTAGAAGAATTGTTGGTCGGTTACTTTACTTAACCTTGACATGGCATGATCTATCTTTTTTTGTTCAACAATTAAGTTAGTTTGTTTCCCAACCTCGTATTACACATTTTAAAGTTGCTATTCATGTACTTAGATATTTGAAAGGCACACTTGATGTTGGTTTGTTTAATTCTTCCAAAACTGATCTTACTTTGAGTGGATTTTATGATGCGGTTTAGGGTTCTTCAGTTGTTGATCGTAAATCTCTTTAAGGCTTTTGTATTTTTCTTAGTTCTTCCTTAGTCTCATGGAAGACTAAAAGACAAGTTACTGTTTCTACATCTTCAGTGGAGGCTGAATATAAGAGCATGGCATTTGCTATGAAAGAGTTGTTATAAGTTTCTTTTGTTTTGCAGGATTTACAAGTTGATGTTTCTTTGCTTGTAGTGTCGTATTCCAACAGTAAGTCTGCCAAAATGATTGCAAAAAACCCTTGCCTCCATGGAAGAACCAAACATATTGAAGTAGATGTTCATTTTATGCGTGAGCATGTTTCTTCTAGGTTTCTTGTGATTGAACATGTATCTTCTTCCTTTCAACTTGTTGATATGATGACAAGGGCAATTCCTCTAAGTTAGTTGCGGATTTTCTTATCTAAGTTAGGCCTTCTGCTATGGCTAACTAAAGGAAGGAAGAGTTGGGGGGTGGGTATGTGTTGCTTTATTTTTTGTGTTTTGTAAATAGCTTCTATATATGTTTGTTTTATTCCCTTATATGTGTGCTTTCTTTGCACGTGTTAATTGCTGTATATAAATACTCTTCATTGGTTAAGTTATTTAATTAGTTCACCTTCTTTAACCAAAGCTATTAGATTGCTCTGCAACTTTCTCTGCACAATTCATCCATAAGTCTTTGTTTTCTTGTTTACCGCATGATCACTATAAACTTCAAGAATTACATGTACTTTTTATATGACCCTACCATTATGAGAATTTATTTGCTAATTTATATAGTATTCTTTGAAAATTTTTTATATGACTTCATACTTACTTCCTCAATTATCCATAAAAACCATTAAGTAATATGTGTTTCAATATGAATAATTTTCATACTTTTTTTAGGCACATGTATTACGGGTGCATCAACCATTAGTGTATAGTAAAAAGTAAGGCATCTTTAACATCCATGAAAAATTAAATATAATATTATACATGGGGGGGTTGTGTGACATACAACAACTTATCGCCCTAGTTAGTTACCTACCATTGCAGACCTCTAGTAGGTTTGACAAACCACTTTTTAAAGTGGGCAACAACTCACTTCTCCACTTAGGCCAAGATTAAGGAGTGGCTAGTAGCCTCTTGTGAGGATTGGGGTGGCCAGATTTCATCAATTTTATATTTTTCCATTTTTTTAATGAATTTTCAAAATTTTATATATAATTTATTAATCTATAAAGTGTGTGTGTGTATATATATATAATTAAAAAATATATGTTATTTTCTAGATTTTTTTATTTTTCAATTTTTTTATTTTTAAATACTTTTTATTAATTTTACTTAAATAATATATAAATTAGTAATTTATTAAGTTAAATTAATTATATAAACGAATCAAATTGCATCATAAGTTAAAACTAATAGAAAAACTAAAAAAGGTCTCATTTGGAAATTTTTGCAAATGTTAAAAATCGAAATGAAACTTTTAAAATAGTTAAAGATTGAAATAGACAAAAAGATAGATATTAAAAAAACATTTGTACTTTTTCCAAAATAAAAAAAATTAATGGTTAATTTATTTAAAATTTTATCATCCAACTCTCCCACTTTTTGAGGACAATTAGTTGTACTCTCCCACTTATTAATGACCATTAATTATGCTTGAGAATTGAGAGAAAAGAAGAAAAAATGAGTAAGCTATGTAATAATTTATGTATTCTTAATGCAATGTGGTATCTAATTTTCTTATGGACCTTTTTCTATTATCAAAATAATTTATAATTAAGTCACATATATTTGTTTCATTACTTAACTTAACGGTTTATATGTAATTTACTTGATTTATATACACACTATAGGTACAACTTTTGCTACATATATATTAAAGTACTCTATAAATAAAAATATCTTGTGATTTTAGTATAGATGTCTAATTAAATATATATATATATAACTTGATACATTAGTTGCACTTGCAATTTTTATTTATTGCGCACAATTTTTTTTTTAATTCGACATCTTCAGGTTGTAACTTTTTCCTTTATATAATCGTACATATATTTAGTAACTTGATGACATTGATCATAGACTCCCTAATGTTTAATCTTTAGTCCATCCCTACTTAAAGAATCATATTCTTAAGTAGTTACAAATATGGTACTAGTATTATTATTGAATTACGTAAATATATCATATATTGTAGTTTTATATGACTATCAAGGGTATTTCCATAATTATAAGGAATGATTTTTTTTTTTAATAAATTAGAACCTTTTAATTTCAAAGTACAATATTATTTACTAGAGTTGTATCATTTTCTAATAGGTTATGTAAAGGTTACAACTCTTTTCTTTTTCTAGTGAATGTTGCAACTCTTTTGTGAGCATTATGCTTTGTATTAAGGATACATTTCTTAACACATAATTAAAATAAAATAATTGTCAATGACCAAAAAATATGTTAGTAATGAAAAGGCATAAAGTAAAAAAATGAAAAATTATAAATAGCTAAACTATATTTTTAATAAAAAAAATAGAGAACATTTATTAATTGTAAAAATGCATAAGTAACATAAAAAAAATTATAAACGAGAATAATGTATTATTAATGAAAATGTACAACTAAAACAAGTGATTTTTGCATAAAATATATTTATATTTAGGAATATAAAGATTTCCATTTGAGAAATATGTTTAATTTATAAGACTTTCATTTCTATTTGTAAATGTTAATTCCGTAATCGCCACTAATAAACAGGTTAGACCCTGAGAAGAAACATGTTTATTAAATAGGTCGATTTATAAGTTTAAATTTTTATATATGATTAATAAACGTATTGTATTATAGGTTGAGGTTTTGAAAACACAAACTCGTTTAGACATAGATATGAGACGTAATAGTTAACATGAATTGCTACGACTAGTAAACTTAGCTTAGGGATACCTAATATACAATCGTAGCAACTGCATTATGATATAAATACTAGTTACGTGTAAGACACAACTTAAGAAAACTCTTAGTTTTCTCTCCCTTTTTACACTAAAACCATCTCTTTTCTTTAGTAAATATTGATTATAATAGGAAACACAAGAACTATCAATGAATCATATCGAGAAATCCTAAAAGAAAATCAAAGAGAAATAATAAAATTTAGGAAATTAAAGAGCTTACATTGGTTAGCTATGGTTTGAGACCTAGGGTTAATGTGTTAATGCAAAGGCTTAGTGGTCAAGCTTCTAGGTAGGTAATAGTTCTAGTTGATAAGGCCTCTTCAATAACAGGTGACCAAAGCTTTAGCAAAAGTAAGTCCTTGTTTTTTACCCTTTATTGTTTATTTTCTTAAAAATATAAACTAACATGTAAAATTATAAAAAAAAATATATTCTAACTTTATTTTAGATATAGTCTAATGTAAAATTATTGCGTGTGAAAATTTGTGATGGATAAGTTAGGTCCTTATGAAACACCGATCACGCCTCGCATGGTATGCTAATTGTGGTAAATTGTCGTACAATGCATGAAGACTAAGGATTGACTTCCTTGTTAATCAACGCCCTTTAATATAACGCATAAGACTCCTATTACTTTCAATTACCCTTGAGTACTACCGGTTCAATTGATATCACAACATATAATATAAGTATAGATAACTCATAAATAATGTTCATAAAGTAGCATGATACATGAGTCCCTAAAATATAGACCACCAATATAAATAATGATGACAGTAGTCCTACATCGCTGTCGAGCCTGATTTTTCGATTTTCTATTTATTTAAAATTAATTTCCTATTTCCTGATTAATAGTAAACCCTAACCCATTTAATATTAATCCTCAACTAAAGAAATTGAGAAATTTCGATTTTTTATTGAAAATTATTTTTGGAGTCGCCACTCGACTGAAGTCGGGAAAAGAAAAAAAAATCGTAATCAATTGGGTGGATTGATCACGATTTAGCTACCGGTCTTTGATTTCAATTTTAAATGAAGAACCAGAGGGTTCCAAATTCGGGGGTTAACCTATTAAACCCTTAATGGGTACCATTATCTATTTACCGAAGGTGCCTACGTATCTGCTAATCAGGATCAGACGATCGTAGTTCTTTTAAAAAATCTTTAATGTGTTGATTTATTTTAATTTTAAAAACTGACCGAGTTTACGTTTTTAATTTATTCGGTTTATTTAAAAAAAAAATCTAAAGGGGTCCTAACTCTTGAATGTTATTATTTTATAAAAAAATTCGCTAAAAGTCCTAAAATTTAGAAAAGATTTTTTTATTGACTTTTATTTTAAAGAAAACAACTTTCTATATGACAAATCCTTAAACAAGATCAAATCTTAACAAAAATAACCAATCCTAACAATTCCTAAACTAACATGAAATATACATTCACATAAATCAATACTTAATTTATCTAATCAAGAAAACTAATGTTAAAAGAAGAATACCTAAATTAATATATACATATACATATATTATTGTCATTAAACAATTATCTATATATAAAAGACTAAGAATAAAATCTCCTAAAACTAATATGTTCATATTCGTATATATTATATTCAATAACTAAAGATCTAAATAATAATAATAATAATAATAATAATATAACAATAATAAATAAACAATTAAACAAACAATTTCGAAACTGAAAAGAAACGGACCTGAATTTCTTGATTACGTGGTGAAGGACGATGGTGGGCGTATAACGGAGTTGCTGTTGTGTGTAGCTACTGGTGTTGGATTATTGTCTGAGTTTGCTTCGTTGCTATTCGCCTTGCTGCTGTCCACCTTGCTGCTGTCCTGTTTGCTGCTGTCCGCTGTGCTGCTATTCTGTTTGTTGCTATCCGTTGTGCTGCTATTCGCCTGATGTTGCTGCTGTTTGCCTGATTATGCTGTTGTTCGCCTATTGTTGCTGCTGCAGTTGTCTAGTCGTGCTGCAGTTGTAGGCTGATCAATGCTCGGCGAAAACTATCCTATGTGCGTTGCTGCTGCTGTTACGGTGGTTTGTACGACAAGGACTACAGCGTTGGACAGTAGCGACCAACGTGGGGTTGGTTTAGATGTCGGCTTGGAACGAAGATGGCGGCCTTTGTGTAGTATGTCTGTGTAAGTTACGTGTTTGCTATTTTGATGAAGGAGATGGCCTACTGTGTGACAAGGATTGATTTCGTTGGACGGATCAAAGAATCCTTATTCTTTTTAGGAGTTTTTGTATTTATAAAAGCTAAATAAGATTATATCAAATCATATTTATCATATCTAATTAAATTAGATTCAAATCCTTGATATCAATCCAAATCTAATCAAACTAGATTCAAATAATTTTGATTAGATATGAATTCTACGTGTTCAACTCGGTTTTTTTTTTATTTCGTTTTTTTTATTTTTTTTACCCTTTTTTTTTGTAAAAGTAAAAATAAAAATAAAAAGATTGAAATAAAAGATACCTAAGTGTCTAGTGAGATTCAAACCTAAGACCTCAAATTACATCCAATCCAATACTCCGATACTTATCCGTTAGACCGTTGGCCTACGCCTTGATATTTAATACAATTAAACTATACTTAAACTACCCGATTTCCTAAAATAATTATTTATACTAAGTTAAACTAAAATTATTTGTTCCTAATATAAGTTACTTCCTAAAAATGTACGAAATTTTTATAATTTTTCCTTTTCTTATTTTTTTTTTTTTGGTATTTTCATCATTTATTAATTTTTATTATTTTTTATCTTTTATTAATTTTTTTGTTTATTATTTTTATTTTTGAATTAGGACCCTTTTTGTAAAGAAAATAAAAAATTAGAACTATAGAGGAGCAAAAATTAGGTGTCTACAATCGCTACTGAATACAAAATATAACTGAAGAGAGTTCTCTATTAGAAAATATCATGACACTTAGGCTCTTAGCTTTCTACTATATCTTAAGTTTCCCATTACTAACCTCACGCATGCCTTGGTTAGGTATAGCCCATAACTTAACCTGTGATGAAAGATTACTATAGGGTATAAGCTTTAATTAGCTTAGTGAGATATCCCTCTTACCATGCCGTTAAACAAGTTTTAAACAATAATAATCAAACATATGAATGCATGACAAGCTAATGCCAAAGAAATACATGTAATTGATTTGGCAACTGCATATAACTCAAACTTACACCTTTTCTAGTCAAGGTTGGAAATTTATGAATCGTTGGAACTAGGTTTTAAGTACCTAGACTACTAACCAACCACAACCATTATTTTCTGTAATCCATTTCAGTGATATTATTTTTACTTATTATTTAGTTTTATCCCAAGCCATAGGTAACTCACCCTTAAGAGGAGATGTCAAGACACAACCCTTAACTAGCAGTTGGTGTCTATGGTGCCTAGTGTTGCCACAGGTTAGGGCAGGGTACTCGTTGTACAAGTGCATTGTATAATAACATAGTAAAACAATTTTCATAAAAGTGACTGTTAAGCCTAATTTTTTAGTTTCTTATTTTCTTTAACTCAATCTATGTTAATTTTCATACTCATTTAATATAGATCTTCGACTAAAAATTAAGAAAAAGAAGTTTTCGTTAAATTTGAAAAGAAATTGAAGTTGCCATCCGACTGAAGTTAAGAAAAGGGTTAGGTTAAAATCAATTGGATGGATTGATTTTATCCTAGCTACTGGATCAAGTGGAAACCAACTTTAAAAATGTTTTTTTTTTTTTTGTAAAAAAAAAAGCAGAGATTTAGATCGATGGCTAACCTATTAAACCCTAATGAGTACCATTTTTAACCTTTCAAATTTAGCTTTATATTTCAAAATACTTTAAAGCAACAATTTTGTATTCATAAATAAAGAAAATTAAATTTATTTAAAATAATTTACAAAGGGAAAATAAAATATTTTCCTATTTTAAGTCACCCTGTAGGTACCTATATACTATCTAGTAGGGATTAAACTTTCCATAGTTTGTTCTGAAAATTTTAGTATGTTTTTTTAATTTTAAAATTCTATTAGGTTTACATTTTTCAACCATTTGGTTTCATTTAAAGAAAATTCTAAAAGAATCCTAAGTTATGTTCTTTTGTTTTTGAAAATCCTAAAAAAGGGTGCTAATTTTGGAAATGGTTAATTGAATTTATTTTTATTCTTAAAAAAAATAAAAACTTTTCTAAGTGATAAAACACATTTTTTTTTTCAAATTTTTTGTTTATCTAATTTTTATTTTGAAAAATTCCTAAAAGGTTTAAATTAAAAAAAAAAACACTTTTATTTGAAAGAAAGAAAAAATCTTATTAAAAAGACTTCTCTTTTACTCTTCTCTTTTATTATCATCTTTTTTTTTTCTCTTTTCTTTTAATATGAATAACCTAAAAAAAAACATCTAATATAAAAAAAAATGACCAAAACAAAATAAGGATTGGACCTGATAAGTACTGGATGCGGGTTAGTCAGTGGGACCAAATGCAAATCCAAGTTAGGTTTGGTGTGGACTTGTATTCCCCATTTGGGTCACATAAAGGCAACTACATGGCGTGATTCCAAACAATTTGAGCACCCAAACGAGTGGGAATTGGGTCTTTTGTGTGTTTTAGATTAGAGAATATGGGGGTAGACTTAACACCATGGTGAATAGTGGTGTTTTTGGGTGGTTTTCAAATGTAAAGTCGGTCGTAGATGTGTACTATAGTGTTGAAGTAGTTGTACGAATCTAGGCTTAGGATTATTGGTGATTAGGTTTATCGCCGTGGGTTGTAGATTGAAGTTGTATTATATGTCGTGCTTACTACTATTAGAGTGTAGCGTTAGGTTGGTGTGAGCGAGAGTAAGCAGCTGGTTATGGTTGTTGTGACTAGGTTGTGTAGTAAATAGTGGAGGATGGGTACTACATGGCTTGCTAATGACAGTTGGGTCTGGTTTGTATTCTAAGAGAGGGTAGCACTCCTTTGGGTTGGCAAGAACCCTAAAAAATCACTGAAAGGAGGGTAGCACTTCGGTAAGTTAGTAAGAACCCTAAAAAATCACTAAAAGGAAGATAGCACCCCTGTAGGTTAGTAAGAAACCTAAAAATCACTAAAAGGAAGGTAGTGCCCCTTAGTCTAGCAAGAACCTTAAATGGAAAATTGAAACTTGGTCATGCTACTTTAAGTTGACTAACCTAAGCAAAAACGTCTTTAGGAGACTAGTAACCCTAACTGAAAGATCGATATGAGACTTAATCATGCTCCTTTGAGCCGACTAACCTAAGTAGGAGCACCTTTATGGGACTAGTAACCCTAACTGAAAGATTGATATAGGACCTAGTCATGCTCCTTTGAATCTAGGGGGGGGGGGGGGAGGGTGTGCCTCTAAGGGACTAGCAACCCTAACTAAAAGATCGATATGAAACCTAGTTGTGCTCCTTTAAGCCAACTAACATAGACGAGAATGTCTCTATAGGACTAGCAATCCTAAATGTCAATCGATTTAAAACTTAGTTGTACTTTTCTAATTTGAATAATCTAAGTAGGAGTGTCTCAAGGAGACTAGCAACCCCAACTGAAAGAAATCGATATGAAACCTAATCGTACTCCTTTAAGCCAATTGACTTAGGTAGGAGTGTCTTTAAAGAACTAGCAACCCTAAATAAAAAGTTGGTTTAAAACTTAATCATACTTCTTTAAGCCGACTGATTTAGGTAGGAGTGTCTCTAAGGGGCTAACAACCCTAAACAAGAAGTTGATTTAAAACCTAGTCTTGCTTCTATGAGTCGACTAATCTAAGTGGACGGGTAAAGTGCACATTGAATTAGCTAAAATCCTAAATGACAAATAGAAACCTAGTTGTGCTCCTATGAGCTAACTAACCTAAGTGAACGAGTAAAGTGCTCTTTGAGTTAGCTAAAACCCTAAATAAGAATCAAGTCAGGTTAACGCTCTATGATTTAGTTCGAACCTTAAAGGAAATGTAGATTGGGATAACGCTCTATAAGCTGGCTATGACCCTAAAGGTCATGTGAGACGGGATAATGCTCTATAAACTGGCCAAACCTTAAAAGATGCGAATCGAGACAACGCTCTATGAGCTGGGTAAATCCTAAAAGATATGTGAATCGTGATAGTGCATAATGAGCTTACTAGAACCTTAAAGGATATGTGAGTCGGGGTAATACTCCTTGAGCTGGCTAGAGCCTTAAAAAGATGACTAAGGGTAAGCGCCCTATGGGCTCACTAAAAGCATAAGGAGAGATTTGTGATGGGAAGCTCTTTATGGGCTAGTTAAAACCTTATATGTAAGTTGAAGAAGTAAAACTGGGGGGTGTAATCAATTTGAAAAACCTCTTGACTGAGAAATTTACAAATGAGGAATTTAGTGAAAATCATTTATGATGAGAAAGGCATCAGGGACAAAGTTCCTTGTTTTGAAAAAGAGTTAATAGACATCACAAACTACATTAAGAAGGATGACTTAGACTATTATGGTTAACTTAAAAGGTGTGACCATATTGAAAAGGAAGTAGGTGACATGAATTGAAGGCTTAGTCATTCGAGTTGACATGGACTTGAAAATGGAAGGAAAAAACTTGTAGCAAGCCTTTACTTTTTCCTTTCTTCTTTTATCTCTCTTCTTCTTTTTCTTTTGTTTTGTCTCTCTATTTTTTTTTTCCTTAAAAGTCCGCCAACGGATACAAATTCTTATTTAAAAAGTAAGTGCTATAACCATCCCCTTCCTTGATAACCAAATGAGGCACCTCATATTCTTCTTAGTTTCTAAAAATGTCTCCCGACCCTGATGCTAAGCTTCCTGGTGGGGCCTTATGATTTTAAATATTCATTTCCTAAGAAAAAGGTAGCTTACGATCAGTGTAGTCGAAAAGGACTTGCTTGCACACTCTCAGTCTATATTTCACTCTTAACTATTGTTCTAAAAATTATAGTCCAATTTGCAAGTAATACATTTTGATTAATCTGTTAGGTCTTTTTTGGTTTGATATAATGAATTAGGCTTTTGGTCAATCGGTTTCAAAAGGGATTAATGAGAGGGTTTATTTGAAAGAAACATTTTATCTAACCCGAGTCTATAAATCTAAAACCTTTAGGAAAAACTAGAAGTGTGCTTCACCTGGTTTCAAAAACAAATTTTATTTAAGATAAATCATCATTTAAGATTGCGAAACCTTTATTGAGTGTGGGAGGCTTATGTTTGTGATTTTTAGTGTAGGCTTAATGTTTTCAGGTTAGGAATGTGTTTTTTTTTTTTTTTTTGGGAGCAGTTTAGGCCTTCTCTAGTTGGGCCTTTTCTTAAGCCTGATGTTCAAGCCTTTCTCCCTTTTTCTTTTTTCTTTCCTTCTTCTCTCTTTTTTTTTTTCCTTTTTTTTTCTTCTCTCTCTCTCTCTCTTTTATCACTTTACCCCATTATTTCTTACTCTTCTCTCTCCAAAAGTGATTATCCCTTTTGTCGAGTCTTTGACATTAAGGCCTTAAATCCATAGGTTTCAAGTGTACCGTCTTAAGTAAGATATATGTGGCCTTAAGGTGTTTGGAAAAGTGTTGGCTCTTCTTTCGAGGGAATAAATTATCAAAAACAAAAATTATCCTTGAAATGTTATTACTAAGGTAAGCATAAATCACTTTTATTCTTCTCTCCTAATCAATGACCTTAACCTTCGAATTACCCCACTACGAGGCAGTTCTCGACGGGGTTTACATTTGAAAGCACTCCAAATTGGTTCAACAAGGTTAACAAAGGATAATTGTGTTTGAGATTTGAAAATGAATGCCTAATTTCATTTTAATATGAGTATCGTGTTCAAAATGGACTTCTTTTGAGGAACAAGTCTAAAAATCCTCACTATGATTTCCCTCATTTCTCAAAATGTTTAAGGGTTAGTGTGTGAGATACAATTTGCCTCTTTTCATTCTAAACTTTTTAAAACTAAGTTACCAATTCCCTAAGTAGGGATTGATTTGACTTAGGGTGAAAATTGACCTTGCCCCATCAGTTTCTCAAAACATGCCCTAGTTGTAAAACAATACTTATTGATTAAATTTCAACTACTAAATGCCCTAAACCTTTTGTGTTCTTGATGGCTTAAGCAGATAATTGTCCCAGATTTACTATACCCCTTGGATTGTATGTGTGTCTACAAACCTAACTCTTTGCAGCCACCTCAAGCAGGGGGGGAGTGTGGATGCAGATGCGATTTGCCTGGAGTCAAGATTGTATGGCACCCTCAAATAGGCCAGTACTACTGAATTGTCTTTTATTTTATTTTTATTTTTTTTTTTTAAGATCAGGTCTCAATCTCAGGATAGCTTCATTGCATGGCTTCGTGTTTTGACTTGATACATGGTTGAGCTTAATAGATAAGGGGTTTTAAGTTAAGTCGACATGGGCTGAGCATTTGTGTTTGGGTTTGGTTACCTTAATGGGCCAAGTGTTTTGAGGGTTGGCTGCCTTAATGGGCCAACCGTTTGTATTTAGGTTAGCTATCTAAACTGGTCAAGTGGTTGTGTTAAGGTTAGGTCTCGCATGAATTTGTAACAGTTAGCAACTTCTTCTTCTTCTTCTTCTTCTTCTTTTTTTAAAATAAAAGAGAAAGATAAGGCTAATATTATGGAGACCAAGTGATCAAATTACAAATGGGGAAGTACTTACTTTGGATTATATATATTATAGAACAACACTTAGATGAATACTAATGATTATCTATTTACATAAGAGGGATACTAAAAAATAAAGAATAATATGCTAAAGGGAATTTTTATTATCATGGGAAAAAGAAATAGAGAAAGGGAGCCTAATATTTATTTTTACTTGTTATTCAATGAAACTTGGCATCTATTCAAAGGTCTTTTTTTTTTTCTTTTTACTACATCTAAAGTCCCTAATCTAGCTCTCATAATTTGGCTACAATTTTGTCCATCATCTCCAATGCCCAATCTATGGTCTTTTCACTTTCTTCAACTTAGGCAAACAAAGCTCGATTAACGGCTTTAGCGTGTTTCGCCCTTTACTTCCAATAGGTTTCTTCAGCTTATAGTAGTTGTTCACATATTCTGGGGACATCAAGGAGCCTATTGACTTCTTGATTGTTTACTTGTTGGTTAGCTACCATTATTTGTAGGCAAGATTTATTCAAAGAAAATTATTTATAGTTGAAAGACTTTGTGTAGATGACAGATTTGATGAACACGTTGTTAGGAATATGAAAGGCAATAAAACGATCACAACAACAATCATGAATTTGTAACTTATTAATATTTATAAAGAGTGAGAAAATCTTAAAGTTAAAGAATCAGTAATCATTTCTAAATCTTTTCTTTAAAAAAGAATAAGGAAGACTATGCTAGTTATCTAAAAAAATTAAAAATGATTCACATGTGTTGCCTATGAAAATTCCTAACCTATATGCCAATACGTCTATTTTATAATAGCTTAACAAGTATCAAAATGACAACTACCTAAAAGATCATTTGATAGGCAAAATTTATATGATTCTCTATTTTTTTTTTCTTTTTATTAAGAATAAGAACAATAAGACATTTTACAAGATATCAACACAATTATTTATGGACCTAATAAGCATAAACATTTACAAATAAAGAAAAATAAAGAAAATATGTAACATGAAGACACGCGGATGTAAGGGACTGATGACTAAAGAATAATGTGGCAATATTAAGTATTTAGGATTACAATTGTATCAAAATTCCATTATTACAATAGATTTATAAGGAAATTGTTACATAGAAATAGATTTTACAGGGAATTTCTACATTTACAAAGATATAATTTGAAGAACACTAGGCTAAACTTAAGAGAGGGGGTGAATTGAGTTTAAGGACAAATTATAATTCTTTTCCGATATAAACAACTAAATGCAATAATAAGAGTAATTAAAGCAACAATAGAACAATAATAAGTACGAAAATTAAAAGAGAAAGGGATAAAGAAGATCAAGCCGGGATATAACATGGAGTTTGGACTACCCCTTAGTTCCTACGGACACAAAATGTCTCCAACCGAGGACTTCACACCACTTTATTGATTTCTCAATCTAAGCTCTAAGAGCTACACAAACACAAACATAAACTTGATTAGACAAGTTTCACACTCTCAACTCTCAACACAAAACTCAATCTCAACTTACAATACAAAAACTCAATCTCAACTTACAATACAAAAACTCAATCTCAAGAATTATTGGTGTAATGCTTTTAACTCTCAGTATTTGCAAGCACTACACTGCAAATCTTTCTAAATATTAGCAATTTATAGTACAAGAGACAATGAGAATTATAGACGACAAGAATACAAGAGAATGTTGAAATATTGCAGCAAAAGATTTCTCTTTTATCTTTGGTCAGGTTGTTGAGCATTTATATTATCCCATTCGTTTCTTCCCGTTACAATGCATTTGATGCTCCAACGGCTAGTTGAATCTAACTTACCGGCATGCCGGTAAAAATTACTTTACCGGTAAGCCGGTTTTTCCAGGTTAATAATGACCTTTTTTTTTTACCTGGTAGGTCAAATATTACCTGAAAATTCTTTTAACACACAACAAATGAATATTCTTTGCAATATAACTTCAAGATCATTTGATCACCACTTCAAAAGATTAAATTTCTTGTAGAGATAATTAATATATTTAATCATTAAGTAAGCTAATTGAACTCATTCAATTATCTCAAAATAATCAAATAATACTTAGTTTAATCATCCACTTATTTTTGTTCTCTTCAAAAACAATATGTTTAGATATATACTTTTTATTTTGTTCTCATTAAAATCAAATAGTGAACCCTAAGTTCAACATAATTTACAAAGAAAAATAAAATAGAGGGAAACAATGAATAAGTTATGTCTAAAGAACTAATATACATGGAAAATTACATAGACAATATATGAATTCCAAAATGACAACCTTGGTTAGCATGCCCCATTATAATTTATTCATTAGTCTGAAAATTCGTATATGCAATCTGGGTAGGTTTTAAAGGTCTTTAAACTCTGTGATCTCATATGTTTTCGAAAAAATGGATCAAAACTTAAGTAAGGCAGTTTGATCAGCATCAAAAGGACATATGAAGTTTACACCATGGCCCCTTACATAAGGTCTTATGATAGCTTGATTTTGATGGTATTCAACATACATTCATGATGATAAACCCCTTTACTTGTATAGGTTAGTATAAATATATACAAATAAATAAAATATATTTACAAAGCGTGGAAATGGTATTTTGAAAAACCATTCTAAATTCATAAGATTTAAGTAGTTAGCTCTCATAACGTCTTAGTGGAGTCATTAAGCTGTCAAGTTTGATTTTTTTATTTCTTATTTTTCTTAACTTGATCTATATTAAACCCTATAGCCATTTAACATAGACCATTGACTAAGAATTAAGAAATATAAGTTTTCTTTAAGTTTTAAAAGAAATTAAAGTCACCACTTGATTGAAAAGAGTTAGATTAAAATGAATTGTGTTGATTGATTTTATCTTAACCACTAAACTATATGAAAACAACTTTGAAAATTGGTTTTTCTTTTTAAAAAAAATAAACCATGGATTTGGGGCTAACCTAGTAAACTTTAATGGATATCACTTTTAACCCTTCGAATTTAGCATTATATTTTAAAATACCCTAAAACAATAATTTTGTATTAGTAAATAAAGAAAACTAAATTTATTTACAAAAATAAAAAATAAAAAGGGAAAATAAAAAATTTCCTTATTTTAAGTTATCCTATCAATACCTAGGACTATCTAGTAGAGATTAAACTTTTCATAGTTCGTTTTGAAAATTTTAATACATTAGTTTATTTTAATTTTAAAAATCTACTGAGTTTACATTTTTTAGCTATTTGGTTTCATTTAAAGAAAATTCTAAAAAGATCTTGAGTTATGTTCTTTTGTTTTAGAAAATCCTAAAAAAGGGTGTTAATTTTGGAAATGGTTAATTAAATTTATTTTTATTTTTCTTATAAAAAAACTTTTCTAAGTGATAAAACACTTTTTTTCAACTTTTTTGTTTATCTAATTTTTAGTTTGAAAAATTCCTAAAAGGTTTAAATAAAAAGAAACGCTTTTATTTGAAAGAAAAAAAAAACCTTATTAAAAAAACTTCTCTTTTACTTTTCTTTTTTATTATTTTGTTTTTTTTTTTTCGCTTTTTCTTTTTATATGAATTACCGAAACAAAACAAGGACTGGACCTGATGAGCATTGGATACGGGTCGGTCAGCGGATCCGGATGTGGATCCAGGTCGCGTTCGATCTGGACTTGGGTTCCCAATTGGAGTCACACAAAGGCAGCTACAGGGGTCGATTCCAAACAATTCGAACACCCAAACAACAGGGAATTGGGTCTTTTGTATGTTTCAAATTGCAGAATACGGGGGTAGACTTAACGTCGTAGTGAATAGTGGTGTTTTTGGGTGGTTTTCGAATGTGGAGTCAGTTGTGGATGTATGCTGCATGTCAAAGTGGTTGTGTGGATGGAGGCTTGGGTCTATCGATGATTGGGTCTGTTGATGTGGGTCATGGATCGGAGCTGTGTCATGTGTCATGCCTGCTGCTATCAGAGCGTGGCGTCAGGTCGGTGCGAGCGAGAGTAGGCGCCTAGGTGTGGTTGGTTGTGTAGTGGACGGTGGAGGATGAGTTCTGCGTGACTTGCTCGTGACGGTGGATTGTCGAATGGGTTTGGTTTGTATTTTAGGAGAGGGAAGGATTGGATTAGAGCTTGCACCGTGCGCGGTTGGGATTGTGGGGGTCGTACAGAGTGGGCTTATGCGAGGCAGTAGGTGGCCTGTTGTTCTATGCAATGGGTGAGAGAGGGTTAATGGTCTTGAGGATGTTGGCTGTCGACGAAGGGGTCAGGGGTAGTGATGGAGGATGTTTTGTGCAAGGGAAGGGGGATCAATGATGGGGTTTATCAGTCGTGAGCGTGAGTATGTCTGTGCTGTGTAGGGGCGTATAGTGTGTGTGTGGATTAACGAAGAGAGTGGCCGAGGTATCTTGGGTTGTAGCTGATGGAGAATGGGGCGTGAAGTGTGTGTACGTAGATCGAAAAAGAGAGAGCAGCCGAAGGGTCTTAGCTGGGTTCGTCGGTGCGAGCATAGGGGGTCTGATGTGTTGTTGGTCGTAGTGTATAGTGGGTATGGCAGTGTGTGTGTGACTGGTGTTTTGTTCGTCAAAGACGTGATGTTAGGTTTGATCGATACTGATTGTGCGTTTGTGATGGTAGGATCTGATCTTCCCTTTTTTCATGCCATCTGTGAGATTGATTTTGTAGAACTAAAATCAAATCTCCATACTTGCGTGGGATTAACTCAAAGTGGATGTTACTGATTTTAGATTTGAATCTTCACAAATCCTCATCATAAAAGATTTAATAGGATTCAGCAGTTTTACCCATCAACCAGTCATGATTTTATTAAATCCAAATAAAGATTTGATAAGATTCAATGCCCAATCCCAGATCCTAGAAGTTGGACTTTTTCTTGTCTTTTGCGTTTGTTTCTCCGAAAAGTGGGGGAGGATAGCACCACGTCCGTCCGAGGCCTAATGAAGTAATGCCATGTGTCATAACCTGACACGTGGCTCACAATGGCTATTAAAGAAAATAAAGAAAAAGAAAATGCACATGTGTGCTTGATGGAATTTGAACCCTTGACTCTTACTTATATTCATTTTAAGTCCAAGTATTTAATTATACTAATTATTAGTTTGTATCCTATTATTTAATACAAATAAATTGTACTTAAGATATGTAGCACTTAAAATAAAGAAACTACTTAAACAGAAAATAAACTAACTTAAATTTAAATCTATTTTTTTAAAAACTCTATTTTCCTAAAAACTATTTTTCTATTATTTTTATTTTTCTTTTTTTTTGTGGTTTTTCTAATTTTTAAATTTTTTTTGTATTTTTTGTAATAGGACCCTTTTTCTTTTATTCTAAAAAAAAAAAAATCAAAACTCCAAGGGAACAAAAACAAAGTATTTACAGCTACTCTAGCAAGATATTTCTTTACCTTTCATGTGATGTGACAGTCGATATAGATAATGCAATATTATGGATATGTATGACCTGTTTAATTAAATTTTAATATAATTAAGTCTGATTTCATTGTATGATCAATCAATATTTACCAACAAGCTAACCTTAGAAGTCATCTATCATACATCTATATGTACATTTATCACATTTAACAATGTCTTAGCACAACAAACAGTTAATATATAAGCACATGCATTAACTTGAATCCCAAACATCAATTTGATCATCTTATACGTTTAGGTGCACTTTAACTACAATCAAGCAAGTATAGAAGCCATTGGAATACTCATCCTACCATGCTATCTAGGGATTGTTGTAATCGGCTAGCAGCTTAGTCTCGAAATCAAGATCGCCTAATAAATATAGTTAAAAACGCTAACTAACTATATAGCTTATATGTTTCCTGGTTTCACATAAATCTTAAATTGTTTATAATTTTTTTTTTGTTTTAAGTTCAATTTTAATGTTCTTATAGTTTATTTCTATCTTTTTTCGAATGTACTTTCATGTTGTAGGGTCAATTTTGGAAAGTGGATATGGGTTGACCAGTTACTAATTTCTTAGAATTTGGGCTTTGTTATTGCATTCTTATTCATTTGTGGACTTATTCTTATCTCTTTCAAAGTAGGCCTTATTTAACTTATTGTTGAGTGTTATTACATGTGGGTTTCGAAATTTAGAAGTTATATTTATAACTTGGGCCAATTCCTAATCTTTTAACCTTAAGGTTTAATTAATAGGCCATTTTGGTTTATTTTTTGGCCTAAGCTCAAATTAGGCTTTTTCATAACTTCTTAGTGGGCTCTTGTAACTTTTATTTAGCATTAAAATTAACTCTTTATTTATTAATTACAGCTCATCCTTATCACTCTTATGCCAAAAATAGGGGTTTTGGGCCCGATTTACATGTTTCACTTCATTTTCTTTACTTCTGGGCTTAATGGGCCTATCTAACTTATCTAGATGGGCCTAAAATTGAACTAAGCAAGCTTTAATTATGGCGTTTTACCTAAGGCTAGATCTAATTTCCATGGTAACTAGGCCCAAATGTCTATTTCTAATCTCATTTTACACCTTCTAATTAAATTCTTAATCTTAGGCCTTAAATCACTAATTTACCTATTTAGTTGTCTTAATCCATTGTAAATTAGTCCTCAAGCATGGTGTTTCATGAAAAACAAATTGGGGTTAGCTATAATTCTCCCATATCGTGGCCTTCAAGGATGATTTAATAGGGTAAATTCCAAGTTTTTCTTAATCTAATCACATTAGCTAGTTTAAAGAACATTTAACTACAGTTCTAAGCTAAAATTATAAGATGGAAGCTAAGGGAACTTAGGAAAACACTAAGCTATATTTTGGCCTAGAGGAAGTATACAAGTATTTCATGGCCTATTTACAAATCTTAGAGTTTACATGATATTCAACAATCATTACATATTACCAATGAAAAGCCTAAATCTCCTACTATACACTTTAAATCTATGGTTACATAAGGGTATATTCACATGTGTACATAAAATAATAACTCCATACACTCTTGTACAAGAAATTTTTCCTAGTTTACATGATAGATAATAAGAGAAATTCATACTACCATTTGAGCTTTCCTAAGTTGGTTAGTTCTTGGCTCCTTTTTCCCTCTTCCATCTCGCGATTCATCCTCCTAGTTCAAGCTTCCTTAAATTTCTTTCTAGTGCTGCCTTGTCTTAGTCTTTAGTTGTAGAAATGTGGTGTTATTTTAGTGAAAAACAAAAGTATTGCAAGGTTGTAAGTGGGTTAGAGCTTCAGTAGAATGAGGTTTTAGGTGAAGTGATGGTTTTTCTTTGAATATTAATGATGGATGTAGTAGAGAAGGGAGTGTTGGTGGTGGTGTGGTTGATGGTTGTGTCGTGAGGGTGGTAGTTACGGATGGGGTGTTGGATGTGTGACAAAATAGGGCTTTTCTTGGTGTGAAAATGAAAAAGCTAGTAGAGTAAGGTAGAGAGAAGTGGTGTCGATTCAAAGAGAGAGAATGAGGGTTTGTGATTTTGATTTTAAAGGATAATTCAACTTGTTAAAGAAGTGATCAAATGAGGATTTATGGGGGAAAGGGAAGCTAGCTGAAATCAAGGAGGAGGGAAGGTTTTTTTCATCTTTTAGTCACATCATGCAAGGACATCTTACTTAGTTTGGTAAGGATTCTATAGGTTAACTTTTAGGGTTTCCTTAAATGGGAAAATCTATGTTGATTTGATGTAATTAAACACATCATCTAGGCATATTACAAATACACTACATCATGTATAATACAATTATGGTGTATAATGTGATGTATGGATTAATGTATTGGGTGTACATGTATGTGTCACAGGATAAGAGGTTTACCCTGATAGGGATAAAGGACTAATCATGCACTTCTAAGTCCGAGGGCTTTCCTATGTGGTTCTTCGAATTGTCCTAGGTGAGTTAAGCACCGAAAAGCAATGCTTACCCCAATCCGATCTGTTGAGCTACTTTTCTCTCCACACAATCTAAGGTGTTGCTAAGGTGACCAGCCGACATGCCGAACCAAACCCTTTGCTATATACAAGTTCAAGCACTGAATCTGAATACAGCAATCTAAATAGTGCCAATGTTAAGCTGACAGTAAATAGGAATTGACCATCCGAGGCTAACCCAGAACATGAATCGCCCCTGAACCAACCTCAATCCAATTCCGATTATCCGACCTACTTAAATGCCAACGCCCCACTAACTTAATCAAAACCTACCCTTACTCAGCTCACAATATTGTCAAGATCGTAAAATGAGTTAAACACATGTGTGCTGTCCTTTCTAATAGAGGACATTCCTTACGTACGATTTCATGTTTTTCCTATAAATTATTCTCCTTTTTGTTTAGCAAATAGGGATCCATTTTGTAATTTTCTACAACGTAGAACTTACCTTAACAGGATACTATAAATAGTCACATAACGTAATAGTCGCAACAGAATATATAGAGAATACATTGAACTTTTACTCTCTTGAGCTAAGTATCCTTACTCTTGAGATACTTTTATCTAGCCCATTCGAGCGTTGACCAGTAGTGAGTGGCCTTTGGCCATAGTTGTACGTCATATCAAGTATGACTCGAGCTCGTGTGAGGTATTGGTGCATCATATCCAATGTTAGTGCACGGAAACCCCTGCTCATCCCTTAACTTTCATTTACTTTTCGGACTTTTCGAACCATCTTGCAGCCCGAATCTATCCCTTTGGTTACACGTAATATTGGGTTTATGTGTTCATCCATGAGTCGATATCATCTTGGTATCAGAATTTGGCTACGTTCAAAGTTGGATTCTACTACTATGTTCTTTAAGTGGTTTGTCACTACTCTCATAAGATAGAGGTTCTATTGTTCACATTGGTGTCTAGTAGCTGAGAAGCACCTTGTATTCTATTTTCCCTTGTTTTCGATATGCAAAACATAGTATGGTTGACTGTTTATTTGATTGTCATCGTAAAGTAACCATTAATGTCAAACTCAAGTGCCCAAGGAACTTTGGGAAACTAAGAAAGCGGTACTCGACATGGCTAAGGGCTATAAGGAAGCTTTACTCCTCAGTCAGTGGATCATCGATTGGATAGGCTTACTAATTTGGTAGCTAGTTTAATGACTGTTATACAAGAAGACAAGTAGTAAGCTAGAAATAGCCTCATTAGAGAACAAAAGCAGTAGTAGCAAGGCGATAGTTAGTTTAGCTGAGTTAATGCCCCAACTCGACTACCCCGAGTTGAAGGAATTGGTAGAGGAGTACTACAAACCTAAGGAAAGAAATGCACGAGCCCCTGGAGTTAAAGGATTAAGTATGCGCATTCTAAGTTTTTCTAGAAGTGGTGACACCAAGGACTACCTAAATTAGGTAGATAAGATTGAAAAGTAGTTTAAATGCCACGAAGTACCCAATAATGCAAAAGTTAAACTTGCTGTGTTAGAGTTCATTGGTTATGCTACCTTATGGTGGAAGAACTTATAAGCTACCGGAAGAAGAGGAGAATGAAAGATTACGAGTTGGGATGATATGAAGAGAGTTATGCGGAGAAGGTTTGTGTCGAGCTATTATTTACAGGATGTCTTCAAGAGACTGCAAGAACTGAGACAAGAAAGATCGAGTGTGGATGCTTACGTTAAGGAATTCCAAATGTTAATGATTTGATGTGAAGTTGTAGAGCAAGAAGAGCGAATTGTATCTCGATTCATTGGCAAGTTGAAGTATGAGATTAGGTATGTCCTAGAAACCTTGGACATTAGAACGCTTGATGATGCAATCTGAGCTGCCTAGATGATAGAAAGGCATCAAATAGGAAGATTCCGACCCCTTGTTGGCCGATCAGGTAACAACCAAATTGTTCTGAGTAGACTAGTGCGAACGGAACCAAGTAAGGTCATTAAGACTCGACCCGTTTCGAAGAAAAGGAACCCCTGAGGAAGTTTGAGAAGGGCTAGACTTCAAGGAGGAAGATAAGTGAGATCAAGTATTTCAAATGCCAAGAAATTGGACACATGGTCGCTTAGTGTCTAAATAAGTGAACAATGGTGATCCAAGGTATGGTGCCGACTGTTGAGGTCGACAGTACTGATAAGGAAGTAAATGAGCTGAAAGAGGATGGATAGACTGAGCTGTCCAATGAGGAAGTCATCTACAGTGAGGAAGGGAACTTCATGCCGACCGCTCTAGCGTTAAGGAGGACAATGAATGTCAGTCCTGTACCTGAAGACGAGTAGAGAGAAAATCCCTTCCATATTGAATGCAAGGTGAATGAATCACTATGGGCGTTGATCGTTGACAGTAGAAGCTGCACCAATGCAACCTTTGCATTTATGGTCTATCAGCTAAAATTGCCGACTATGCCCCACTTGAAATCTTACAAGCTTCATTGGCTTAGTGATAAAGGAGCCCTATAAGTAAATAAGCAGGTGTCTATGCCGATCTGTATTGGCAAGTATCGAGATGAAGTGCTTTGTGATGTGCTACCCATGAGTACATCCCACATTCTACTTAAACGACCATGGATGTTTGACCGAACAGTTATGTATGATGGTAAGAGGAACACATGCTCTGTGGAGCATGAAGGAAAAAGGTTAAAATTGAGTCCTATGACTGCCGAGTAAGAAAAGGTCATGCAGTCCCAGCTTAGTTGAACCCTGAAGAAAGAGGCTTTGGTATTGACCTGAACCAAATTGAAAAGAGAAATGAAGTTAGAGGGACCGACCTATCTACTTATCAGGAGGCCTTTAGAGATGAGACTCGGTGAGGAAGAGCTATCAACTGAAGTGAAAACCTTACTGGAGGAATTTGCCGATCTATTTCCGGAGGAGCTATCGAACAGTCTGCCCCCCAAATCGAGGTGTTGAGCATGCAATTGACCTTCAACTAAGAGCCGTATTGCCAAATAAACCTGCCTACAGGTTGAATATTGAACAGGCCACCGAACTATAGAGGTAAGAAGGTGAGTTACTGAAGAAGGGGTATGTACGCGAGTCCCTAAGCCCCTATATTGTACCTACCTTACTAGTGTCAACGAAATATGAGTCTTGGAAGATGTGTATAGATAGTCAAGCGATCAATTGAATTACTATCAAGTACAAGTATCCCATACCTAGGCTTGATGACATGCTAAATGAGTTAAGTAGAGCAAAAGTGTTTTCCAAAATCGACCTTAAATCCAGATACCATCAAATCTGAATGTACATAGTTGATGAGTGGAAAACTGCATTCAAGACATGGGATGGTTTATATGAATGGCTAGTAATGCCATTTGGGCTATCCAATGTGTTGAGCACATTTATGCACCTAATGAATAATGTGCTATGAGAATTCATGGAGAGGTTTGTTGTAGTTTATTTTGATGACATTTTAGTGTACAACCCCAACCTAGAGACTCACCAAGAGCATCTCCGACAAGTGTTTGTAAAACTCCGAGTTGAATAGCTCTACGACAATCTAAAGAAGTGCGACTTTTGTTCACTCAAGGTGATATTCTTAGGTTTTATTATGTGTAGAGGTGGCATCCGAGTTGATGAAGGGAAGATAAGAGCGATCATGGAATGGCTTAAGTCGACCTGTTCTGCTAATGTGAGAATTTTCCACGGCCTAGTGTCATTTTATTGCTAATTCATAAAGAATTTCAGTACGATTGTGGCCCCACTTACCGAGTTGACATAGAAGAGCATTGAATTTAGATGGGGAGAGAAAGAGAGGAGGAGTTTTGAGGAAGTGAAGGAGAAACTAACTACACCCTCCATCTTAGCTCTGCCAAGCTTTGACAAAGTATTTGAAATAGAGTGTAATGCATCCAGATTAGGCATAGGCACTGTATTGATGCAAGAAAGCCGACCTATTGCTTACTTCAGTGAGAAATTTCGGGAAGTTACACTCAACTATTCTGTCTATGAGAAGGAGTTCTACTCCTCAATCTGAGCCTTAATAATATGGCAACACTATCTACTGCCTAAGAAATTTGTGATCTACATCGATCATGAATCTTTGAGATATCTAAAGAGCTAACTAAAGTTGTTTTGAAGGTAATCCAAGTGGATCAAGTTCATAGAAGGTTTTTCTTATGTCATTAAATATAAGAATGGAAGAAACAATGTAATGGCTGATGCCCTATCAAGATGACATACCCTCTTAACTGAATTATAAACAAGGTTACATAGTTTTTTAACCATAAAGAATCTGTATGCTAAGGATCCCTACTTTGGTCTTATCTATGCCTAATGTGAGGAAAGACGGACACTAGATGACTATCATAGAGAGGATGGATACTTATTCGAGAAAAGAAGTCTATGTATCCTGACTTGTTCTATGCGAGAACTACTAGTGCACAAGGTACATGGAGGGGGATTGAAAGGATACTTTGGTCAATGTCGAACTTATGAGATATTATCTTCTAGATTCTTTTGGCTAAGGATGAAGAGAGATATCTAATCCATGCTAGAAAAGTGTGCAACCTACCAAAAGGCAAAGAGTCGAGCAGAGAAAGGACACTACCAACCCTTACTAATCTTGACCAAACTATGGTCTGAGCTGAATATGGACTTCATGTTAGGATTGTTAAGGACATCCCGAAAGAGGGACTTTATCATGGTAGTTATGGATCGATTTAGCAAGACGGCACATTTCGTGCCTTGTTCCAAAACTAATGACACTTCGGCTATCTCTGTTCTTTTCTTGCGAGAAGTAATCAAGTTGCATTGAATTCCCAGAATCATTGTTTCGAACCAAGACCCCAAGTTTATGAGCTACTTCTAAAGGATGTTATGGAGTCGAATGGGAACTAAGCTGCTGTACAACATATCCTGCCACCCACAAACCGATGGACAAACTAAAGTTGTCAACAAAATCTTGAGAACTTTGCTACAGGTTACAGTCGGATGAAACACGATCGATCGGGATTTATGCCTACCAATCATTGAGTTTGCTTACAATAGGACCGCCCATAGTGTAATAAGCATGTCTCCATTCAAGGTTGCTTATGGGTTCAATCTAAGCTGCCATTGGACCAAGCACCCCAACTAACGTTTAATGATGACCGATTAACCGTTGAGAGAGTTGAGGCCATCAAAGTCATGCACTAAAAGGTTATAGAGCAATTGGGCAGAGCTAATATTAAGCTTGAGAAGTGAAGTCGAAGACAAAAGAGGAGAGAATTTCAAATAAGCAATTTAGTCTGGATACACCTCAACAAGGAATGATTCCTAAACTTAAGGAAGTGCAAGTTATCTCTCAAGGTCGACGAACCTTTCAAAGTACTTGAAAATATCAACCTTAATACCTATAAGATTAAATTACCCAAAGGATATTGAGTTTTAAACTCCTTCAACATTGTTGACGTCCAACCTTACACTTTCGAAGACGAGTAATCTGAAGTTGAACTAGATTTGATCCCAAATCTTAAATAACTCGAAGGGGATGATAAGGATCAAGGACTAATCACATACTCCTGAGCCTAAGGGCTTTCCTAAGTAGTTTGCCAAGTTGTTTGAAGTGAGTTAAGCGCTGAGGAGTAGTGCTTACCCCAATTCGATTTGCTAAGCTACTTTACTCTCCATTCAATCTAAGGTATTGCGGAGGTGACCAGCTAATGTACCGAACCAAACCCTCCGTTATGCACTAGTTTAAGCACTGAATCTAAATACATCAATCTAAACAGTACCTGTCGAGCCTGTGTTTTTTTACCCTCTCGGTTCTTTTATAAAATTAGATCTTCTCTAAATCGATCAGTACTAAACCCCACCCGTTTAATATTAATCCTCAATAAGGGTTTAAAGAAAACCATTTTTTCAACTTAAAAAGATTTGGAGTCGCCACCCGACTGAAGTCCGGAAAAAGAGTTAAGTTATAACTAATTGAGTTGATTGGTTATAACTTAGTTATCAGTCTATCGATTAAAAAAAAAATTATAAAACAGTTTTTTATTTTAAACTACAGATTTAGTTTCGGAGGCTAATTTATTAAAGCCTAAACATATACCACTTTTTAAGTGTCTGAATTTAACTTTGTTTTTCAAATATACTCTTTTTAATTTCTAAAACAGTTAATTATAATACACACAACTAAATTGATCAATGTACATCAATATCTAAAAATGGAAAAAAATAAAACTTTCTATATTTTAAGTCACCTTGTACTAACGTATTGGTGCCTACGTACCTACTATTCAGGATTAGACTTCTGTAATTCGTTTATCGAAAATATAGCGGGTTGATTAATTTTAATTTTTCAAAAACATCCGAGTTTACGTTTTTACTCATTTTGATTTAAATGAAGAAATTTTATAAGGATCCTAAATTAGATTTTATTTTTTTGAAATTCTAAATGATTCTAATTTGAAAAATGATTGATTTATTTTTTTATTTTATTTTTGGAAAATAAATTTTCTAAGTGATAAAACAATTTTATTATTTTTTATTTGATTATTATTATTTATTTATTATATTATCTATTTCTATTATCCTTAAAATAAATAAACTAAACTATTTTTTTTTTCTTTTTCCCCTTTCTTTTTCTTTTTTTTGGTTTTTCTCTTTTTCTTTTTTTCTTTTTCTTTTCCCCTTTTTTTTTCTTTTTCTTTTATTTACAAATACATTTAAAAATTACAATAAACAATAAAAACGAAATAAATAAAATAAATTGACAAAAATAACCAAAAAAGAAAACACCCTAACCTAAAACATAAGCTAGACCAAAATGGGAAAGGGCGCAAGTCGGACTAAGGTACGTGAGTCTTAGGTTGGTCGGGTCGAATGCGAATCGAATGGCAAGTTTGAGTCAATGGCATGGCAAAGGTTGTTTTAGCTGACTTTAGATGCCTGAACAAGCGGGCGACTTTGATTTTATGCCTTTTTTATTGGGGTTAAGGGGTATAGGAGTGATGTCGTGGCTTAATTCGGCCATTAATGGTGGTTGGTGGTGTCTCCTATGGTAGTAGGTTGTACAAGAGGGAGAAAGAGAGAGAGGTGATCGAGGGTACAGTAGTTTGAGCTGTACGTATGTGGGTTTGGCTGTACAGTGAACAATGGGTCAAAGGGGTACAGTGGTCTAGGCTGTGCTTATGTGGGTTCGGTTGTATGGTGAGTAGCGAGTCAAGGGGGTACAATAGTCGATGGTTCGCTAGAAGGGGTTGAAGAGTGGTTGTGGGTTCGTAGTTGGAGCTTCGAAGGTGATGTAGTGGGTCTCGCGTTTGGGGCATCAGAGATCGATAGGATAAGAGAGGGTTCATGCGAGGGGGTAAGCCAAGAGAGAGATGTAGTAGAGTAAGAGAGGAGGTCAGTTCTGTACGAGGGAGTTGGTGTTGGTGGTGCGGTGAAGGGCTAAGAAAGATGAGTTGAGGGAGGGAGAAAGGAGGTCGAGAGATGGTGGAGAGAGAGAGAGACAGTATGGAGCGATGTTGGCAAGAGAGATATAGAGTGGTAAGAGAGAGAGACTCGGTTTCGAGAAAGAGAAAGAGGATGTGTGGTCTGTGGGTGTATGGCTTGGGGTTTGGAGTGGCGTCGGTAAGTTAAGGCGATGAGAGAGATAAATTGAGGGAAAGAGAGGAAGCCAAGAGAGATGGTGGAGAGAGAGAAAGTGTTGTGAGGAGAGAGAGAGACGGTAAAGAGAGAGAAAGTATAGTGAGGAGAGAAAGAGATAGTGGATCTGTTTTCCTTAAAATGTCCCCCTTACTGTTTTGTGTGTGTATTTTTCTTTTTTAAAGAAAGAAAGAGAGGGAAATAATAAGGAAAGGGGAGGAAAAATTTTGGGGGGGGGAGGGGGGGGGGGGGCGGTGGGAAGAATGTGTGTTTTAGCAAATCACAACGCGCTACGTGTCACAATTAGATATGTAGCCCAGTGATGTTTTGATATGTGGCAATATATGGATTTAAAAAAGAAAAAGATAAAAAAACCATCCCCATGCCTCTAGTGAGCTTTGAACTCTTGTCCTCTAACTTAATCTATGCGCTTCGTTTAAGTATTTTACCGTTAGGCCGTTGGCCTATGCTAAATTACACATATAGACTAGGTTAGCCTAGGTTAGATTTAAATCTAAATCCGAGTCTAACGATCCTTTATTTTAAGTCTAATTAAATTAAATCTACTCTATCCAAGCAACTTAAAAATTTATTATTTTCTAAATTCCTTATTTTATTTTATTATTTTTGTGAATTTTAAAATTTCTTATTATTTTTTCTAAATTTCTTATTTTTTGTACTTTTTCCTATTTTTTTGTATTTTTTCTAGAATTCCTATTTTTCTAAATTTCTTCATTTTTTTTTGTTTTCTTTAATTTTCTATTTTTTTGAACTTTTTCTAATTTAGGACCTTATAACCTAATTTGAAAAATAAAAAGGCGATAAAAATTAGGTGTCTACAATGTTGATGCCAAGCTGATAGTAAACAGGAATCAACCATTCGAGGCTGACTCCGAACATGAGTCACCCCTGAACTAACCTTAGTCCAGTCCTGATTGTCCGAGCTACTTAAATGCTAACGCTGCACTGACTTGATCGGAACCCGCCCTTGCTCGGCTCATAATATTGTCAAGATCGCAGACTGAGTGAAACACGTGCACGTTGTCCTTTCTGATAGAGGACACTCCTTACACACAATTTCATGCTTTTCCTATAAATTATTCCCCTTTTTGTTTAGCAAATAGGGATCCATTTTTTTTGTAATGTAGAACTTACCCTAACAGGGTACTATAAATAATCACATAATGTGATAGCCGTAACAGAATATACAAAAAATACATTAAACTTTTACTCTTTTGAGCTAAGTATCCTTACTTTTGAGCTAAGTATCCTTACTCTTAAGCTACTCTTATTTAGCTCATTTGAGCGTAGACTAGTGCTGAGTGACCTCAAGCCATACTTGTACATCATATCAAGTGTGATATGAACTTGTGTGAGGTATTGGTGCGTCATATTTAGCATCAGTGCACAGGAAATCCTAATCATCCCTCGACTTTCATTTACTTTTTAGATCATCTTAAGGCTCGGACCTACCCCTTTGGTTACGCATGAAATTGGATTCATGTGTTCATCTACAAGTCCGTATCACACCCCCTCCTTATGTGCTCATACGACACTTGTCACTCCTTTATCTCATCATATTTACTTAGATTACAAAGGGTGAGCTAACCTTTTCCTCTTTGCCGTCTCAAGACTATTCCAAGCCCTTTTATCTTTAAGAATACTATTTGGCATTGTCATCGTCCTTCATATGATTGGAAGGCCTAACTTTTTTACTGGTTTTAGTCTATTATGGCCATCATTAAGAGAGAGATATTAGCTCTCAACTAATTTGCTCATGGAGACTCATGTGTCTCCGGCATCGAATACACAGAGAAGCACCACAATAAAGCAAACAAAAAACAAACAGGGAAAAAGTTAGCAAAGTTCAGGTAGCTACCAAATAAATATAACACACTACTCGATCTTACTTGGCTTACAGTCCACCAGATATGACACACTAGTCTGAACTGAAGGGTCACTTACCACTACTTCTTGCTAAAGGGAATAAATAAGAGTTGAATGATAATGAGAACATTAAGATTGCTCAACGTGAATAATTCTATATTGACTAGTTGTTGTTTGCATATAAGAAAGTAGGTGTTTATATACCCATCCACTAGGGTTTCTTTACAAATATGAAAAGACAAAAGGGTATTCTATAATTATTTTACATAAAACATACTAAAAGGAGTAATGAATATTCAATATGGAAAATAAAGAATCATTATGGAATATTGTGTCAAAAGACATTTGTCACTTGGTGGCTGGATGGGAGAAATATGATACAAGGTAGGCGGAAGCAAAATAACGTTTGCAATCAGGGGCTGACTTGATCTGGATCAAGTTAGGGGTCAATCGATCTTGTAGAGAAGTCAGCTGTATTAGCGTCAAATGTCAATGGTTGGTCTGACAACTCGACTTAGATAAACTTGGGCTATCTTCTAGAATAAGGCATCATTGTTGGGTAAGAGCAAATCTGATACATGTGATGATCTAATAAAAAGGTCGGCAAGAGATTAGTTCAACATCGTTTCGGCTTTGGTTTTGAGCTAATATTCTCTATGCGAGTCCTTGGAGTCTTCTAGCTTGGTTACGAGTGATTGGTCCAGGAGCCTGATTCTTATCAAAGGCCAACCCTACCTTGAGAGAACACCTAATCTCATGAACAAACCGCTTGCTGATGCCACTCAGTTCACATTAAACCTTAAGTTAAACACCCTTAATTTCATCTAAAACACAAACCGTGACATTCTCTCTCACCTAAATCCACAACACCCTCGCCGTGGGGCTAACACTTTGCTATTATCATTCCCCTTAAGATCACTGACTTTGTTCCCCCATTACTCAACTTTATGCCAAGATCATCTCCATTAGGACTTGAGAGCTTTTACAGGCATTCCCTCTCCCTTGCCCTTACCCTCTTCACTTGTCCTTTGAGATCGTCTCTTGTTGAGTGGCCTAATGGTAAGGTCTACTCTTTAAGCTCGTTTCATTTTCTCAAGAGCATCGACTCTTCTCTACTCATTATCTAGCTCCACCCAAGATTACCTCCGCCAAGACTCAAGGCTTCCTTAGGCTTTCCTTATGCCCTCACCTTCTCTTCTTGTTCTCCGAGGTCGCCTCTTGCTGAGTAAGCTAACGATAGGGTCTACTTATTGAAGTACATTTATTTTACAAAGGATTTAGGCAATTATGTTACAATGCTACTCACGACACAGTTACCTTCTCTAACAACGATGTCCTCCACTTGGTGGTGACTCCTTACATCAAGCTTCTTCTGCATAAGCCCAACTATCAACAAAAACTACCCTTTTCATTAAGCACATCGGGTAGTATTTAGGTAACTCATCAAGGTTGAAACATTTTGCACTTTGATACTACATGTCATGGAATGAGAGGTTCACCCCCTCCTTATGTGTCCATGTAGCGCTCGACCCTCCTTTGCCTCATCATATTTACTTAGATTAGAGAGGACGAGCCAGCCTTTTCCTTCTTATCTTCTCAGGATTGTTCCAAGCCCTTTTTATCTTTAAAAGTACCAATCGACATTATCACTATCCTCCATATGACTGGGAGACCTAACTTCTCTACTAGTTTCGGCTTATCATAGCCATCATTAGAAGAGTAGCATCAGCTCCTAATCAGTTTACTCACCAGTGGCTAACCTACCCTTAAGAGAGTACCCAACCCCATGAACAAACCACCTGCTAACGCTGCTCACTTCATGTTAAGCCTTAAGTTGAACATTCTTACTTCCATCCAAAACACGGACCTTGACATGTGCACATGTGGTGCTATGTACAAGCTAGATGTAATTAATCACATCATCTAGGTATATTACAAATACACTACATCATGCATAATATAAGTATGGTGTATCATGTGATGTATGGAGTAATATATTGGGTGTACAGGTGTGCACATGTAGCACTATGTACAAGCATTGAGGTAGTCTTAGTATCTTTGTTATATTGGCTTAATTAGTTGACTTAATCTAACTAATTGACATTGTTTAGAAATTACTCTAATTATTTGGTATTAAACTATGTGAATTACAGTAATATGGGGTCTTATAGTTCAATTAGGTTTTTCATTCAATTTTAGCATGTTCACTTGGGGGAATAGGGATTCTATTCCTCCGTAATTCCTTGTTAGGCTTCTTTTATGTTGTTCACTTTTGTTTATAAGCCTCACAATCATAATTCCTTATGAATCCTGATTAAAAAAAAAAAATCAAGAATGGTCATTCCCTACTTCCACTTACGAATGGAAATTATGAGTTCTCTTTTTCATATGTCTCCCAAAAATAAACTTATATAAATTAAAAGATTACATAAATACCTAAATAAAACATTAAAGAAATCATGATTTTATAGAAGAGTAAGAATAGAGAATCTTCTTCGATGATAAACTCACTGGAGAATCAAGGAATCATTTGATTTGGGGAAGAACAACACTTAACCTTCATCAATGGCATCAAAATCACTAGATATTTTCAACATTGGACATTTCATCATCTACAGCCTTGTCGACGTGCGGTCCCTTGTGAGCTCTTAAAATCGTATTTAAGGCAACCATACTTGGATTTAGAGTCTTCGGGAAAAACTTATCTGATTGAGCTCAAACTTTATGAATAAGTTAAAAATGTTAGTTAATGAAGCTACATATGAAAAATAATGACCTAAAACCTAATTTTAGCCTTAGAAGTATAATTATTTAATATAGTATAAAACTAGTCAAAACCCTTAAAACCGAGTCCAAAATGCTACAAAACCTTATAAATAAGTTATTTAAGCTATAAAAATAAAACAAAATAATATAGCATAATATGCTATATGAATAAACATGTATTTTTATGAATATAGCCGGTATATATAATAATATACCTGTAAATTAACCTAAAATTATATAATTATATATAATAAGAGGTAAATTCACAAAATTTCATAGGAAAAATATCTTAAAAATAAAAGACATGCTAGAAACATAATTATATATATGTAATTACTCATTACATGTAATATATATATATATATATGATATATATACGTATATTAGTAAAATAACTAAATATTAATGAAATATACACAAAATACTCATAATTAACTTAAAAATAATCAAAACTTATCCAAAATCAGTTGGGAAATGCAAGAAAATAGGCATGGCAACTTCAGGTCTCCTCAATGTTGAAACAAAAGGAGAAATCTTAAGTAATAAACACCTCATGCTTGGGAAAAAGAGAAAGAAAAAGAAAAAATTATTATAAAAGAATTATTCAAACCTTAAGAAAAATCCCTATGACCCAATCAATATATATGTGATTCCTAACATCACTCTAAACATTTTAGGAACCAGATCATTCAAAGTAAAATTTGTGAAAGAAAATAGAAAAACATAGGAAAAAATAGAAAAAAAAATAGAGCAATACAGACCCTAGCTTGCTTCCCCAACCCCCTGGTGTTCTGCCGTTAAACCCCCCTAGCTACTAGCAACCTACCTCACGTCTAGCACTTTTGACACACCCTTACCGATAGTCAGCCATTGGAGCTTCAACGAACGGTGAGTTCCCAATTCTATCCTATTTTTCTTATATTTTCTAAAAATACTAAACTAATTTAGAAAATCATGAAAAAAAATTATACCTTGGTTTTTTCTAAGATACTTTCATGCTATAATTTTATTTTTGTAAAATTATGAATATTTTTTGTACTTGCTTAACAAATCTACTATTCATCCAAATTTTCAAATCTAAAATAAATATATTAAATGATGTTGTTTTGAGTTAAAATTTTTCTCGTATAACATATATTATATCTAGGTAATTTCTATGTAGCCTGATTTTGATTTAATATGTGTTTAGTATTTACTGTATTTTTTACCCTAAAAATGGTTACAATAGAGCAATTTCTGAAATAATATTATTATATGAAAATAATTGATGAAATTAGGATCCAATGAATTCTAGATGCTTTTAATGATGTCAGGATATAATTGAATTAATTTTGTATAAAAATAACATTATTTTCCTAATTAATTATAATTTAGGGGTAAAAACGTAATTATACATATATAGGCGATAAACCCGATAGTGTGAAACCACTTGCTAAATGAATTCCATATATTTTTATGAGTCTATAGAAATTCTTATAGAATTATTTGGTAACCTGAGTTATTCATTATAAATTTTTGTATTTAAATGGCTTAATTTACTAACCGTAGTACATTTTTAACAATACTAAGCTAAATTAAGATAAATATTTGAATGGAACCTATACATATCTATATTGGTCAAATCTGATTAGGATGAATTTCCATCATATTTTGTGATAATTATATGACCTAGGCTACGATATATATGTGTTAGGTTTAGATATTACATATATTACTAAGCTTTACTAGAAAATTATATAAAATATAGCCTATTTATATAATATAAACATAATATAATAATGATTTTTGTAGGGGCATATAGGTATATTAGAAACTAAAAATACCCTTTAGAAGTCATATCTTGATATAGAACCCATAGTATGTATCATCAAGTTCGTATGAACCCGATGATACTACTTTTATTAAAAGTGAGTAATTTTAAGTAATATAACCAATATTTCTATAATATTATGGAAATTTATGTACTATGATAACCCTATTATAATTGAAACATAACTTAACTGATAAAAAAATATATTTTGATACAATTAAAACAATATATTATAGGTAATAATATAACTACATATATTAAATGCTCACTAACTTAATATAACTTATATAATAAAACTATAATAAATAGATATCTAAATAAAACTATTTCCCCCCCATATAAGAATAATAATATACTTTAAATATATATATATATATTCATGTATATAACTTCATGATAATATAAAGAGTAGATAAAATCATAACGTTTTTGTAACTCATACAAAAATTAAATCTAGGTTTTGGTATACATATAGTATCTCTAAGTAAGCAGAATGTTGATAGTACAGGCTAATCGTAGTGAGCGTTAATACAAGTAAGTTAGGATTGTAGCTCTATCGCTTATTGAAATACTATATCAAAGTATTTAGAGGTTTAAGAGTACTTTTGATTGTGATTGTAAATTAGCTATCTGTAGGCATTGTTACGCCCTAAAGTTGCAGAGTTGCAACAGTCTCACTATGTAAACTAACCTATAACAAGAACTGACCTCACAATACCTATCATAGATACGATCTACACAAGGCGTCGGCGACTCCTTACTTTGAAGTAAACAATTTATTTAAGAATTTAACTAAAATTTACAGCAACGAGTAAAACCTTAAGTTAATATATATAATTATATATACATTACCATAGAATTCCCAGGTGATTCTACATCATATCATAATAGCTAGCTAGTTTACATATTGTACATTAGTTCTTCATCCTAAAGATTCTAACAAGACCTTAAACAAAAACTTGATCATAGACTGGTTGATTCTCACTACTTAGAACTTCAAAAGAGAACTAACCTTTAGATAGTTGTAACGTAGCATGATTAATTAGAAGTTAGGACTTGCGAAAGAATCTATGCGGGTATAAGCAACTATAGCTCAATAAGTTGAATTAGAGACTCATGAATGTATACAAGCACAATCAAGGTTATCAAGCAATTATTTTCATGAAATGCAACAAACAAGTGCCATCATACAACGTAGTCCAGTCTGTTGTGAAATTAGAGTAATTTCACCGGCTCTAATCCGGGTTGAGAAGTTTTCATCTCATGCAATAACTCACAACCAAATCGAGGTCTATGCAATGGAGACACTGCTTCTCCTAAGATTATCTTTTGAACCAATGCCCTCATCTTCATTACGACCTCCTTTTTTGTTACTTAGTTCAGCTAAGGGTGAGAAAAAAACCAATTTGCTATCCAACGCTATCTTTTTCGAAGATATTAATATTTGGTTAGAGAATCCTAATGATCTCTTACAGGGTTGCAATGCATGTCTTTTTAGGGTATTTAGGTCGATTAGGATTATATTTAGTTTAAGGTGATCAGACAATTCCACACCAATCCAATCATAATAGTCATCAAACATAACACAGATTTTAGCACGAAATCAGATACACAAGCATATGCATAAGACCACTTACAATTGTAATCATACATAAACCTAAGTCTCCGAGTACTCTAAAATAATACTCCAAAATACAATGAAGCATTAAACCCAACTTGCTTAAAATTCTCAATCGCTCTCTTAATCGGTTGCAGGTTAACTTATCTTCGTGTATCTTATAATATAAATACACCTTTTAGTACTTATACTTAGATGATACATATTTTAAGTTAGGATTTAACTCAATTCTCCTTACATACCTATCGTTTACTAACGATTCATCTTACATTGGTTCAGGGTTTGGTTTCTAAATCCGATTCCAGTTTAGGTTTTAATTCGATTTCAACTATGAGTAATCCTAAAATGTGTTTCGAACTCTAATGTGAAATTAATCACATTAAGCTTAAGTATCCTAATATCATGCTAGGTCTTAATTCAGTATTTAACCTACTCAGTACATTCTAATCTTTATTAGTGTATCGGGTTTACTCCTGATGTAAGAAAATTTTACATTTTTTTTATAATTACCTAAAATTAATTTTTGTACCAGATTGAATATGTACCGACATTATTATTATATTATCCAATTTAACCTATTATTTTATATTTATTAAAATTCCAATTTCACATATTACTAAATTACTCACATTTATTACATAATTCTTATATTAATTGCAATTAACAGTCCAAAGGCTAAGATTAGATTTCCACATCTGAGATTAACATTCTTAAACATCTAATTATTTTCTAAATCAGTAATTAGTCATTTAATTATATAATTAGTCCAAAATTACTCATTTTTCACATTATTCTAAGGCTAAAAAATTACTTAAAATTTTCAAAAATTAATTTTAGAAAAATGGCTTTATAGCACTATTTTATATCACTTAAGTATTCTATAGAAAAAACTTTAAGCTTTAAACTACACTCCTAAGCCTATTCATTTTTAATTCTAAACATTTTCAATTTTGCTCAATTTCTTAAAAACTCTATATTTACAAACGTGATTAAAATTAATCACTATTTTTCCCTAAATCTACATACAATAAAACATCAGAATAACAAAATTCATAATTTTCTAGGTAAAATCAATAATTTTAATAAATTTTGCAAAATCAGCTAAAAATTAAACTCACCCGACTCTTGGGTTTCTAGCCACCAACGATGGCCTAGGGTGTGTTGGTCGATCCAAGTGCTCGGTTTGGAGTGTGGTGGTGGTGGCGGTTCAGTTCTAAGTGGTGGTAACCCATGAGTTCGACCAAAATGCACTAAATGTACAGTTTTGTGAAAAAAAATTTCAAAAACCCTAATTTCTCTCTAATTTCAGTGCTCTCCAATTTTCCAAATCTTCTAACTATCCAAAGGGTCTTCTGAATTTTTTTGGCTATTTATATGGCCATAAAACAATTATAGTGAATTAATTTGGACAAAACAAAGCCCATATCTCTTCCAATTTGCATTTTTTATTGCTTAATTCTAAGTGGTTCTTTTTTTTTTCCTTCCCTCAGCTGCTACGACTTGATCTAGAGCATTATCTATTTCCCTGATTTTTTTTTCTAATTTTTCTTTGATTTTTTTTATAATTTTCTTTAATTATTTAGCAAATTTTAAGCAATTTAGATAATTTTACGTATTTCTACCTATACGTAAATACATGTGGGGTATAAGTAAAAACACTCCTAAATATTCTTTAAGTCATTCTATGATTTTTAGTATATATATAATTTATCTCTAGCGATTTGTTAGTTATTGAAATACATTTTATACATTTCCGATAAATAATGAGTAATATACTTAAAACTTGAAAATTTTATATTCTCTTATTTTCTTAAATTCAAACTTGCAGGTTCACTTTTACTAATATTTCTAGCTTTAATTTATAATTTAGGTTTGATTGGATCCTTTAGCTGATTGCCTTAAACTTCGTGTACTAAGCCTAATCCTACAGTTACAAAGCTTATATTTAGGGCTTATAGGCATGCTATTTGTGTGATTGGTATTTTGTTTGTGACAAGAGTTGAACTCCTTGGCATGCTGTTTTGCATGATTTCATAATAATGTTTTGTGTGAACTTGTTTGGCCACCCCTAAATGAAATTAATAATGATCTGACCGCTAATATAACTAGACATGCATAACAACTTATTAGGAGAAAGAGTAGGTGTGTTAGACCAAATATCTACTTCCTTCGATGAGGATAGCTGAAATGGTCATTTTCCTATCAATAGTTGAACTAAGCGACAGGTGAAAAGGTTACGACAAAGATTAAGGCGGTAGTTCAAAGGTAGTCATGGAGTAGCAGTATTCTCTAGTATACAAGCCTAGATTTGATCGTGAGCTATTGAAATGTGCACTAAAAACTCCTCAATCAAGGTTAGAGTGAATATGATTTCTCCAATCTCACATTAGACTAGATAACATTATATGATGCTATAAATGATGGATTGCATTGTATTTCATGATAATTAATAACCATATTTGTATTTGTATGGTATTCTTTTATCTTCATCCCACTTATTGAGCTAGTTGTACTTACATCCTTATAAACTCTTTTGAAGGTGACGAGTGAAAGTTTAATATGTACAAATATCACCACCTTTAGGTTAATACATGGTTGGTTGGGAAAGTGAGGAAATGAGAATTCATTGGATTTGGGCTTTTGACTTTTCTTTTGTTTTGTGAAAACTAACTAAGAATCCTTAGGATGCCTACTAATTTCCTATCTTATTATAAATAGACTTCTATTGAGCTAGTTGTACTTACATCCTTATTAACTCTTTTGAAGGTGACGAGTGAAAGTTTAATATGTACAGATATCACTACCTTTAGGTTAATACATGGTTGGTTGGGAAAGTGAGGAAATGAGAATTCATTGGATTTGGGCTTTTGACTTTTCTTTTGTTTTGTGGAAACTAACTAAGAATCCTTGGGATGCCTACTAATTTCCTATCTTATTGTAAATAGACTTCAAAACATGTGGCATTTGTAAACTCTTAATGTAAATTATTACTCCATGTGTAGAAATACTTATATAAATACTGTTGTATTATTGGAAAACAAGTCGTCTTGAACAGGTATTTTGAAAAGTTATACCATATGTTTGATTATTGATAGGTGTTAAACTGGATGTTTCAAGCTGGTTAAGTTGTGTACACTTTATGTAGACTGTATCTACGATAGTAGCCCTAAGGTTAGTTTCTATTTTAGGTTAATTTACATGGCAAGACTGTTGTAATTTCTCCTGTTCAAAGTATGACATCCCTTACAACCACAACTACTACAATCATCTTCGTGCCCATCATTTCTTCCACTTTGTTGAGTTGAATTGTGAGCTTCCACTTTGAATTGAGAATGTGATTGGAGTTAGGGTGGTTTTGTGGTGGAGAGCCTTCCTGTTCGAAGTGAGATTGAGATGAAGATATAGTTTCGTGGCGGAGAGCTTCCAAATCAAAGTGAGAATGAGATTAGAGTTAAGACTTCATGGTTAGAGACAATGATTGGAGTAATACAAGATTAATTACTAAGTTGAAATGATATTGCTTTTCCTTTTCATAAAAAAGATTTTGCTTTTTTTTTTTTATTTGTTTTTATATTACAATTCAATATAATAAGGGTTATTATAGGCATATTATTTTATATCTACGACTTATTTCCTATTAAATCCATAAAGTGAACAATGTATTAGCTTTTGCATTATACTTAACTAAACATCGTAATATCCATTAATAGCTTATTCCATTCCTCCATAGTTATAATTCCATTTAGTGAAATGAATGTACAATTATGATTTCAATTTTATGGTTTCATGCTTTAAGGTTGAGGGTTAGGGTTTGCAAATGCCAATTTAAGGTTTTTGAATGAACATTTAGGGTTTTAGAGTTTGTTTTAGGTTTCAAGTTCAAATTTTATCAATTCTAAACTTATTTGATCTCGTTGATTCTAGGCAATATCTATGGACACTTGGATTCGACTCTAAACCCTAATTGCAAACTTTACAGGGTTTACAACACCCTATTTCAGAATTGAATTTGATTTAGTTGTTAGAACTTTAACTATGTAGTTTCACTTTGATTTTTGATTTGTAGACTACTAAGTTGTCATATTAAATTTACATGATGATAATTTGTATTAGTAGCTTGGTTGGCATTTATTACAATTATTTTTCCTACATTGCCTTGTTATGGAGGTGTATGATTTTGGGGTTCTTTTCATGAAATTGCTATTTGAATTCAAGTTGAAATGATTTCTAAGAACTTAAGAATACTAATACGAGTGTTTTACTTTGATTTAATATGAAAATTTAAGTAATTGGAGTTAAAATGATAATTTTGGTAAAATATGTGGAAAGTTAGTTTCATAGGTATGACAATTAGTATAAAAAGTATACATTTTTTTGGAGATTGCCTATTGTTCTTAAATTTATTCAAATCTATTTATTAGTTATTATGCAATTTAGTTTGTATCTAACCATTGCTAGTTAAATTGGCAAGTTTGAATGAATTTAATGGCAAACCAATCAATTACATGGCTTTATTTGATAGTTTAATGAAGTATACCTAGCTGATCAGTTTTATTTGGAAAGGGAATAGAAATAATCCATTGGTCTTGGATTCAATTTGAATTTAATATATATCATTTTTATGAATACTATGAGTTAAAAGTAAATCACTATTTTCTAAGGGTAATTTAGTAATTTGTCTAGTCCGTTTAGATTTGTAAACTAATATATGTAGTTCTTGAAACAACAAGTGTAACAATATAAAGTTGATTAAAAATGTATAAGAAAATGGGTAAGATATGGCAATTCAAAGTTGATAGTATGTTTTAACAACTTAATGCAATATATGCATACCATTGTGTCTAAACTGGAATAAACCCTAATATTTTGTACATATGCTTATAATAGGTGAAACTAGACATATCGAATAAAAGAAAAGCATTGGCTAGGTAAGTACCTAAGTCCTTTACCTAGCTAGATATGGCTTATTTTTATTTAAACTCATATTGTTGTTTGTTGTTTGTCGAGGCTGATTTTGGATTGGTGTTGAAGAAATGTAAGTTATTATGTTTTGTGTGTCTTGAAATATGACTAATCTAATTGGATTTCACTTAAGTGGAATCCTACATGAGATTTCCGTTAATGTTCAACGAATGTGCATGTGTTTACTTGATTATTGTCATGCTATTGTTTTAACGTTCAAGTTAAGAGCTATTTAAGACTGCTTGGAATAAATATATTAAGGAACTGTATGATATTTGGTAAGTTGAGAATATATAATTATTCGATTGTCTTGGATATTTTGTTTCGGTATATGCTAAGGAATCACATATTTGCATTCATAGTGTGATATAGAAAAGACTTAAGGGTCATGGTTTTTAGAACTTGGGTTTTAGTGAGTTAAAGTTCTTCGTTTGAGAGTTTGATTTTTAGCATATAAATTGTATTTGCTCAATTTATTGCTCAGATAGAACTGCTTAGTCTCACTCTTTAATTGCTTGGTCTAACGCTTGATAATATTGCTTGGTTTAATGCTTGGTTTAAGTAGCTAAATGCTGCTCAATCCAAGATACCAACTAATTCAAAGCATGTGATTAGTATGGTATCCATGTGTTGCATAAATATATGAGAATACACTTGATTTGTAATTATATACTTGGAATTGTTCAGGTTACATTGGGGGGTGGGGTGTGGTGCTAAAGGATCTAGTACCAAATTGTTATGTGCATGAGTTATGGACCTATCAATGGGTGATTTATTGAGAAATCGGTGTATAAATACAATTTAGCAAGGTTGGCCAACCTTGCAATTGAGAGTGCCAGCAAAACGAGTAAGTCTTCTGACATAATTCCCAGGCTTGGCGGAGATGACGTCGCTCTTAGAGAATGGAATGGGTGCCTTTGGGTCACCGGATGTACGGAAGAATGCTCCATTCATCATAAGATCTCCTTCTGATTTCCACAACCAGTTCTTCCATTCACTCTCATACGCATAGTCCCGTTTCGTCACCTGCGAACCCGAAATGGAATAAAAATTTTGTTGTGGATGAACATGATATTACTGTTTTTGCGATTGACCAAAACGATTATCGATATATATGCATAAGAGCGATTGATTTATTTTTTGTCCTATGGAATGGAATGGAATGTTAATTACCTCTTTAGCCTTTGGATCTGGAGGAGCAATGAATCTGTTGCCTTGGCTGATGATGGTGGGGGCGTTACTGCCACCAATAGCGTACATAAGCCAATGCGTGTAGTCGTTGTTGACCACGTGGAAGAACCCAAATCTACACCTGGGCATTCTCTGCACCAAACCCCTTCCAAAGTGGTTGAAGGCCAACGTTACTTGCATTATCTTATCTTGAGTGGATGATCCGCTTGCTCCGAACAACAGCACCTACAATGCAAATATTCTCAAAAACAATCCTCAAAAAAGAAAAAAATAATATTTATATTCTAGGCAATAAAATATTAATAATCCCTCGTTTTTTTAGCTATATATATGAACCTCGCTGTGGTGAGTGAAATGGCAATTGGAAATAGTAACCGCTGTGGATCCTTCGATAACGTCGATAAGACCATCATAGCACTTGGACATGGAAACATGATCAATCCAAATGTCACTGGATCCGAATATAGATATACCATCACCATCACTTTGTGTCCTTACTCCTACATGATTCTCTTTATCTATAATCATCCCACCACTGGCTTTCATAATGTTATGAATATGTATACCATGTATGATCACATTCTTAACAAACTGGATTGTGATGCCTGCACCCCCTACTAATCGCACATTTGCTCCTCTAGCATCGATCGTCTTATCACTAGTCATTATAAGCTCTTGCTTTAGTTTTATTATCATACTATGCTTGAAGATGATCCACAGTGGCCTGTTTCGAGTCACCGCATAGCGTAAGGTCCCTGGCTTTGGATTAACCATGTCGTTGTCGGATGGATCGGTCACCACATATATTTTACCCTTCATCCCTCCTCTTGTTCTTCTACCAAACCCAAGAGTGCATCTAGCTAGCCTCTTCCTGCGCTTAGCCCAGTTCGGGTCACACCTCCAACATCTATCAATTGGGTTTGTTGCTATGCATGGACCGGTGTACTTTTTCAAATGCCTTCTTGTGTTGTTGGTTCCTTCCACTGCCCTGCGTCGAGAAAAAATACATATGAAATCAAAACAAAGATGATTAAGTGCACGAGTAGTTTATGTTATATTTCTCTGTATCTAATCTGTAAGAAAGGGTAATTAGACCCAACTTTGTCACCTCCAAGTTGAGATCGCTGCTAACAGCCTCAGGATGAGGAACATATGATGCAAGAGAGGAATTCCAAGCTTGCTCGGCTCGCATTTGCCAATATGCGTTGAATTCGGCAATCTTTGCATGCAGGGTGGGGATCAATACCGCGAATGAGATGAATAAGAGCAAACCGCTTCGGCCCACTGTGCTCATGGTGCTTTTTTAACCCAGTGCTACAAAAATTAGCAAGCTTGGGGGATATTAATATTGCCACTAGACAAACCGTTGTAGATACTGCTTGTCGTAGGGATGGTTATGAATTTTACATCAGGTCTATTTATAAGAGGTATGGATGAGTGGTTATAGAAGATGTATGAGAGGGGAAGTAACAATAATCAATTGAAAAAATCGTTTCTGTTGCTAGTTTGCTTTGAAAAATTTAGTTCATATTAGTTGTCTTTGCTCTTTTGGTCAACAACAAATAATAGATAGAAAATTATGGTTAGAAGTAAATAAGTTCGTTATGTTCATTGTGAATAACAAATGACAGATAGATATCTGTTTTTTGATATGTGTAGCCTTCTTGTCATTTTATTGCGAAAATAAGAAAATTATATAAGCGGTTTCTAAAATGCCATCATGCAAAGGGTTGGCTCCTGCTGGAAGTAGAAAACTAAAAGGTCTATTTTGCCGATTGTTACACTGACTAAACAATATCATCCGCGAAATTAGCCGAAAAAAAAAATCCAGAGAATCTGGCAAATACTCGCCCAAGAGAAAATTAGATCTCACCTTGAATGTGTCTCCTGGCTTTGTAGCAATTTGTCTCTCTTGCCATATGAAGTGCGGTACATCATATTATAATATATGATTTTGAAAACTCCTTTTTTTTTATATATCTTATTTTTTGATGGACCATTATATATAATTTTTTTATATGTTTAATATAATTTTGGAATCTCTTACTTTTTTTGTGTTGTGTTGTGGTAAATTGTTCTAAATTATTTAAATAATTTCATAATTTGATATCATTCAATAATTCATCTTAAATCATTCTTTATATAAAAATTAAATATATTATATATAATAGACATGTTAATGAGAGAGAGAGAGAGAGTTTGTGTGTTTTTTGCACGTTGAGTGTTCAATGAATGATACATAATGACTCGTACAATTTTGGGACTTTATATTACTTTATCAATTTTTTAACTTATTTGTTATAATACATAAACCATTAGATTACATTTACCATTTTCAAAAAAATATAAATAATTAATATCTAACTTTTATCCATATAATGCGCAATCTTTAACTAGTTATATTTAGTTGTAATACGTAGTCACTCTATTATAAAATAATATATACCATATTCTATGTTGTAATAAGCTATAATATGTATATGTACTATTCTATGTTGTAATACATATGTATTACATAAGATAAGTGAAACTATGCTATGAGTTTAAGTTGTGGGTTTTGTGTTTATGTTTTCATTTGATGGTAGAGTTGCAAATTGGTAGCTTTAAAATTTCATAGAGAGAGAGAGGGGAATTAGATGTAATTTATGTATAAAAAGCTGGATCTTTATATGTGAACTTACTATACTGTCAAAATGAATGAATTTTAGAATGTGATCAATACTTAATTATGTTTAGTTATGCTATCAAAAAAAAAAAAATGAAGGAAGATGGTATTTTAGGCTATCCATTTTATATTTTTAATTTCATTTATGAGTTTGAGTTGTAGGTTTTGTGTTTGGGTTTTAGTTTGATGGTAGAATTGCAAATTGGTGGCTAAAAATTTCTTAGAGAGAAAGGGGAATTAGATATAATTTATTGGTGCTAATGTCTTTCTAAATCCCTTTTATTGATTTTGTATATTTTCCTTTCGATAAATTATTAAAACCATGCTTAAAATTTTCAATTTTTATTATATTTTACCTATCTCCTTATGTATTCTAAATATATCACACTTTTTCATTATCCATATATGTATTATTATCCTTTTTTTGGCGATTACAAAAGAGAAGGAGAAATTTGAACTCAATCTATCTAACTTAAAGATCAGTATCATGCTATTATGCTATAAGGGCCTTGGTGTATTATCATCATTTTCAATTAAATTAAAGAAACACAAAAATAAGGAACATAGACTAATTCAACATATGGAGCTATTATATGTGACACCCCACAGTTTTGAGCCACTAGATTTAAGACTATAATTAGCATTGTTTGAATAAGGCCAAACTTTGCGACATGTTCATAAAATCCTAGAAATAACTCATGAAATTTGTTTTTCAAAATATACAATATGAATGAATTAATTTTATTATAAATGCATCATGATGAGTTGAAACATTATTTATAAAATACTTACAAATCAAGTTCTAATATATTTTGAGATGTTAGAGATAGTTTAATTAATCTATAAAGCCATTAATGATTAGCAAAAACATGTCTTTAGAGTGTGGCATTATAGGTGTTATAGCAATACGGTAGAACTTGCCTTTAACTTTTGAATACAATATTTGATGTGCTTTTCCACTTCATCTATCCTTTTTGAATTTTATGTGTAACATCTTTATTGGTAATTACATCATTGTGCATATAATGTTTGTTACTATGATATGAATATTCTAAACATCAAAAGCTAAGGTGCTTGTTTACTACCATTACATTAAATTATATACCTTTGAATGGGGCCTAACAATGGTATCCCTAAGTGTCATCATTCGTGTTAGAACCTCCATAGCACGGCGTTTGATGATAACAAGGCTTTTTATGATCTTAAGCAAAGTCTTTATATGAAAGCTGAAAGCTAAAGTGTCATATTTATTGTTTAGATTGAGAACACAAGATAAGTAAGAAGAACCCTATTGTAATCCTCAAAGAGAGCAACTAAATTCTTTAAACTTAATGGAATTCTATTTAAGATAATATTTAGGGAGACTTTGAAGACTTACATAATCTTGACATATGCATATAATGTTTGTTACTATGATCTGAGTATTCTAAACCTTAAAAGCTAAGGTGATTGTTTACTACCTTCACATTAAATGTCATACCTCTATATGGGGCATAACAGTGGTATCCCTAAGTGCCATCGTCAATGTTAAAGACTCTATAACAAGGCATTTGATGATAACAAGGCTTTTTGTGATCTCAAGCAAAGTCTTTATGTGAAAGCTGAGAGCTAAAGTGTTGTATCTATTGTTTAGATTAAGAACACAAGATAAGTGAGAGGAACACTATTTTAATCTTCGAAAGGAGTAGTAAACTAAAAGTGAGCAAGTAACCTTATCGTACAGGGTACCCATCCAAACCTTACTCGATCGGGTAGGTTCTAGTTGGGTATTTAAAGTTAAAAGATAGGTTCCGGGTAATAATTTTCCGGAAATTATACCTATAGGGTAAGGTATGAGTATGAGATCAAAATATCATGTATCTATCCTGAAACCTATATTATGAAATATATATAAGATACAAGTTCCAAGGTACCGTGTACTTACCTTATAATAATAATTAAATAAAATTAATAAATAAAAAAAATACCATTTCATTTGTATAGATTTAAAAATAAATAAACAAAATGCAACCAATGAGAAATCCTAGACTAAATCTAATGTCATCATGTTAGTCTTTTCCCCCTTAATCTTTTCTTTATTGCATTTTCTTTTCACTCCATCTTCCTCGTTTACTATGTTCAACTCTACAAAAATTGAAAAAGCAAGAATCTACATAAAGCTACCTAAACAAAGTATGTTATTAACTTATTTTCTTTTGATGTAATAATTTCTTTATATTAGGTTTGAAAAATATTTGTTGATGAATTTATATAACATTATTCAAGTCAAGATTTATTTAAGATTAGTGTTTGTATCTTTTTCCCTTGTCTAAGATTAGGATTTTGGTTTGAAAAAGATTTAGTCAAAAGACTAGGATTTAGTAATTATGATGTATGGAACATCATTATAGATGCTAGCTATTATTTGAGAGATTGTAATTTGTAATAATGGAATATTCTTATTGTCAAAATATGTCAGTTTACCAAATAAGTCCAATTTACAACTATTGATTTAGTATTTAAAGTTGAGATTGAGATTCATTAGAATTGATATGTTTGTATAATAATGATCGGTGAAGAAAACGATCAAAAAGAAAAGCGAATGAAAGAAATTGGAAGGAGAGGAAAATAAGTAGAAACATATTGAAAACTATAAGAAATAAAGATTTATAAGTTCTATAGGGTACCTTATACCTTGTACGATTTATAAGGTATAGGGTGCAAGGTGTAGGGTGGTTCCAGAGTGCCATAGGGTAGGGTATGGGTAGCAAAATCTAAGAATCCGTACCTATAAGGTTACATACAGGTATAACCCCATACCTTACCCATCATATACCCGCTTATCCTTACAGTAAACTCTTTAAACTTAGTGGAATGCTATTTGAGATAATAACAAAAGAGCCTTTATAGACTTGCATAATCTTGTAGTACATATTGAAAGGTAAGGGAGAGTCTTAGGAACTATATACCTTGTTGTAATTTCTTTCAAACAATGAATATTCAAGTGTAGAGGACCTAATCCTTAACAGTAGGTACTAGAAGAGTGGACTAACTTATAAGGAGAAACCACTAAAAATAGATTACCTAATCTTTCGATCCCTTATCTCTTTACTTTTCAATATTTTACTTTATACATTGATTGATCATTTGAATATTCAAGAGAATAAGTAATAAAAAGCATATAAATCGTAAGGACCAAAGTTTAATAAGACTTAAAATCAAAAATTGACCAAAATATAAGATTAAGAAGTTAAACATTGCTTTTGCATGCAAATCTTTTATCTAAATTTATTGGATTTCTATGTTAGGAAGTAAAAGCAATTTTAGTGTTACCTGGTTTACTCTTGAGCATTAAGAAGTAGGATTAATAGTTAAGTGTTAAAATTTGGAGTAAAAATCAACTCATCACCCCTTACCACCTCCCTTAACCCCCTTCCTTAATTGTTTAATGGGACTAACAGTTCAGCATGTGCACTTACTAATCAATAACTATCTCATGGTCAACGTGCGCGAAATTCTATCTAATACACATGTAACTTGTTTACATTCATAAATATAATACATGTGCACCAATGTGTATAGCACCTATATGCATGCATATTTATGTACGTATGTATATATATATATATATTTGTATGACCTATCGACCTCCTTATGGTCAAAGTATAATACATGTAAATATATAGATATGTATATATGACCTATAAACAACCTGATGTGTTTTAGAGCTCAGTTATCACACAGTCTTACCGTAGTGAGTTAGATAGGTCATTGGAGATATCGAAGAAAGCATAAATGGATAGGCCTGGCTTTTCCAGAAGCTTTGTGAGGCTATTCGTAAGATATAATTCACCAATGAACACCACATGGCTTAATCTCGGCTTGATATGATGCATAAGCACATAACTAAGGTCCACTCGCCACTAACCTTGAGCTACTAGCAAGATTAGATAAGAGTAAGTGTTTGTAACTTGAGAGGGTTGCTTGCAAGACATGAGAGAGAATATTCATTAATAGTATGATGAAGGATGATTTCAACTACAGATGACAACGAACTATTTATAGTAAGTCCTCAGGGCAATAAGGAAATGTGTGAAATTACATAAGGGGTAATACAAAGTAAAGAAACCTAGTACATTGCCAAAAAGGGGGAAATGGGGCAATTATGACAAAGAGAATATAGTACAATGTCGGCAAAAGTAGAGATAGGTAGTTCTCTATTATTGCATTCGTACATGAGGCAATGATGTACTAGGGCCGACCTGTTTAGGCATAGTAACAAATTGACATAGAGAAGTAGGGAGGCTAGCATTTGGGTCCTCAACATATGGTAGGTAGGCATTTAGGTTCTTAGCACTAGGTTGGTCAGCATTAAGATGCTTAGCACTTGACAAGTCGGCCATATCAAAAATGTTCGTGAACTTAACATTTGGGCATGAGATAAAGCATATCAAGGTGTATTTGAGTTGGGCATTCAAAGAGTTCAGTAGTAAGCCTTCCTAGTACTAGAACTCACCATGGCTAAGTTATGGGGATAAAATCCTCCTTGCAAGATTCTATAAGCCCTTGAGACGAGCTCAAGTGAGAGATCTAGAGGTCAACATTCCATCAACTCCCGGGGGTTGTTGAAGATTTGCTCTCAAATCTTGGTCAGCTTCTTCTTCTAGGTTAAAAGGCGTTAAATCGAAGACATTAAATGTTGGGGATACCCCATACCCCTCTAACAATTCCAGCTCATAGGCATTGTCACTTATTCTTCTCAGAACTTTGAATGGACCATCCAACCTGTGCAAAAGTTTACTTATCCCCTTCCCTAAGAATCCCTCTTTAATAAGGTGAATCCATACAAGATCTCCAAAATTGTAAACAATGCGCTTTCTCCCTTGATTTCCTTGCCCTTGTTGTTTTGGCTAATTGCTCCACAACTCTCTTATGTAGTCTCTAAAATTCCTAAATGTGTTGTAGGGCAGTCTAACTTTCTTCTGTAAGAGTTAAGCTAGCAAACATATCTAAAGGTGAGTTTGGGTTGATGTCGTAGACAATCTCGAAAGGTGATTGGCCTGTTGAGCTGTGGGTCGAGCAATTGTAGGCAAACTCGATGACAGGCAAACATAAATCCTAATAATGTAAATTCTTCCCAACTATAGCTCGAAGCAAACTTACAACTATTCTATTCACTACTTTAGTCGAACCATCTATCTAAGGATGACAGGAAGTACGAAACATCAACTTAGTGTCGAACTTCTTCTACAGAGTTTGTCAAAAGAAACTTGTAAACTTTGACTCACAATCAAAAACAATATTTCTGGGGATCCTATGTGGCCACACAATCTCCTATAAAAAAAAGGTTAGTAATATATAAAGCATCATTAGTTTTATGGTAGGGAAAGAAGTAACTCATTTTGTTGAACCGATAGACCACCACCATGATAAAGTCATTTTACTGAGCTCTTTGAAGGAGGTCAAGCATGAAATCCATTCTCAGATTGGTCTAGGGGTGATCAGGTATAGGTAAAGGTGTATATTCCCCATTAGGTTCCTTTCTACCTCTATCTTGCTTATATACCTCACATCGTTCTAGAACTTTACACACATTCTTTTTAATCCTTGGCTAATAAAAATGCTCTTTCAACAGTTCCAATATCCTCTTCTTTCTAAAATGGCCAACTAAGCCTCCAATAAGGACTTCTCGAACAAGTAATTCTCTAGCTAAGCTGCTCAGAACACATACTTGTCTACCTTTCATAAAAAATCATTGGTTCAAATAGAATCCATATACTACTCCTCCATAGATGCATTTTACTAATATGGGTCCAAAGTATGGATCTTGCTCATATTGATCTGGGATAGTACCAAACCTAAGTGTCAAGCCTAAACTTTTCCTATTTTTAGTTATTTCCCTTAATTCAATCAAATATTAAACCCTACCTGTTTAATATTGACGATCAACTAAGAACTAAGGAAAACTTAGGTTTTCTATTTTTTGAAACTTGGAGTCACTACCTAATTGGGATTAGGAAAAAGAATAGGTTAAGCTAAATCCATCGGGTGGATCGATTTAATCTAACTATTGGTCTACTAAAAAATCGATTTTAAGAAAAAGGTTAAACCCTTACGAGTACTATTACTAATTTTTCGAAATTAGATGTAATTTTCAAAATCTCTCTTAAAAAATTAATTACTAGTAAATAAATTAAACTAAGTACAAAAAGAGATAATTCAAGCTATAATTTACAAAAAAAAAAATGGAAAACTAAAGCTTTTATAAATTTTATGTCACCTAAGAGGTGCCTACATACTTACTAGTCGAGATCAGATATTTGTAGTTCATTTTGAAAAAATTAGTGGGTTGGTTTGTTTTAAATTTCAAAAAATAGAAGGTTTATATTTTTAACAAGATTCGAGTTGTTTAAGGAAATTTTCTAAAAGGGTCTTAAACTCAGTTTACCTTTTCTTATTTTTTGAAAATTCTAAGTCTTAATTTTGAAAAAGGGTTAATTCAATTTTATTTCTTGAAAATAATTTTTCTAAGTGATGAAAACTGGTATTATTACCTTTTCTCGTTTTCTTTTTATGATTATTTTTTTCATTTATTATTATTTTTTATTTTATGTTTTTACCAAATAAATAATACTAAATAAATAACAAAATGGCTTTCCTTTCTTCTAGCTTATTTTTTTTCTTCTTTTTCTATTCTCTTTCTTTTTAGATTTTTTTTTTTAACAATTACAATGCATTTACATGCAATAAGCTAAATAAATAAACAAGAAAAAAAAAAAGAAAAATGAAAGAAACAAAAAAGCCAAACTAAGGGAGACTAATGGGTTATGGAGCTAGGTGCGGATTCGGGTTCGAGTTGGTCTTCGAGTTCGGAGGGGCTTGCAAGAAAAAGGCAACGGCGTTGGAGGGGCTTACTACAGCTTGTTTCAAGGGTTATTTCAACCGGGGAAAATCGATTCCATGTGTTTTTAATTAAGGAATGTAGGTGTTTTCAAGAGCCACTGCATTTTGTGGCCTTTTGGGTGGTGGTTGAAAACGTGCAGTAGTGGTTGCGGTAGATGCGCAAGTGATGTAGTGGCTAGGTATTATCTAACAATTAGGTTAAGGGTCTTTCAACGCCACAAGTTTAGCCATGGCATTGGTTTTGGCTCGCAAGCAGTGGTGGATGGTATTTCACAAGGTAGTCAAGGGTTTTGCAGTAGGGCTTCGATTAGGGTAGCTAAAGGGTACGACGATTGCTACAAGTGACTAAGATCGAGAGCTTAAATCAAGAGCTTAGGTTGTGGGAAGTATTTGGTGATGGTTTGCTTAAAAAAAATGACCTAAAAGAGAGAGATTTAGAGAGAAAGAGTACAGGGATATATTTTTTTAAGTGGATTTCGTAGCTTATTTATGAGTACTTAGTGTTTAATGAGGATAAGAGAGCCCAATTTATAGCATTCCAAGCATAAACAAGCTTGGAAACTCCATTAATGGTAAATTAAGTATGAATGCATGACTTTGGATTTCAAGTTTTTTTTTTTCAATCTTAAGAGCCGATTTGGGCATAGAAACAAGTGAATTTAGCTTTGTTTTTGGACTCGATTTGAAAAAGGTCATGTATAGAATAATACTGCACTATGAAATCACATATTTGTGTATGGAAATTGTATAAAAAATTGAGTCAAAGTGGGAGGGCTAGGCTGGTATTGCATGAGAAAATTAGGGAAAGTAAGAGAAAGTGAGAGAAAGGGGTTGGTGATGTGGTGCTGATGTAGCACTACGTCAACCATGCAATCTAATGGTGTTACACCACGTGTCTTGACAAGACACATGATTGAACACATGGCAAAGCAGTTGATGTGTCACCATGCCACATGTTAATACACATGGATTAAGATGCTAATGTAATGCTACATGACACCACGTTAACTTGAGGCCAAACCCGGTAGCACCACTTGGCCGAATGATATCCTAATACATGTCAAGTGTGCTTTGTCAAAGAAAAAGGCACAATGTGCCTATTGTAAGATTTGAACCCAAAATCTCTAGCTCATATGCAATGTTAAATCTAAGTACAGTACCATTAGGTTATCGGCCTGTACCTTGTTTATGCAATTAAATTACATACATGAACTAGGTCAACCTAGATTAGAATTACATCTAAACCTAAGCCCAACATCCCTTTTTTTTTTTATTTAAAGTCCAAATAAAATACTAAAACCAATTTGAAATTTCCTATTCTATTTTAAACTATCTCTTTTGTGTTTTTACTTTTTTTCATATTTTTTCTAAATTTTCTATTTTTTGTATTTTCTCTAAATTTTTTAAATTTCTTTTATTTTATCTAAATTTTCTATTTTTTTCTAAATTAAGACATTTACCTTATTCTAAAAAAATTTAAAAATACAAGGATATAAAAATAAGATATCTATAGCTACTCCTCTTTGCAATAAAATTTGAGTAAAACTTCACCATAAAGATAAAAAGAGACTCCACCTTTGCTTTAGGGGTGAAATTGCCCTAAGAAGCGTTACAAGTAGCTAGCTGTCTTAAGCTTGATTCGCTATGGATTTAGTGAAAAAGAGAGAAAAGGTGCTTTGAGAACTGGCGGAGACATAAAAAAAGGGTCTAGCGCCCTAAGAACTAGCTAGAAAAATTGGTTTAAAACTTGGTCATGCCCTTTTAAGTTGACTAACTTAGGCGAGAGTGTCTTTAGGGAACTAGCAATCCTAAATTAGAATTGATTTGAGAAAATCTAGAAATGCTTTCTTAAGTTGACTAACCTGAGCGGGAGCGCCTCTAAAACTAGCAACCTATAAATTGAAATCAATTTGAAAAAACTTGAAAGTGCCTTCTTAAGCTCGCTAACTTAGGTGGGAGTGTCTCTTAGGGACTAACAACCCTAAATGAGAATCGATTTGGAAAACCTGATCATGCTCTTTTAAGCTTACTAACATCAGCAAGAGCGTCTCTTATAGACTAGCAACCCTAAATAAGAGTTGATTTGGAAAACCTGGTCGTACTCTTTTGATCTCACTAACTTAGATGGGAGTATCTCTTGAGACTAGCAACCTTAAATGAGAATCAATTTGGAAAACCTAGTCGTGCTCCTTTAAGCTCACTAATTTAGGCGAAAGCGTCTCTTAGTGACTAGCAACCACAAATGAGAATCGATTTGGAAATCTTAGTTATGCTCCTTTAAGCTCATTAACCTAGGTGAAAGCATCTCTTAAGGACTAACAACCCTAAATGGAAAACGATGGAGGGAGGCGCCTTAATGGGCTTGCTAAAAACATTGATTTGAGAGTTTAGTGATGGGAAATGCCCTATAAACTCACTAAGAAATTAATGAAAGGAAGCATCCTATGAGCTCACTAAGACTCTAAAGAGAGATTAATGAAGGGAAGTGCCCTATGGGCTTGTTAAAATCCTAAGAGAAATTGATAAAATGAAGTACCTTATGGCCTTACTAAGAAAAATTGATGAAGGGAAGCGCCTTATGGGCTCACTAAGACCCTAAGAGAAATTAATGAAGGGAAGCACCTTATGAGCTCGCTAGGAAAAATTGATGAAGAAAAGCATCCTATGAGCTCACTAAAACCTTAAGAAAGGTAATGAATTGGGACAGTGCTCTACAAATTGACTAGAACCCTAAAGGAGAATATGAGTCAAGACAATGCTTTAAGAGCTGGCTAAAACCCTAAAGGAGATGTGAATATGGACAGTGTTATATAAGCTGGCTAAAACCCTAAACATGGATTAAAGATGGGATAACGCTCTAAGAGCTGGCTAGAACCTTAGAGGAAATATGAAAGATTAAAGAAGCAAAACAAAGAACGTAACTAGTTTGAAAAACTTCTTGACTTGAAAAATATAAACAAAGAATTTGATGAAAAACCATTTATGACAAAAAAGGCATCAAGGATTAGGTCCTTAATTCAAAAAAGGAGTTAATAGGCATAAAAAACTTCATCACTTAGAATGACCTCTACTATTGTGGTCAACTTAAAAGGTGTGGCCACATTAAAAAGAAGTAGGTAACATGAATTGATAGCTTAGCCACTTGGGCCAACATGGACTTTGATAAAAAATTTACAACAAGCCTTTACTTTCCCTTTCTCTTTTTTCTTTCTTCCTTTTTTTTTTTTTTTTTTTTTTGTCTTTTGGTTTTTGTCTCTCTATTTTTCTCTTGAAAGTTTACTAACGGGTATAAATTCTTACTAAAGAAGCAAATGTCACAACTATCCCCTTCCTTAGCAACCATGCGAGGCATCTCATAGTTTTTGAAAAATGTCTCCCAACCTTGATGCTACGCTTTTTGGTGGGGCTTTGTGATTTTAAACATTTCTTTCTCAAGGAAAAGGTAACTCATTGTTAGTTTAGTTAAAGAGGACTTTCTTGAGTACTATTGGTCTAGATCTCACTCTTGATTACTATTCCAAAAATTATAGTCAATTTTATAAGCGATACACTTTAATTAATTTGTTAGGTCTTTTTCAATTCAGTCTTATGAATTTAGGCTTTTGGTCAAATGGTGTAAAGAGGGATTAATAAGAAGGCCTATTTCGAAATATTTACTTATTTAACCTAGGTCTACAAGTCAAGAACCTTTAGGAAAAAACTAGAAGTGTACTTACCCCAATTTCAAAAATAATTTTTATTAAAGACAAATTATCCTTTAAGATCAAAAGAGCTTTATCAATTATGGGAGGTATTATGGATTGGAAGGCCTTATATGATTAAGTCAAAGTAAGAAAGTTTTAGGTATATGATTTTGAAGTGTAATTCAGAGTGGATATAGAGAATTCGTGTTTTTAGGCTTGGAATGTGATTTAGAGCCTTGCGTTTTCAGGACAATTTGGGCTTTGATTCTAAGTCTTTTGATTTAGTTTTACTACCCCTTTTAGGATGCAATATATCTTTTGAGGCTTTCATCTTATACTTGGGCACCCAATTTTCTAATCTCTTTTCTTTTTCCTTTTTCTTCTTCTCCTTCTTTTTTTTTTTTTTTTGTGCCCCATTCTTTCATTTTTTTTTTTTCACTCCTTTTTACTTAAGCTTGGAAGTAACTGTCTCCCTAAAGTGCTTGACTATGTATACAGGGTTTTTGTAAGCTTTAAAGAAAATAAATTTTTAGAAATAAAAATTATCCTTCAATTGGTGCCACTAAAGCAAGTATAAACCAGTTTTTATCCTTTTCTCTTAATCAATGCCCCTAACCTTTGAATTACCTTAATATGGGGTGGTTCTTGATAGGGTTTAAATTTGAAAATACTCTAAGTTAGTCCAACAGTGTTAACAAAAGATAATTGTGTTTTGGGATTTGAAAATAAATCACTAACTTCATTTTAATCTTCGTATCAAATTTAAAATTGACCTCCTTTAAGGAATGATTCCTCACCATGATGTCACTTAACTCTTAAAGTATATGTATTTTAAGGTTGGTGTTTGAGATTTAGTTTACCTCTTTTAATCCAAAACCTTTTTAAAAATGAGTTGCCGATTCCTTAGAAAGAAATCTACATTTACTTTCCCTTGGGTAAAGATAGTTTGCCCCTCAATTTTCTCAAAACATGCCCCAGTTTGATACTTTTTCATTCGATTTAAATTCGAGACTAAGGTTGTATTTGACTTTGTGTTTTGACTTGGTTTATAGCTAGGTTCAGTTTTCTCACTGGACCTAGGGTTTTGACTTGGTTTGGCTACCTTGATGGGCTAAGGATTATGTTTGGTTTAGTTGCCTTAATAGGCCATGGTTTATATTTGGGTGAGCTGCCTTGATGGGTCAAGGGTTAGTGTTTAGATTGGCTGCTTGAATAGGTTGAGGGGCTTGTGTTTAGTTTGGCTACCTAAATGAGCCAAGTGACTTTTATTTGGGTTAGCTTCCTTAATGGGCCAAGGATTAACATTTAGGCTAGCTTCCTAAATGGGCTAAGGGTTTTAGCTTGGGTTAGCTGCCATAACGAGCTAAAGGTCGTGTTTAAGTTAGCTACCTTAACCAACTAAGGATTTATGTTTGGGTTAAGCCTGTAAGAATTTGTAACCATAGCAAATTTCTTTTTTTTTTTTTTGTTTCATTTTATTATTATTATTATTTTGCTTCTTTTTTTTTTGTTTTTTGTGTAAGAGAGAAAGATATGGCTTTATTTTACGAAAATCGAGAAATTTAATTACAAATAAGGATGATAATTTTAGGGTTCAAATCTACAAGTTTTTGGAACTTATTTACATTTCCTTGAGTGAAGGAACAATGGTTAGATGAGTGTTTATTGAAGGATTATTTACAAAAGGTGAAAACCAAAGAAGGAAGGATAACAAACTGAAGGCAACTTTTATTATTTTTGAAAAATTAGAGGAAAACAAAGATCAAGAGCCTAACACTTATTCTTGATTTTTATTTTCAATGAAACTCAACATTTATTCAAGGCTCCTTAGCTATAAACTAGAAAAACCCTAAACTAAGTCTTAGAGACGAGCTCTAAGGTCTTCCAGCACTTCATAGGTTTCTCCATTGACTTGTCTAAGAAGGGCTTTTAAGGCCCAATTGTGAGCTTCAAAGCATTTAAGCTTCTCTTTGACATAGGCGATTTTAGCTTCTAACAACTGCTTGCAAATCCTAAGGAGGTCTTATAACCGATTAGCTCTTTGATTGTTCACTTGATCACCTGCCATTATCTTTAAGCCTAAACATTTCATAGACAAGAATTAATTATTAATGAAATAAAAAAATGCACATAGAAGAATGTAGATGCTAGAACCATTTGGGTTTAATACATTATTCCTTAAGTTATAGCCCTACTATTTGATTCAAGGTTTATAAAAGAATAGGTACAAAAATTGATCACATTAGTAAGGTTACAACTTCTAGGAGTAGTGTTTTTACTCAAGGCTTATGTTTATGCGATTTAAGTAGGTTTTAAAGGTCTTAAACTCTATGACCTCACACATTTTCAAAAAAATGGTTCCTTAGTCACATCAAAGTTTAAGTGAGATAGCCTAATTAATCTTAAGTGGTGGTTACCCCACAACACTTGAAACCTATACAATGGCTCCCCTCCTAGGGTCTTAAGACAGCCTGATTCTGGCCGCATCTATCCTACATTCTTGATGCAATCATTCCTCCCAACATCCCAAGTATGTTGTATGCAAAATGAACATGGCAATTAAAACAAAGTATATACATGAAATGAATCACAACAATAAATAAATGGCATTAATATTTTAAAAAGTAAATTTAATTTTAGAAAGTTCTTAAGTAGTTAGCCTTCTTGACTTCCTCAGTAAAGTCGCTAAGCTGCTAAGCTTAAATTTTTTTCTTTTTTAATTATTTTTCTTAATTCGATCCATATTATACTCTACCTATTTAATATTAACCTTTGACTAAGAACTAAGGAAAATTTAGGTTTTCTATTTTTTGAAACTTAGAATCACCACCTGACTGTGGTCATGAAAAAGAATGGGTTAGGTTAAATCAATTGGGTGAATCAATTTAACTTAGCCATTAGTCTATTAAAAAACCAATTTTAAAAAAAGATTTTGAAAACCAAAGATCGAGTCCAGGGGCTAATTCTTTAAACTCTTACGGATACCACTACTAACTTCCCGAAATTAGATTTAATTTTCAAAATCACTCTTTTTAAAACAAAATGTAATCATTAGTAAATAAATTAAATTAGATACAAAAATAGATAAATCAAGCGATAATTTACAAAAAAAAAATTGAAACTAAAGTTTTTACAAGTTTTACGTTGCCCCGAAAGTACCTACGTACCTGCTAGTCGGGATTAGATATTTATAGTTCATTTTGAAAATGTTCGCAAGTTGGTTTGTTTTAAATTTCGAAAAATAGTCGGGTTTACCTTTTTAACCAAATTCAAGTTGTTTAAGGAAATTTTCTAAAAGGGTCGTAAATTTGGTTTATCTTTTTTTTTTTTTGAAAAATCTAAGAAAAAGTCCTAATTTTGAAAAAAAGGATTAATTCAATTTTATTTTTTGAAAATAATTTTTCTAAGTGATGAAAACTAGTTGTATTACCTTTTCTCTTTTTCTTTTTATGATTATTTTTTCATTTATTATTATTTTTTATTTTATGTTTTGATCGAATAAATAAAACTAAATAAATAACAAGAAGGCTTTCCTCTGTTCTAGCTTTTTTTTTTTCTTTTTCTCTTTTTTTTTCTTCATTTTCTTTTCTCTTTCTTTTTTGATTTTTTTTTTTTAACAATTGCAATACATTTACATGCAATAAGCTAAATAAATAAATAAGAAAAATAAAAGAAACAAACAAGCCAAACTAAGGCAAACTCGCAGGTTGTGGAGCTAAGTGTGAATCTAGGTTCAAGTTGGTCTTTGAGTTCAGGTTAGGTTGCCCCTGACCTGATTCACATGCATTGCGTGTGTCCTTACAAAAAGAAGGCAATAGAATCGAAGGGGCTTGCTACAACTTGTTTTGAGGGTTATTTTGGTCGAGGATCATTGATTTCATGTGTTTTTAATTAAGGAATGTGGGTGTTTTAAAGTGCCACCATGTTTCGTGACCATTTAGGTGGTGGTTGAAAACTCGCAGTAGTGGTTGTGGTAGATGTATGGGTGACATAGTGGTTGGGTGTTATCTAAAAATTAGGTTAAGGGTTTTTCATCACCATAAGTTCAGCTGTGGCATCATTTTTGGCCTACAAGTGGTAGTAAATGGTGTTTTGCAAGGTAGTTGAGGATTTTACAGTAGAGCTTCGAATAGGGTGGCTAGAGGGCACAATGGTTGCTATAAGTGACTAGGATCAAGAGCTCAGGTTGTGGGAAGTTGTCGGTGATGGTTTGCTTAATTAAAAAAAAAAGACTAAAAAGAGAGAGAGGAGATGTAACTAGAGAGAGAGAGAGAGAGAGTACAAGGATATATTTTTTTTAGTGGATTTCAAAACTTGTTTATAAGTGCTTAGTGTCGAATCATGATGGGAGAGCCCAATTTATAGCATTCCAAGCCTAAACAAGCTTAGAAACTCCATTAATGGCAAATTGGGTATGAATGCATAACTTCGGATTTCAAGGTTTTTTTTTTCTGATCTTAAGAGTTGATTTAGGCGTGAAAGCAAGTTAATCTGGCCTTGTTTTTGGACTCAATTTGAAGAAGGCCATGTATAGAATAATACTACACTGTGAAATCACGTGCGTATGTGTGTAAAAATCGAATAAAAAATTGAGTCAAAGTGAGGGAGTTAGGCTGGTATTGTGTGAGAAAATTAGAGAAAGAAAGGGAAAGTGAGGGAAAAGGGTTGCTGACATAACCCAATGATATCCCAATGCATGTCAGGTATGCTTTGTAAAAGAAAAAGGCACAATTTGCCTGTTACAAGATTTGAATCTCAGATCTCTAGCTCATATGCAATGTTAAATCTAAGTGCAGTACCATCAAGCCGTTAGCCAATATTTTATCCATATATGCAATTAAGTTAGCTTATTTTAGAATTAAATCTAAGCCTAGACCTAGCATCCCTTTTATTTTTTTATTTAAACTCCAAATAAAATACTAAAGCCAATTTGAAATTTTCTATTCTATTTTAAACTCTCTCTCTCTCTCTCTTTTTTTTTTTTTACTTTTTCTAAATTTTCTATTTTTTTTTTTTCTAAATTAGAATCCTTTACTGTATTCTAAAAAATTTTAAAAATACAAGAGGATAAAAATAAGGTGTTTACTTTAAGTATCCAAGCTAGAAAAGTTGTAACGAGCACATGTCGACATGACAGAGCGTCAGCAATATTATTGGAGCTTCCCTTTTTATACTTGATGACATAGCAAAAAGTTTATAAGAATTCTACTCATTTAGCATGATGTTAGGAGAGCTTTTGCAAAGTTTGGAAATGCTTCAAAGACTCATGATCCATGTAGATGACGAATTCTCGAGATAGTAAGTAGTGCTACTTGTTCTAAAGAGCTCGTACTAAGACATAGGACTCCTTGTCATATGTAGAATAATTTAAAGTAACACTACTAAGCTACTTACTTAAGTAGGCAACAAGTCAGCATTCTACATGAGAATGGCACTAATTCTGACTCTAGAGGCGTCATATTCTATTTCAAGGACTTTATCAAAGTTAGGCAGTCTAAATATTGGGGTAGAAGTTAGCTTGGACGTGATATCCTCAAAATTTCTCTAAGCCTCTTTGACCATCTAAACTCTAAGTTCTTTTTTGTTAGCTCAATCAATGGGCATGGCTATGTAACTAAAATCCTGAATGAATCTCTAATAAAATGAAGCTAAACCATAAAAGCTTCTCAAATATAAAGCACTACTAGGGGTTGGCCAATCAAGTATGGCTCGAATTTTTCCTCATCAACTCGAATACCTCTAACAGACACAACATATCCAAGGAACACAACTTCACTTTGACAGAATATACACTTCTTCATGTTACTGAACAAGTGTTTAGCTTAGAGAATGTCAAACACGAATCTCAAGTACTTAACATGAGATGAGAGGTTGGTACTATATACTAGGATGTCATCAAAATAAACCACAACACACTTACTTATCAATGATCTCAAGAAATTTGGAGTAAAAATCAACTCATCACCCTGTACCCCCTCTCTCAACCCCCTTCCTTGACTATTTAATGAGACCAATAGTTCAGCATATGCACTTATTGATCGACAACCATCCTATGGTCAAAGTGCATGAAATTCTATCTACAACATCTGTAACCCGTTTACATTCATAAATATAACATACGTGTACAAATGTGTATAACGCCTGTATATATGTATATATATGTATGTATGTATGTACATATATATATATATGACCTATTAACCTCCTTATGATTGAAGTATAATACTTGTAAGTAGATGGATATGTATATAAGACGTATAAACAATATGATATGCCTTAAAGCTCAATTATCACAGGGTCTTATCGTAGTGAGTTAGATGGGTCCTTCGAGATATCAAAGAAAGCACAAATGGATGGGTTCAGCTTTTCTAATAGCTTCATGAGGTTGCTCATCAAATATAATTCACCGACAAACACTACACAACTTAGTATCGACTTGATATGACGAATAAGTACAGAAATAAGGTCCACTTGCCACTAACCTCAAGTTACTAGTAAGATTAGATAAGACTGAGGGTTTGTAACTTAAGAGGGCTTCTAACTTGAGAGGGTTTCTGTAAGACCCATAATCAATTACTCAGAGTTTAGCTCGTAGAATTTAGGCTCAATCGGATTAGAGCGATCAGTTAAAGGATTCGATCGAGTCTAAATTATAAAGTAAAGCTAGAAATATTAGTAAAAATAATCCCATAAGTTCGAATTTGAGAAAATAAGTAATAAAATAAAATAATATAAAATTTTCAAATTTTAAGTATATTACTCATTATCTATTGAAAATGTGTAAAATGGATTCCGATAATTAACAAATCACTCAAAATAAATTATATGCACACTAAAAATTATAAAATAACCTAAATAATATTTAAGAATATTTATTTGTACCATATATGAATTTACATGTAGGTAGAAATATGCATAATTACTTAAAATACGCGAAATGCGTTAAAATAATGCTAAATAATTAAAGAACATTCATAATTAATTAAGGAAAAATAAAGAAAAATCAGGAAAATGAGGAAAATTCTAGAATTGAGGCATGGAAAACTGGAATTAAAGAAATAAAAGCAATCAATCAAATTATAATAAATAAAAAGTAAGAAAAAGAAGAGATAAGGCAATTGTCAAATCAATTTAATGCACAATAATTCCCCAAGACCTCTATAAATACCCCAAATTTTTCACAAGCTCATTTTGGATGTTTGGAATTTTAGAAAATTAGAGAGAGGTGAAACTGAGAGGAAATTAGGGTTTGACAAAAAAATTACAAAAAAAAACTGTGCAATTAGGGCTTTTAAGGAGAACCCAAACCCGACGAGCTACTGAAAGTAGACAGCCACCACCACCATATAGTGGTGGTAGTGCCCAGGTGGGTTGATATACCCATGGCCACTGATGGTTGCCGAAGCCACCAGTTCTAGTGAGTTCTGATTTTTACCCGATTTTTCTTAAATTATTAAAATTATCAAAATTAGTTGGAAAATTATGAAACTTGTTATTCTGGAATATTTTTATATTTAGTTTTTAGTAAAAATATTATTTTGATGAAAATATATCCCGTGATATATGATCTTTAAGAAATCATACAAAACTGAGCATATTTCAGTTTATAAATAAATAGACTTAGGAGTGTAGTTTGGAGCTCAAAATTTTTCTATAGACTACTTAAGTGATATAGAATAGTGCCACAAAGCCCTTTTTCAAAAATTAATTTTCAAAATTTTTAGATAATTTTTAAGCCTTAAAATGATACATAAAATAAGTAATTTAGGGTTAATTAAGTAATTAAATTGGTAATTATTGATTTGATGCACAATTATATATTTTGGGATGTTGAAATCTGATAAAGTATGCTATTTGTAGCATTTGGAGTGCTAGATATAATTATTTGGATAATGTGTAGTAAATATGTAATAGGTAAAAATGAGAAATTTTGAGTTAATTTGGTAATTTAAAGTAATTAGGTTCAAAATCTAATTTGGAATGTTATTTGATATTGAGAGATGATATTTGAAGTGATGGGAATATTAGATGTGTACATTTTGTACATATTAAGTAATAATGTGTAATATGTAATTATGAGAAATTAATAATTAGGAAAATATTGGTTAGAATTGATATTATGATAATAATAGAAATATACAATAAATCTAATGGAAAACTTAAATTAGGGTAATTATATGAAAAATATAAAATTTTCTCATAACGGGAGTGAATTTGATAATTAAATTAGGACTCGAGTGTACTGCACGGACTAGAACACTAGTTAGAGATTAAAAACAATATTTAAGATATCTGAAGATAATTTAATTAATTTCACATTATGGGTCGAAATGATTTCTCAAAGTGTACATATAAATCCCTAACCAAAAACTAAGTCAAAAACCTAATTTAAAAATCGATGCAAAAACTAAAACAGAACTTAACATGATTTAAGAAAAATTATAAAAGATTTAAAAACTTAGATAATTAGGTATATTAAACTCTAAACAAAAGATAACAATAAGCATTATAGAATAAAACCAACCTATAATAGTTATATGAAAAACTAAAACTACGTTTGTATTATAAGGATGATCGGTAATAGTCTAAGCGAGTTGGACCTCGAGTGAGTAAGCGAGGAGTCCAGGTAAGTTGGGATTAATACATTACTGTATTTTGGAGGCTTGAGATTATACTTGGTTATACTTATTAGATAGTTGACTGTGTGCATGTGCTTGATTATGAATAATGTTATGATTCTGTTTGTTTTTTTCACTTATATTATATAAAATGATTTATCAACCTAAACTGAACCTAATCAAATTACGACCTATAATCATAAATCACACCTACATAGCAACCCATTAAGGGAAACCTAGGATACTCCGGCCAAATACCGACCCCTTTAAAAGGAATAGTGCTAGATAGCATTATGGGTCCCTTCTTCATCCTTAGTCGAACTAAGTGACAAGTGAGGAGGTCGAGGCAAGGGTAAAGTCAATAGTTTGAAGGTAGTCGCGGGAAGAACGGTATCTCTATTGCACAAGCCTAGATTTGGTCGTGAGCTGTTGCATTAAGGCAATTACTCAACCCAAATTAAAGCGAGTGCAATTTCTCTAATTTCACGACTGGTTGGACAATGTCGTGCGATGGCATTTGCTTGAACATGCATTACACCTAATAAGTTGGTTGTTAACCTTGTTTGTGTTTATAGTATAGTTTTAAGTTCTCCATCCCGACTTACTGAGTTATGATTACTCATATCCCTATAGACGTCGTTGCAGGTGCTAGCTAAGAAGTGACTTACAACTACCCTAAACTTAGCAACTGTTAGATCTTAGGGAGTGAGAAAAAACATTTGAAGAATAGACATAAATTTTTAAGATTTAAGCTCTTATTTCAGAATTTTTCATTTCTGAATAATGTATTAACTAGAAAATAAATTACGGTGAAACATTATAAACGTTAATTGTAATAACTAAATTTTAGTGTCTATATATATTTTCTTATTTTCTTAGGTAAATAACTTATTTAAATTACAAAATGTTTACTTTAAAGCAGGTTAGTCGTAGACGCCTTGTATGAATTAGGTTTAGGATAGCGGTTGTAAAGTCAACTTCTATCTTAGAATGGTTTGTACAATAAGGCTATTACGACTCTGTCACTTTAGAACGTGACAGTTTCTCATAAGAAACAAGATGGAATATTCACTAATAATATGATGAAGGATGATTCTAGCTACAAATGACAAGGGACTATTTATAATAATGACCTATTATATAGAGGAATGCACTTAAAAGTGGGTTCTTAGAAAAATAATCAAAAAAAGGAGTTGAGGCAAAAGATATTATGAGTAAGAGGCAAGGAAGGCATCTTTTGGTAATGCTCCTTCAGTATTCATATTATTTGAAAAGAAAGCATATTTCCTAAAGATGCCTTCTTCACAATTTATGTAAAAGGATGGGGCTTTTTGAAAAGGTGCCTTTCTTATTATTTATAACAATAAGGAAGACACTCTTCCAAAGGCACCCTCCATATTATTTACAAAAATAAGGAAGGCGCCTTTTAAAAATGCAGCTTCTTTACTATTATAAATAATAAGGAAAAATGTGCCTTCCCTATGAATATATTCATAACAGTACAATATAAATTCATTTTGTGCTATCCAGAAACAACTCCACTATTTATTCTCTCTTAGCTAGGTGTGACAAGATCCTTCAACCCAGCAACTTCAACAATTTTTTTGTGAAATCTCAAGTGGAAATCCAAGGTAAACATCTTTGCACTTCAATTACATGCATTTTTTACAAAATTTTTTCCAAATTTATGAAATTGTGCATTTGAAACCCTAAATATGCATGTGGTATTTATTCTTATATTTCACTAATATAGAAGTTGTTTTTGCATGTAATTGTTGATTATTTAACACATAGTTACACAACATGTGGATAAGTTGTATATTTTGCACAAAGTATAGCCGTTGTGGAATTGAAATTTTGGTGTGTTGCACTTTGCACTCTAAGTGTTCAACAAAATGCTTATTAGGGAGTTATTTGATTAAAGGTATGGGAAGTGGTATGCAATCGATTTACATTGTGTATAATAAGATAAAGGCTATTGAAGCTGTGTAAGATAACTAGGAGAGATCATAGGATGATTTGCCGTGACTTTTCAATGCAATCTACATGATTAACCTTGGTATAAAGGTATAGTAGATGTGGAACCCTTCAAGACATCCAGGGTAACAGAGTTGAAGTGAGTGTAGTAGTCTTTTGGCCTATGCATAGAGGCATAGAAGTTCTGCAAGCCTGTGGTCAATATTGACATAATGTTCTTATATGGAAAATACTGTCACATGTTGCTCATTGCCACTAGTATGGATGGTACAAACCATATAATCCTACTTGCCTTTACATTAGTTGATAATGAGACAATCGAGGCATGAGGTTAGTTTCTTAGGTATTTGAGTCAATATGTATGTACTAAATGAGTAGGCCAAGAAGCCTTATGATTGATATCTGACAAAGGGACAAGTATTCAATCTACATTAGATAGAAACAAAAATGGGTGGAAACTTCCCTTTGTAGTGTAACAATGGTGCATACGCCATATTGCAAGAAATTTCAATAAAGTCCATGAGAGCCAACAGTGTAAGAAGTAGGTAACATTTGGTGCAATGCAAGCTCAGATCCAAAAGTTCAAGAAATGCATAGATAAAGTTTGAGAAATGCATGGAGAAAGCTCTGAGTATCAAACCTAATGACTTAGATTGATTCTACCCTTTACAGATGCAGAGTGGACCCTCACACATGATGAGGGTTATCGATTTGAGTATATAATGTCCAACCTTATCAAGGCATATAATTCGATATTGAAACACGCCCATAGACTACCAATTACATCATTTGTGAGGAAGATCTTTTACAACTGTATATTAAGTTGGGATAAGAAACACGAGGAGGTGCTTAAGTAAGTGGTTGGACATCGACCATACACCAAATATGCTGTAGATACGTTAAAAGAATGGGTTAAGAGGACAAGTTCGCATTAGTGGTGTGTTTCAATAGGCACAACAAGCTATATGAGGTTCAGACTGGAAGTAAGCGTATACGAACGGGTTGAAGGGAAGCAAGCATGTGCAAATGGCCAACTTCAACAATCGCTTGTACACTTGTAACAAATGGCAGATATATTGCTCACATGCTATTGTTGATTTTGAGCAATTAGACATCATGTCATCAATTGAGGATTGGTATAGGTCCATCCATCATGTACAGTGTAATAGAGGCCACTTCTTCCTAATTAGGGATGAGTCAATTTGGCTTGTGATTCCATACCTTTAGAAACTACATCCTAACCTATGGTTAGAGTGAAAAAAGGGAAAGCCTAAACCAAAATGATTCCACATGGACATAAATGTTAAAAAGTGACCAGATAGGACGACTTGCACTTTGTGTAGGAGGGAGAGGCATAACAAAAAAACATGTCCTCAAAGGAATCGATAGGATAATTAAACCTAAGACTAATAGCTAAATGCATGTTTTGTTTATTTACTAACTAATGCCAAGTTATATGAAATGTTTTGTAATTTTATTATTTGGCCCTATCGTTTTTGCTTTTGCAAGTTAGATGGAGCCCGAACCTATAAATGGATTGGTTCTCACCAATCAGGACAGGTACAGATCCCAACACTTTTGAATAAGACACGTAAGACTACTAACTTGTCTTTCTATCACAAACTACTATGTTTAACTAGATCCTAATGACTTGCATCTTTTGCAAGATATAGAGGATTTACATGTCCAACACCATGAGCAGGCACTCAGATAAAACCAATAGGTGCACGAGGTTCCTTTGGACGACCGTATGCTACCTTACTTAGAGCAGACCTTTCCAAAAGACACATTCTTATTTGATTAAAAGTATAAAAGGCATCTTCCAAAAGATGCCCTTCTTGTTAAAATCAACAAAAATGAAGGCTCCTTCAATGCCCTTAACACGTAACATCTTTTCTCCCGAACCTTTCTTTTTATTATTTTTCGAGGGTGCGTTCCTCTATTATATGGGTGTTACTCAATTAATGAAGGATAAGACGAACCCAAAACCTCAGTGAGATGGAAATGGCAATGCAGGACGTTGTTGTGGTTCCCACCATTTACAAAATAGCTTCTGTAGATAACCAAATAGAGGATAGAATATAATCGGTCTGTTATATACTCGTGTACCTGTATATACAATTATGGATACAATATCCTTTTAGAATCTTCCCGAATGTATATTACATGGTATAAAAATATTTGATCTTTCAGATTGTTTGTCAGATCATCGTGAACAAATGTCTTTTCATCGCCAGGTGACCAACCCATCAGGCATCAATCCATTCCAATGCCAGGTTCCTATTCTGGATATAGGAAAAAAACCTAGAGTAAGCAATTTTAGGTTTTAGAACCATCCTTACACAACCTAGCCATCTGAATCGGGCTTACAACAGCTTGTAAGGAGAATATCGGAGACTTCACAGAGATAACATCTTCAACGGCTCTTTATAGTATATACTCGGCCATTAACGCTTGTTGTACTTTTTGAATTAAGGAACAGTTTCCCACACCTTGTAGTCTCTTCCCTCAATAGCTACTGACCATCTTTGAGGACCACTCGGAGGTTCATAGTGACCTGGTCCAATCTTCATTGCGACTTTCTCATCTATGATGGCTGCATATACATCCCTCTCAGCCTTAGTAATTTGGACCTACAAATAAATGAAAGTATTAATCAAGTCAGGCTACTAATAGTATCCTAATTGTTGCGTCAGCGAGAAACTGAGAATGAATTGTTTAGGTAAATGCCAAGCTAATCCTTCTCATTTAATAAAAGAACAATATTTCCAAATGGTAATATTAACCACGCAGGAGGGTCTTAAGATTGGCATCATGTTCTTGCTGATGCTGGCACTTGAGTTCAGAGACAAGCCAGATGGACTATTTGAGAGGCTTTTTTCTCTCCTTTCACAATGGCTGGCCAGTTGAGGTTAGATACAAAAAAAATGAACGTCAATAATAAATGAGCTGTTCCCAGAAACAGGGTTTTACCTTGGGAATAATATGTACACTGGACAATACCCTCAATTCTAAAAAGCGTTATAGGAGGCAAGATCCTGCACCTGGGCACTGCTCATTTATTTTTCAAAATATTTCTTTGCAGGTGGGCACAATTCCTTGGGGAATGCTTCCCAGACAACAATAAAGATGAAAGAAGACAAAAATGGGCAAGCACAAACTTGACCTTGTTTAGCAATGGTCCACATTTACTTGCAATCCCATGATTTCTTTCTCTTTTGGTTAATGCTGTACACTGTAGTGAGCAAGAAGTAGGGTCATTATTTATCCATGCCATACTCACCATACTACGGCAGTGGATCTTGTTGCAGTTCCTCAAAGAGATAAGTGATGCAATTTCAGATTTGTAGTGTGAGAAAATGTGGTCATAGAACACTGCTGGTGTGCCCGGATGTGTCAGGATATAAGCATATCCTTGCATTTCCTTTCCTTCTGGAAATCTCCAGTGACCCTTCAAGAGTAACAGTGGCAGAAAGAGCAAGATCATTTGCTGGCAGTATCTACGACTGGGCTTATCCAAAAAGAAGAATCACAGGAAAAACTAAATAGTAATGACTACAAAGTCTTTTACAGACTTCTAATATCATGTCCCTCAAGAAAATATTGGACTCAAATTGATAATCTAAGCAGTTGGTACCCAAGTATTCTTGTCTAGGCTAGGGCTGATCAGTCACACGTCTGTAGAGAAAGAAATAACATCCAACCTTACCTCTTTCTAACCCCTCATTACAATTTTGTAAAATAAACACAAAAGAATATGAAATTGAATCAGCCAAATTCTCGAAAGCATTTAACAGAATAATCTCTTCCACTTAATTGTGAGGAGCTTTTTTAATTTTCTTAGGCAGGTATCGAAGTTCAATAAATCCAAGATAAAAGCCAGAATCGACCATTATGTTACCTGTTGGGGAAAAAGCACTTGAAAGTGAAGAAAAAACTTATGTTAGACTAAACAAAAGTCAAGAAGCAATTTGATTGGTAGTTGTCTGGTGAATAATTCACTAGAGGTTTTGAGTGGCCAACATAGCCCAATATGTGACTACTTCAAGATTGCTGCTTACAGTGAATTATTCATAGTGTAATTTTCCACTTGGAAGAAAATAGTTCCTGTTGCAGTGGATGGCATTGTAATTACAATACTAAAGTGACAATATTCATACCTGAGTAGAACCTGTATCATGATTCTCAATGAAAGTAACAGCACGAGATGGCCACCATCCAACCACTCCAGGAGGTTTTCCCTTCTGATCTGATAATCGCCAATATTCACATCTTTGCAGTGCCTATAGAAGATTCTGATGTAAGTACCAACACATACAAAAGAAGTACTGGGAAACAAAAACTAGGGCAAAAGTTATGTACAATAAAGAAAAGCTGCATTATTATTCTGAGACCAGTCTGCATTTCTATATGGTTTTCTTATCAATCCTCCTAATATATTCAAGCCAGAATCACCAATAATAATTTCATCTAAAAGACATGTATTAACAAGCATATGACAGCCAACACCTTTTCTTGTGAAACTATGAAGATACTGGTCGTCGAATGGTGATATGATAGCTAGCCTACTTCAACTGTGCAATTACTACAGCGAAAAAGTGTCTTTTTTTCAGGAAATAATGTTAGCAAGAACATATTTTCTGCATTTTAAGATTCAGAAACTTTCACAAGAACCCATCCGTCCCAAAACAATGCCATGGATTAGTACTTACAGAATGAAGAATCCCCTTTGTGGTGACATCAAATGCTCCTGCTGTTCCACTGGTAGCATTTATCCAGTCAATGATTCTCTGCCTGTGTGCATCTTGGTTGTGATCCATTTCCCCATACGTGTAACTCAGAGAATCCCAATATTCACCAACTGCAAAGTAAGGTTCAGTGGCATCCAAGTAGTCCTTGACATAGCCACCCCAAAAACCTCTTACAAAATCAAGCCTCCATCCATCATATCCAATTTCATCCCTACAGGTGACAATTATCAAGAGATTCATCAGCTAAACATTTCATATGAAACGCAGGTAAAAATAGGATAGCATGCTTCAACAAGATCATAATGCATGCATTTCATCATCAATAGAAAATTTATTCAATTGTCCAGAGATAAAGAGACCTCTAGGACAGCTCTTCCCTCACCTTGATACCTATTATTCCCTTTTAATCTGATTACAGTCTGCTATAAAGGGGGAAACAGCATAGCACTTCCCCTTCCAGAATGAAAAGGTTTCGTAAGAAAGTCACAATGGTTATACATACACAAATGATGTGGGAAACTTAAACATGCTTTAAATGTTAGCCAAAGAAAAACATGTTTAATTGTGAAGTAGCTATCTGCTATAGGGTATGAACAGGGTTTTTACATAGAGAACAGGTATTGGATTTATTTCTTTGTGAACACACAGAGTTTTTATGTACTGAACAAGTATTGGGTTTATTTATTTGCAGATATAACAGTAACCGGACTGTAATGAACATTTCTTATCACAGGTGGACTGCAGACGTAGACAGTGAGTACTTCACCTTGACCTGAACCATCATCTGAGGCAGTTCTTACTTACTAGGCAAGAGCTGTTCCAGCAGTCAGACATATGGTGAAAGACACAAATGAACTTCACAGTACAAATTACTCAGTATTTGGATACCAGAATTTAATCTGCATTAACCTACATTACTGCATTTGTCAATTCAAAAGACTCATCTGGGTCCAAACATTTAGATAATATTCAACAAAACTTAGCTATGACAAGGCACTTGGGATGAAGACTGTAGAACTAAGGTTTAGAAACCCAAACTGGACTAATGGTCCGACCGGTGGTCCATTCAATCTTCATAAAACAAGAATTCTATTAAAATGTAAGAAAGGGTTGCCAATGAGTGAAACTCAGCGGCATGTCGAACTCATTGCATGAGTCAGGGTTTTCTGTCTATCTTAAGCTGGAATTTGAAGACAGCCAGACCATCTGCAAAGGCAAAGCCTGAGTTGTACTTCAAAAGCAGATACATAAACTTCTGCAGCCTTTGGAAATCTTACCCAAATTAACATGGCTCTGAGAGTATCCTGGAGACAGGACCACTGACTAGGTGCTGCTTGATGAAAATGATTAACACTTATTCTCTCCATTACCAACAAATTTTCCTTGCCATGATAAAAACTACTAGTATAATTGGTCCCCATCCAAGTATGATCAACCTTTCACACTTGACCTCCAGACTTACCTTTGCAAGATTACTGATTATAAAGTCACATGGCTTGGTTTGTCACCCTATTCAAGTTTGCTTGGTTGTTTTTCTTTCCGTAGCAATTATGTTCAGAAAGTACCTAAAAAAATCTACAATTTGCTGTTTCTACATTCACTTTACAAAAAAACATGGATAAGGCTGTCCATGAAAGAATTTCTCAATGTGGGAGACTTAGGCAACCGACAACAGACTAGAAAGGACACTAGATTATTCTTTATTCGCCACAGACATAATAAGCTATATTCTTGTTGATTCAACACATCAAATTCTCTTAGTAAGAAACAGAAATGCATAAAAGTTTCAGTGATGTATATATGGTGTTCCTTTCATTGTTAGTGACAATAGCTATAACTAGAAAGACATGGCTAGAAAGTAGCTGCGATCAATGACTAAGATTAGGGTATATCCTACTTCAGTGTCCAGAATCTAAGTTTCAATAATTAAACAACCTAAACCAACAAAGTATCCTCTCTCTGAGTTGAAAAGATGGAATGTCAAAGATGATTAAAAAAAAAAAGAAATGGGAAAAAGTAAATAAAAAGGCAATAAAAAACATTAACCTCAGCCAATGCAACCATTCTTTGATGTCCTTTCTCACAAAATCTTGTGAGTGATCAATGTTAGGAGCAGCATGAAAATTATCTCCACTACTCTTGTTGCCTCTTCCCTGTAAAACCCAAAAAAATAAAAAAAAGTGTTTGAAACCTTCCATGAACCATATTTAAGATAATACTGGTGACCATTTGTTTTCTTCTGATGGAAGATCAGCTTAAGAGTTCCTATTTATTTTTGCTTCAAATTGACTGGGGGATCTTTTACCATAGAAATTCAGAATTACCTCATGGGGAGTTAACCGCACCCACAAATTATATATATATGGGCTCCATTAGCAGGTCTTTCCAACATTGATTCTATACTTTACAAAGAAATAAGTGCACCAAAACCATTATAATCTAATGGCATAAACACTGGTTACTCGATAGGATTAACTAAGTTTAAATTCCCCTTTCCCCGAGTTTTGAAATGTAGTTGGTTCCAACCAAAAAAACAAAAAAAGAAAAGAAAGAAGTAGTAAGTGCATGAGTGCTTCTTGGCACCCATTAATATATAAATACATACAAACACACACATACATATATGTGTATGGATTTAGCTACACAATTGTTCTATTAGGTAGGAAAAGAAATTAAAAATAAACTTTATTTCATGTTTAAATATGCTTGTATCGCTAAATTTATAATAACGAGTCTAATAAATTTTGATGCCACAACCAACTAATAAAAAACTTTAACTAATAGATACTAACATGGTTTTGTTCCTTAATAATAACAATAATAATACCCTCCCTCACTTGCGGTCAATCATATTAGAGCCTATGATATGGAAATAACTAAAGGAGACAGAATCAGGAAATTAAGATTTGAATCTATATCTCCCCATTTAATATATGACTACAATCAATTCATCTAGTAGATGATCTAATGGGACATAATAGTAATTCTATTTTCAAATTTCAATAAGGTAAAAGCACTTTTCTATCTTTACGAATCTCTCCTCTATCATCTTCCTCCATAGCAGTTCTTCTTATTGATCCTCTTCATTTTTCTACTTCTATCTTCTCGTCTTAATAGTCCTTTCCCTTCTCGCTCTTTCTTGTCACCTCCATGCTAGCCACAATCTCCATTAACATTTTGTTGACATTCACAACATTGTTGCCCTTAGATTGAACCACCCTTCCAATATTGATTACCTTCGCGAGATCAAGTCTTATTGTTGACTAACTTGCCTTTATCAACAATTTGCTTAGCACATCTAATGTCATCACCATTGCTTTTAATGGTCTCTCATGTGAGTATGACGCTCTAGTTAATACGCTCACACCCTGCCCTTTTCCTCTTACTTTTGAGCAGGTTCGTGCCATACACATCAGTTAGGGAAAATGGCTCAAGCACCATGATGATGGTGCTACTCTAGCTTTTACTCCTACTACAATCCACACTCAACATCATTTGCCTCACCAAATTGAAACCATAGTCGTGGTCGCTCAAGTATTAAGGGGTGTAATCAATCCTCTAACTCCAACCAACACTCCTCCCCCTACCAACACCGACGACACCCTATCATATATCATGGTCATCACAACCAATACTTTGGATAGCAACACCAAGATGCTACCTGGTAACATTTCCAACTACTCACCTAACATATTTGTGATAAACTTGGACACTCAACTCTTCACTGCTATCACTGTATCAATAAATACACATAGATATGCCCCCAAAATTTACTAAACTCTATCGATGAATCAAATAGTTGCCTAGTATCGCAATTCTGGTCCTATGCATGACATGACACCAAATGTAAATATAATCACAAACCTACATCATCTATTGGTTTTGATTAAGTCTTAATAGGGAATAGTGCCTCCATACCCATATCTCACACAAGTTACCTCATCATTCACACTAATGACCATCCATTGTACCTAAAGAATTGCCTTATATATTCCCTCTCTCACTCACAATCTCTTGTTTGTTATAAAATTATGCAATAATAACAATGCGATATTAGTTTTGACAATTCATATTTTTCTATTAAGGATTCTCCAATAGCAAGCCACTCCTTCAACAAAGTCTAAGAGTCCTCTATATTCTATCAATCTCTCTCAAGTCAACTCTACATGATCTTTTCTGGCATATGTTGCTCCAAAAGAGATGGCATTCTAAGTTGTATCATCCATAAACTAAGGTCCTTAACACACTTCTTCGAAGTCATCAATGCACCAAGCCATGCCCACCATTTTTCAGTCCTTATCATGACTATATTGTTGGAAAGTTCACCTCTCTCTCCTTCATACATTTGTTTCATAGAGCATAGAAACCCTTAGATGCCATTCACTATATAATGTATGACTATCGCCAACTGGATTGAACTTAAGGCTTTGCTATTATGTATTCTTTGTTATTGATTATATCCGTCACTCTTGGATTTTTACAATGGATAATAGAAATGAAGCCTTATCCAATTTCAAACATTTTGTCACTTATTGAAAATTTCTTTTCTAATTGCATCAATGTGTTTCATTGTGATGATAGCCATGAATCCATCAATAATTTTTTAACTAAATTTCTTCATGATAATGACATATGTCTTCAACTATCCTGCTCCTATACCCCCAACATAATGGCATTACTAGGTGAAAACATTGTCACATCACTAAACTTGTGCTCTCGAGCTTTTACAAACAAGTGACATTTGTTTTCTTTTTTAACAAAAACATTATATATGTTTTATAATTTTCTAATAATTTTAATTAGGGAGATGTGTGAACATCTTATTGACAGATAATAATTAATACAATATTAAATATATTTAACTTAATAAAAAAAATCGAAGAATTTCTTTTAAAGAAAAGAAAATTAAAAAAAACCAAGAACTTGTGTAAGCCATCCCACCCTTGGGTAGCCAACAATGACCACATCTCTCTAGTGAGTCACAACTCAATTATAAGTGATTCATACAACCTACCTATTATTGCGAGTAGCTACCCAGCACCCCCAAAATTTAATAAAAGAAAAACTTATGAAAACTTATTGAGTCATGTAACCAAATAAAACAAACAAATAAGTTTTCAACTTTTTTTTCTTTTCTTAGATATTATGGTAGTAGATAGCAACTAACCTCCATTGGTAGATTACAACTCACCAGTCAGGTGTGGCAATTAGTAACCACTTAAATATAAATTTTTCTTCTTTTTTTTTTCCAAATTTCTCCTTTTTTTCTCTATTTTTTTAATTTCTACAATTTTTTATTTTTATTAAATTAAATACATCTAATAATATTATTGTATTAAATTAATTATTATCGACCAATAACATGTTGACATATATTTCTAATTAATATTAACTATCTAATTATAAAGCATAAGTCATATCTTTGTCAAAACATAAAACATAAGGCACTTATTTGCAGAAAACTAAAACGCAAGTTATATTTGTGTAAGCTTCCCCAATCTATATCATCAAAGCTCAACATGGTTTACCAACTATCACGTTACCATTTATAAAAATAGCATGAAATTGACTAATAATTCAAAGAACAACATAAAAACAAAGTAGATTCAATCACATTTTATTTATTATGATCCGATTTTGAATATCCCCATCAAATGCTCATCACAATACTGGCTTATGACATTTCTAAAGCTTCCCATTTATCATGCATTAGAGAGCTAATCTTCCTTTTGGTCACATAAATGAGAAAAGATTCAATAAGTAACACATGCCACGTGTACAAATACATATTAGGTAAGTATCGATAACATTTTGATACATGATAGTATTTGCAAAACATATTGGTAATTTTCTAGAAACTACCTCCTACTATTATCATTTGTCCAAACTTGATTAGTACTTAGTCAACACGTGCACATACACCCGTCATGTATTATCTAATAAATCTTTTTCTCATATGAACTAAAGGTCAACATGTTGCAAATATACAAGAGAGTTGATTGTTTGAGATGTGGACCCTTTGATATATGTCTCTCCACATGCTTGTTCATTCCATAAGAGAGCTAGAAAACTCCACCAGAAATAAATGAAACACAATGAGCTGACCTCAAGAATTTAGACAACTTTATACCTTTAAATGTGCAATTATGGAGTATCGTAGAGCAAAAAATGAGCTTTTACATTCTCCAATCGAGAATCAGACAGTAATAAAAGGTAATGCTTTTAGTTTGAAGTTTAAACTCCTCAAAGCCAGTTGGATAAATATCATTTTTATGGATAAAATAAACCAGAACCAAGTACCTGAAAATGTGGATCATCACAAACAACAGCTCGTTCATCCCAATTTAAACGCCCACCAAAGATATTCCAAATACCATTTTGGTTCTTGTATTGTGCACAACGGTGATTCAAGACAACATCACCAAGAACCTTTATATTAACTCCATGGAATGTCTTCACAACATCCTTTAATTCATAAATAGTTCCATATCTGATGAGAAAATAAACAAATCATCTCCATATTTACCCCACAAATTTTACAATGCATGACCTTTTTGTTGAAGCGAAGATATAATGCATGATACTGAATAAATTCAGAGAAAAACTCAAACCACACATTTAATTGGAGAACCTATGCACATAAGACCATGAGGAAGAAAAGAAAAAAAAAAGGAAAAAAAAAAAAAGAGGAAATCATGCAGCTATAAGTTATCCCTCCTCTTCCTACCTGAAGAACACAGCTCCAAGCATGTATCCTTTTCTTCGATAAGTTGCAAGAATGAATATTCCAATGAAGACATTTCTCAAAGAGATTCTCACTAAAATGAAATAGAAACCATTACAAATCCAAAATCCATTAGAATATAGAAGGGAAAAAAAAATCTATAACCATTTTATCAGACATCCATGATGGTTGACCAGAAATATGTCAAGTGATAGCGATAAACCATTTAATACAAGCAGTAGCATCTCTTCTACTTGTTAGAATGTGACAAATGCTAATATCAGCATTCTACATTGCAAATAATCTATACTTCATTCATTCCACATATTTAATTAGTTGAGTAACACTAATTTTTCAATTAGGCTTTATGCTTTGAAAAGCTAAAGACCAGGTCTAAGGCCAAACTTTTTTCTGACTGAAATAGTCTGAAGAATTTATCTTATATGATGTGTGAGACAGTACCTTGAATTTAAATTATAAAGGTCTCTTGGCATGTAGCCTTCAGGGGACACAGAATCTGTTGGTGGAGGTAACCAAATTATAGTGAAACCAAGGGAAGACAACTCCGAAGCTATTTCCTTGAGCTGCATATACCACCTTCCAGATTTATGAGACTCCCAATTAAAACCTTGACACAGAATTTCGTATCCTGTGCCTGTGCCTGAACATATCTTTGCAGGAGGTTTTAGTTCCTTTGGGTCCATGACGGTTTCCTCTGAAAAGGTTTGCATTGAACTTCTGAAAATACTATAGGCTTCAGCAGCCAACTTCTCAATTTCTTGGAGAATGCTTTCTTGTGCTTCTTTTGTCTTTGCCTTGTGGCTCTTCTCAGAGGATATGTCACTAACCAAACTTCGTATCTCGTTGATAATTTCATCAGTGTATGCAGAGCTGGAGGCATCCTTATCTACTTCTAAAGTTTTTTCAAATGGATATTTTTCTTCTGAAGGATCCTTTTTGGGCTTCACCAAACTACTTGAAGGTGAGAGGGGAATATAGAAATCATTACCCTCGCAGTTTAGATAAGTGCTCCCCTCCACTTTAAGAACGAAAAGAAAGCCCATGAACTCATCATCCAAAGTGAATAATCCTTGACCTCCATCACTATGTTCTTTTGGCTGTAATGATAGGACTATTTGTTAGGAGAGCCAAATCAGAACTAATTAGAAATTGACATGAATCAACTTTCAGTTGAAGTGTGGAGATGCGGAAGAGACAAAGTGTGCTGCTTTGAGTTTCTGGAGAGACAATCCTTTATACCTGTAAAAATGTTCTTAGAGCCTTGTTCTTGAATACTATTGTTTCAGGTGGATATGGGCCATCTGGGATTTCCCATTTCTTAGCATCATCTCTGCAGACTCCCCAGTGAACAAGAACATCTCCAGATAGATCAGTCTCTAAGTACACAAGATTTCTAGCTGTCTGAGGACAGTTCCTAACGTAAACACTCACAGAGTTGAGAACAGGAACTTCTTTAGAAATAGGCAGCTCTTCATAGAAATCTTCAAGACAGCCTTCAGCTTGTTTGGATTGAATCAACCCACTGCTGGTATCTTGGCTGCTCAATTTTGCTGTTTCTGCTTTCAGGAGCATGTTAGACAGCTGTCCCAAAGCCCCTGGGAGAGGAAAGGAGAAAATTGATTTGTCTCATCATCATTTGATCATTTAAAATGATAAGACAGAAAAATATTAGCTGTTGGTGACTAAATGCTTCCTTCTAAATAAGATGGTTTCTTTTTATATATCTCTAAAGAGAAGCAACTGACAAACATAAAACTCTTTGGGACAACAATAGAGCAGAAATCCATGTTTAGCATTTCACTACAACTCATTTTGATCTGGAAAACAAAGAGCAGTTATTAACACCACTTACTGCATATTGCATGATCCTGATGACTTTGTGTCATTACAAAACACATCCACAAAGTAATATCAAAATAAATGAAAATGAAATAATGTGAACTAAACAAAAACATGAAATACAGTGGACTAAATGATGGTTTGGATCCATAATATAAAAGTTTCGTTTCTAACAGGAAAAGAACAGAATGATTCACCAACCTGGCCACAGGCCAAAACCCCTGTTTGACCCAACAATATTCCCATCATTCTGAAGGCAGTCCAAAAGAGGTACCTTAAAATCTCTAGCTCTGTGCTGATACCAAGCTCCAGATTCTTCATCCTGCTTAAAAAAGCTCAAATCCAAGGATTTTATTAGTTTCATTAAGATTTTCAAGAAACACATGGCTGCAGTATTGCCGATTAGAACCTTTAAAACGAAGTTTACAGCCGCAACTTCATTGTTGGACTTGAAACTGATAACCACTTCATAAAATTCATTCCCTTCCAATGTAGTTGATGATTTCTGCAATGGTGTCTCAATAGCATAGTCCTTCAAACATAAAAGAAAAACCAAAATCATACACCCCTCAGACTGCAGCTATTGGAGAAAATCAATTGAAGTCATAGGCCACAGAAAACCTTTATAGGAACAGATCCAGGAGGTCTCATTTCTGCAGGAGGTTGATCCCATTCACTGGAAATTTTTAATCGGAAAAACATAGCTGGTTATACTTTTGACAGCAGAAACAAAATCACACCACCAAATTCAGCTTTAAGGCTACATATACTTCTAGTTACAGTAGAAGTGAAATATCCTTCTCTGCAGTATACATAAAGATCATCAAAAGCTTACCTTCCTATATCATCAATATAAGACACTCCCCAATGAAGAATCCATTTCCCAGGAAGTGTACAACCAATTCTGACATGTGAATCCTCCTCATCCCTCCCTCGATCTAATCTGATGAAGATCTTTCCTTCCACCTGCCAGTTTATAGATATTATAATTACGTCAGAACTCTATTCAACATAGTAACATTCAAGCTATTTTTTTCAGGGCTTCTCTTACCATAATTATGATCGAATCTTTTGAAATTCTATTGTGTAAAGGTTCTATTGGACTTATCTGCACCTCTTACATGGATACATTTCTATTACAGCTCGACTTTCTCAACTCATCAAAAATAAATTCAGGCTTTCCAATCGAAATTTCATCACTTTCAATTCCAACTTTAAGTTTAAGCACCACCACCAGTCAAGCCATCTTTCACGAACCACTACATACGTGTGACTATCAGGTGATACTAATTAATCTTTTAGATAAACAAATTATTTAACAATTATTAAATACCAGATTGTAATAAAAATAAAAAGGCATACAAAGTGGGAAAAAAAATTGCGGATTGATGCATCGATCCTCTATTAATTATTTTTAAAAAAAAAAAAAAGAAGAAGAAGCGATTTTTAAGCACAAATTCATCAACAAATAAACTTGAATTCAAAGAACCACGATATTTTATACACTATAAGTAAACGTATCAATCATCAAATTTCATCAGATGCTATTCGTCATTCTAAACATCATAACTAACTTTATACACATATAAACAAAAATGAAAAGGAAAGCGAAGAGAGAGAGAAACACAGAGAGAGATTAAAACCGTTTTGGTTCGGTTGAGAGAGAAAGTCTCCTGGAAGACATCATCACCACTGGATTTAAAGCTTTCAACGATGGCCGCTGCACTGGAAGAAGCATTACTGCTACTTCTACTAGTAGCGTTAGCTTGAAGCTTAAGACCGTCGTAGCAACGGCGAGACTTGAAGCTGCGAAATCTCTCGCCATTAATGCGGAACTTGTTGTGCCTATAACTGAAGAAAGAAGGCGACGTGTTGAATTTAGGGATTTGACGAAGGTTCTGGTGAAGAAGAGGCTCGATGCTAAGGCTTGCCATTGTTAGCTAATGCTTGATTTGACCGATTGCATGTACTGTACCATGATATGATGGAATCACAGAGAGAGGGAGAGAAATGCAAATGAATGGATATTTATAAGAGTTGGTGATGGATATCTTTTCATTTTTTATGTTTTCTTTTTTTTCTTCCTCACCTTTTTGTTGCGCAATTATGAAATCTGTTGAGCCGTTTCTTTCTTTTTGTTTCTCATTCAGCCTTTTTAACTGTGCTTTCCTTTTGCCGGACCTTTTAATTGTACTTCTATGCAGTTTTTCAAAATTCATTTTTGGGATCTCTACTTTACCCGTGAGAGCGACCCATTTGTACCGCATACTTACAATATATATACTCAATGGTATAGGTTCCATGCAGATATTAATGGAGGGGTTAGGCCTTAGTAAAATTTTTTAAAACCTATCCTCGTGGATAGGATACTTGTACGGCATTTCAATATCTGTTGGTACTATCAATTTGGATTACCTATTTATATATAAATAGGTTCATATCTTAAAAATCTTAACCTATAACTTAATATGTTGTATTAATTGTATATGATAATCTAACTTATTTGATAAACATGTTTTATATCCAGATTAAATTTATATATCGATTAAAAAATTATAATTAAATTTATAAGATACTTTAAATTCATAAGGAAATTGATGATTATAAAATTAACATTTTATAAATAAAAAAGAAATAATCTTAATACTTATAGGTAAGATTACAACCTAACAAACATTTAATAAAATAAAGTCCAATCAACAACCTAACAAACCTTTAATAAAATAAAGTCCAATCAACTATAGCAAGAAAATCTAAAAATTGATTGAATATATAATATCTTGATATTAAGTTGAATGATTTTTTAATGGTGTATTAGTAATAATTTCCTTAAAGAGACAATCAAAGAATTTACAAATAAAAAAATGATGTTGCAATATTTATAAAAATAATTTAATTTATTATATTCTACATAAAATAAATCATTTATATATAAAAGAGTTTTCACAACTTCTTCAATGAAGTGATGTGTTGTTTAATTGACCGCATACTAAAAGTGGATTACAAAGTTATTGTTAATATCAATATGCTTAAGATATCACGTACTCTTTTTGTAACTTAAGGTAGCGTTCGTATGTAAGAAATGGATTGAACAAAAAGATCTGAACAGGATAAATATAAAAAGGACCAACATTATAAACTTATTGTACCATATTTAGCTTGTACAGTATTTAACACAAACTTTATATTAAAAATTAATTATTTATATTATAAACTAAATATTTTTTTGTAATATTTAATAAAAATAATATTCATTAACTTAATATTCTAACATGCAGAAGTTTTTTTAGAATGTAAAATATTTTTTTTATTTTTGTTTAATAAATTTCGTTTTTATACCATGATACAGATGGAATTAAATTTAGGCATTTTGTTTAATCTATCGGGCTAATTTTTGTCTAATCACTAAAGAAATTTATAAATTAAACATGGGACAAAATATTTTATCTAGTTCAGTACTACGAAAATTGCGTAACCAAATGCTAAGAATATTAAGATTACCAAAGTCATCATAATCCAGTGGTATAAATATTAATCTACCAACAAGATAACTAAGTTCAAATGTATAAATACTAATCTACCAATAAGATAACTAAATTCAAATCACTCCTCCTCAAATTGTATTGTAGTTAACTAAAAAAAGGATATTAAGATTGATTAATATTCCAATAACTCAAAAGGCCTTGTTTAACCATCATCCGCTACTTACTATGTGTAATACTTGAATAATATATGATAAATATATAACAATATTATATTATAATATAATAAAAAATATATAACAAAGTAGACTAATGCTATATATTATATAGCAAATATACGCAGATATGTTATATTACAATATAACAAAACATATACAATAACATAATGTTATATATATATTAAAAGTCTACATTTGTTATATTTCAATATAATAAAATACTTATATAAACGTTAGAAATAAGGTGTTAAGTTATTTTATTTGATGCCAAATTCTTTGCTAGAATTAATAAGTTAAGTACAGTGTGTGTAGGATCTCAATTTTTAAGTATTGTATAAGTCACTTTACATAAATTGATTTAAATAAGAAATCTTCATGTTTTTCAAACATAAAAACAAGGTTTTAACTTCAACTTTCTCATAATGTTGCCTTCCAACTGTGGTTTAGAATGCTAAAGCTCTTAAGTCTCTTACTTATTTTACATGATAGTAATCTTTTTCCTTTAGGATAAAAATAAACTTAGTTTCTAATTATTCATTAACATAAAATATATAAATAAATAATGGATTAAGAAAATATTATATATATATATATATATTATTAAAGCCCTTTGAGGCTTAAGTAACCGCCATAGTTGAAATTACTATTTAAATTAACATCAAATATTATTTAATAGAAAAACAAATACTAAAATAACAATTATAAAATTATATGTAATATATATCATAAACAAAATTATCTTTCTTTACAATATTTATATCCAATTTCTTTCTCCTACTCTCTAAAATTATACTCCGCCTTCTTCTCTCCCCCCTTTTTTTCTCTCTCACTTTCTTATTCCTTTCCTTACACAATTTCCAATAAAGCCACTTTTTTGACAATTTCGTTTTTTTTTATTTTTGGAAAAAAATCATTATAAATTATATAGATATATTAGAAGTGAAATTTATAATAGTAAATACAAAATGTTTTACTATAAGTTTGAAATAAATGTATATTTCTTTTTTTTATTAAATGCCAAAAAAATAATAATTTTTACACATACAACACGAGTGCACCAACAACTATTATTTATATATACATATATATGAATGGGAAAAATGAGGAGTATGTATTCACAATAATTTTAAGTGTAAGTTGACTTTTAGATCTCAAAGAAATTAATGCCTAAAACCTTATAGTTTAGATGATGGTTGTATTTGTATATTACAAAATCATGTTAATAATATGGAATTCCTATGTGTGATTCAATTCATTTAGATGATCGGTTAATGAAAGTTCAATGAACCATGTGAAGGCAGCTTCATGTAGAGTTGGATATGAAGAGTTAGCTATCGGCTAGTAAAAGTGGTTTTAAGCCTTAGCAATCATTATGTCCAACTATTATCATATTCCAAACTTGATTGCATACATGCTTAATGTATCTTTTAAATGGGTGGCTATAAAATCCCAAATAAAGGAAAAAATAAATTATAAAAAGAAAAAGAAAAATAAGTGGAGTTATAAGTTAAGGGCAAACTTGATATTAACTTTTCCAATTGAGGGTATACCTGGCTATCGAAAATGTTCACAAACCCTAAGTGTAAAAGGGTCCCTTAGGGTTTTGGCAAAACCCTTTTCCTGCTTTTTCCTCATGTGTATTGCTTGTGTCCTAGGGTTTTACTTGTGCTTTGATCTAAGAGAGAGTTTCTAACATTGTTGACAAAGATCCGTCACAAGAGAGTTAAGATATGTGTTGAACCACTCTCTTTCATAAGCTTTTTAATGGTTTTTAATGAGAAAACTCACTTTTCCTTATAAGGTAGCATCTCAAAATGAATTTAGAGAGTTTATTTGCAAGTCCTAGGTTGGATATTTGGTGGTACGTTTGAATTAAGATATAAGACATCATGGTAAGGTTATGTAGGTCATTTTATTATTGAGTTTTTGGTAAAATTTCTTAAGGAATCTCATTTTTCTGAGTAGGACAGTGGGTAAAATGACCCTAAGGTAGTCCTATGCATACCTTACAACAAATCTTAGGTGGCAAAAGTGTAGCTTACGGATCTTTAAAGGTAAGAACCTGGTACTATCCCTTGTACATGTTATTTCTTTAAGTTGTTTAGATGTATTTTAGAGTGAGTTTGGGGTATGTTGTATTGTAGGTAAATGATTGATGTAGTTAGACACTAAAAAAAAGGGAGGGCGGGGGAAGTTGGTGAATTGAAGTTTGATGTAGTGCTTAAAGTAGGAATGAAAGTTTTGTAAAGATTTATGAAACGAGTTCTACAAAATTATGAAATCTATTTGAATCATTTGATTGGTTCCAATAGAAGTGTCCAACCAATTAGCTTAACCATAGAGCGCTAGTAAGAATCATCTGACTGGTCCTCGATGAACCCTATAGCTGGTTTTACTTAACAATAAGGATCGCCTAATTGGTCCTAAAGGAACCATGCAGCTGGTCCTACTTAGTAAGCTAGTTAAATTTCTTCTCTTTTTGTTCTTCCATTCCTTTTTCTTTACTCAATCTCTTTACATTCAAACCTAATCTCTAAAGCGTATTTTATGCCCAAACCTACTTTTAAGTGTCTTAAATATCATAACCTTGTTTCAAACGTGTTTCCCAAAGAAATCAAATGCTTTCTTAAAACTCCTTCTTTACGTTTCTTATGGTTAGTAAAGTAAATAGCCCAACCAAAGTCAAGATTTAAGAGAGTTTCCTTATGAGTTTTAAATGTCACATAGAGCCTTATTGTATGTGTTCTCAAACAGGTTGTGGAGAGTTTAAGACTGGTTTTAATGAGCTATTCATTTTAGATACGAGATACTTGCATATCGTTTGTATTGTTAAGATAATGGATATAATCAGATTAAATAATTATTGAACATTAAATAAATATGTATTACATGTGCTTGCTTGAGCCCAAAGGATTAAGAAGAACAGACCTTAAGATAGCACTCCAATAATCCTTATGCAATAGTATTTTGATTAGAGTCTCGCTTGAAAATGATTTAGGTAGATATAGATTGTTCCTTAGTTTCTAAGGTACTAAGGAGAACTCAACACTAATACTATATGGTACAGTGTGATATGTATGCTGGGGTCATAAGCATCACTATGTTGCTTGATAGACTAAAATTAAGATAATTAAATGGATGGTTGTTGCATTATTGTATTATATACTCATATGTGTGTATGATTGGAATTTTATGCTCACGCACATGTGCTTGACATATTCCATACTACGCTTTGGCTCATCCCATCTTAAAATGTTTGGTTGCAGGTATGGGTTATGACAATCATAAGGTTAGTACAATGACTTAATTATTAAGGTGATGCAGCAGATCATTATGAATATTTTTATGAGGATGAAAACAGCTCCATATAGTTTGAGTATAAGTATGAGATTGGCTAAAAATGTTTTCAAGTTTAGTTATTTATTACTATTGTATTTTAGGTCATAAGAAGTCATCTGCGACTTCTCTTGTCAAAGTGTGTGAATTATTGATACTAGTTGGCTATAGTAAGTAAAATATTCTAGGATGTTGTTATTTAGTTTCCTTACAACATATTTCTCAAATGAGAAATTGTTACTATTTTACATTTAATAAGATTATTCAAAAGTTAATCTTTTAATGAAATTTTTGGTGGATTATAAATATTGAGAACATTCGTAAAAATTTATTAGAGTTATTATCGGATTTTGATGGTTGATATCTATGTAAAGAAGTTAGTAAATTGTTTAAGACACCTAATGTATCAATAGAGGCTAAAGATACGTAGCAAGTAAAATTATTCCAAGTTCTATAGCATTATAGTAGCTCTTGATGTTTAACAATGGTGAAGTAAATATTGAGCGGGATAAACTTTAAAAATGACTAAGAAAATTATAAGAGTACTTTTGCTTGATAAAGTTTTATTTAATACTTCCTTCTTAGGATAATGTTACATTTATATGATTTTTAATATTTTTTTATTCAACTCTTCAACTTTCGATTTGTTTAATTATCCAATCAATAATAGAGCTTTCCTTGTTGACATTAGTTTTCTTATGAAAATCCGTCTATAACTTTCATCCCAATACCTGTTCAAACTCCTAATGAGCTAACGTGTCAAAAAGAAAAGATGAGACATGACTAATCACTTGCACATTCCATTTCAAAAGCCACATAAGTGTAAAGTATGGTAGTTTAAATGATAAACATGATTGTTCTACTTTACTTAAATAATAAGGTAATTATTAGCTTGAGCTCCCTTCCCCATTCCAACAATTATAATATTGTAAATTCAAATTAAGGAAGATGAACCTTAACCCCACAAAAATGTATATTCTTGTAACACACTGGAAGAATAAATTGAGGAAAATATGAGCTTCTTTAAATAAAACTAGACACATCACAAAGTGTTCTCAAAATCCAAATGTCCCACTTTACATTCCTTTAGTTCATCCAAGTGCTCTTAGATGCAAAATGGGTTGGTGCTTGCTTCTTATTTGTAACACTAGTAAAGGTTGTCAACCACCTACCTTTATACTTCATAGAAAATATGAACTTTTCTTTGAAAACTTGGCAAGTGTACCAATCATACAAATGCATACATTGGTGAGTATAAAGTCAATCCACAAAAGTTTAGCTAATGGTCCTACTCTAAGTTAAGCAATCAAAAATCTGTTATTTTCACATTAAGAAACTAAAACTACTCAACTAAACTAACTACTTCTAAATGATTAACAAGGAGTAACTTTATGTTATTGAAATGTAGGATCATGATTTCATCATCCTTGGATTGTAACATTTAATACCTTATGAATATAACTAAGTTTAATTAATGGGATTTTGATTAAACTCACTAAAATCCACTCCCCTCTTAAGATAATCAAGGTTCTATTTATCGTATGAAAACACCCATTCCTTGTAGTTCTCATATAATAATCAGTAATGAACTAATTTATCTCACAAATTAGCTACTTTAGTTGAAATTGAGGATTGCATACATTCCTATGTTATAAAGCATTGCTTCGACCACATAAAGCAAAAGAGGTGTAAAGTACCATCCATGTTGTATCTACATTAAAACTCTAGGACCTAGTTATTCAGATTCTCAAATCCTATTTAAGTATCTAAAATTTATCCCACATAAAATCGATAATTGATTAAGATTATACAAATAACAAATAAGGAATAATCAAAGCACCTTATATTCAAATATATTATATAAACAACTCAATAGTCAACAGAAATCACAAATCCATTTAATTCATCACAATCCCACTAAACTATATATATGGTGAGTTCTAAAAGAAAACGCATAAGAATACATGATTTCACTAACAAAAATAGTAAAGTATTAGAAGAAAATTAATAAATGCATATTAGAGTTCCAATGCAAAGCTCCAATAAATCCTAACTGAAATTATTCATGTTCCTAAGTACTCTCAAAAAGCAAAACTACTCTAAACTACTAATTACAACTGTTAAAATATACTATCATAGGTTAAGCTACAAAAAATGGAGAGAAAAACAAGAAAGAATCGAATGTTTCAACATGGAACCTTAGTATTTATATTAAGATCGTGCCATTTGAGTGGCAAAGCAAAGTTGTTTATGTAGTGGTACTAGCACTTTTACTCTCTTTTCAACTTCAATGCCTTTAGAATGGCATAGAGGCACCATATTAATGACATGTCGATTTCCTGCAAATCTTCTAGAGATATTGGGATGAAAAAAAATGTCATCCTAATAGGAGATCCGGCTTTGTAAAAATAACACAAAATATTTAGTCTAATTAACTTATGATTTTTATTTATTCTACAAAAAAATAAAAAGAAGTGCTCAACATTTACCTTTTTTCTTATTTTTGTCTTTAACATTTTAAAATTTTTATTTTAGTTCTCAACGTTTGTAAAAATTCCTAAATAAGTCCTTCTATTACTTTTTATATTAGACTTGACATATAACACTATTTGATTCTTCCATATAATTAATTTAACTAAATAAATTAATAATATATATTATAAAAGTGAAATTAATAAAAAATATTAAAAATACGAAAAAATTAGAAAAATAAAAATCTAGAAATTAATATATATTGTTTAGTAAGATATATACATTTATATACATATTTACATATTAACAAATTAAATGAAAAATTTAAAAATTTGCAAAAAGAAAAGAAATTGAAAAAAAAAATCCAAAAATTGAGGTTTGATCACTCAAAAGCAAGGGGTGACAGATAGCTACCATGTAAGACTCACATGATCCCTTAGAGGTGGGCATTAACAATCTCTTGTCTTTGGTCACCAAAGCATTTAGATTATGGCCCACTTTATTAAGTGGGTTGTGCGATCCTTAGGATGGCTTAAAAAAAGAAGAAAACAACATTGAAGAAAAACCCATCAAGTTATTCTTTTTTTTTTTTTTTTTTTTTTGTATGACCACAAGCTTGTAGCAGAGGAAAGGTTGGTTGTCACACAACCCCCATTGGGTGGTAGATAGCTACCTATAGCTGCCTCAAAGGTTGCATAACCAACTATGCTGGAGTGGCTAAAATCTAGCTACTCAAAGGTAAGGTTCCTCTCTTAGGAAGTTAGATTTCGATTTCCAAATATTTTTTCAGTTCTTTCTTTAAATTTTTAAAAGCTTTTATTTAGTTTATCAATATATAAATACATATTGCACTAACAAATATATATTAATTTCTAGATTTTTATTTTTATTTTTATTTTTTAATAATATTTCTATATTTTTAAATTTTTTTTATCAATTTTACTATATAATATATATTATTAATTTATTTAGTTAAATTAACCATTTGGACAGATTAAATTACATTACGTGTCAAGATTAAAGGAAAAAGTAACGGAATGACTTGTTTAGAAATTTTTGCAAACATTAAGTAATGAAATAAAACTTTTAAAATGTTAAGAATTGAAATAGAAAGAAAGTAATTGTTAAGAATTTTTTATACTTTTTCTTTCTTTCTATAAAGTTTGTGCATTTAAACTATAAAGAGTGTAGTTTATCACTTCTAATCAATTTCAATAATAAAATTGCATAAATTACACATAGTTAAAAGAAATTATAATTTTGCACATTATTAATCATCATAACTTCACTTCCTACATTTGCAAATGTAGTATTAGGGCAACGACTATTGTAGTCAAGACATACGCAAACATAAGAAGAAAATTTTATAAACCCCACTGCTTCACACGGTATTACATGCTCTCTTTCATCATCAATCTTCAAGTGATGTTAAATTGAATCTTGCTCATCGCAATTGGATGAGTGCAGCTTTTGCACTTGGGTCGAGAATGAGATGTTAAGCAATGAAGGTTGTTAATGGTGTTACCTTAACTAAGAAGAGAATGATGAGGCTATTAGAAGAAAGTATAATGTAGAAAAAGCTTGTAATGGAGTTTAAGAGTATTGAGTCTTCTTAGGGTGATTAGGACAACATAAAAACAAATTGAAATATATGAAAAGTTGTAGAGAATCATCATTCAACAAGAAGTTACTGGTTGTTACTTAGGTTTAGATTGTCGTAAGTGTTTATAAGTTAAAATAAAATCAAGCTAAGTCACTTGTCATTGCAAATATAATTATCTTAAGTGGTTTTAGTTTACCATTATGTACTTGTCCTACAATGATGTGTTCTACAAAGAAAGTGGTTGCATATATATTGTTTCAAATTTTCTACTTTCGTGCTTGCTAAAATGCCCTAAAATCATAAAGTTGAATTAAATCAGTATAACATATAATAAATTACTATAAATAGGATTAGTAAAGTCCATATAAGACAAGTATACTTTAATATTCTAATATTGGACCTACTAAAGTAAATAACATGAATAATTTAAATAGGAAACTAGTTTAGATAATACTAAAAAAATAAAGGAAAGTTAACAATTTAAGAGGAAGTTAAGACTGAACGTCCATTAGTAATTAAAAGAGAGAGGAAAAAGCTATAAACTGTTATGATTAGTACATACTTAAAACTATAATTTTCAAAATCATTGAAATAAGATACAAACAGTAAAATTATGATCTGTCACTATTGGCTAAAACCATAAGATAAATATAAAAACAAGAAGTTATCTAACAAAACCTAGGGTGAGGAATTTGTAAGTTATAAACAAAAATAAGTAAAATTAATGAAAGAACAAAAGGAAAATTTCCATGAAAAGAATAGTTTTAGATTTTATTATATCAATTATGACCTAAGTCTAATTCAATTTAGAAACCATAACAATGTTATTTAAAAATTTAATCTTTTAGATTTATTTTGAGAATAAACGTAACAATCTAATCATATCAAAAAAATATTGAGAGTAGGAACAATTAAAGTAGTAATATTTGAACGAAATTAGATTTAGGAATTTAAATCATAGGTTAAATGATGAAATTTACTTGTAATAGGAAAAATTGTAGAAATCTTAGCTCAATGTAATAACTTGTAATACATTTATGAAACTTTGATTAAAAGTATTAGAATATTATAAAACCTAAAATTAAAGCCCTAAGTGTTAGATTAAGAATGGTTTAGGTGTAAGAGAAAAGAAAATTAAAATAGCTTGATCAAGCAAAATTCGCCACTATGTTGACCATATTTTATTTCAATTAACCAAATTAAGTTGTTCCAACTTTCGAAGTAAACAACATTACTAGATGCAACCTATATAATAAAAATGCAACATCAAAGGTCAAGTAACCAACTTAACTAAATAACAAGTAACTTTCATATTATAAAAATTGTATTGAAGACCTCAAATGATCATCTGGGACAAGACCCTTAGAGTCATTTTCAAAAGCAAGTAGATGTATATGCTTTTTTAAGTTCATTTTGAAAGTGTAGGCTCGTAATGTTCCCTTGAATTGGTTTTAAAAACATGGATCTATGATAAAGCCAATTTTGATAGTATGGATTCATAGTGCTTAGAGTCCATTTAAAAACGTAGATCGTTAGATAACAAAAGTCAATATTGAAAAGTATAGAGGAGACCTTTAGTCTTGTTTTAAACTATAGGGAATATCTTTAGTGTCGAGCTTTGAAAATGTGGAGTGAATCCTTAAAATCGGATTTTGAAATTGTCAAACAAGTCTCTTAAGTCTGTTTGGGTCCATAAATCTCTAAAGTCATGAATTTTAAAAATGCGGATCATATTGGTTCTACAATCTCATATGAAAGTGCATGCCACTTTTACTTATTTAGTTAACATAGTACTTTATGATACATAACATATTATATGCATAATTGAACAATGTTCTAGCATGCGTAAATAATAAGTAGAAGTAATTTTTAAGCACATTGTTTGAGCTCAATATTGTGAAAGTAAGTTTGGATCAGATTTAAACCTATAACACATTGTATAAGCTATAGTCCCTTTTAATTTATTTGGTCAACTAAGGGTTGGGGACAACCGAACAACCTTATGCAAGGTAGGCCAAACATGACCTTAAGTGTGGCTTAGCTGATCTAGATGATGCTAAGATCGACAATAATACCTCCTAACTTGTGCCTTTTGTGAATTTTTTTTTTTTTTTTGTGGTTTTTGTAATTTCACATTATGTATTCTTCCTAAGTTTAAATCAAATCTCATATCATTACTTCTAAGTGTACTCATTGATTACTTCTCATATTGAGTTTATATAACCCCACTTCTTTTACATTCTATAATACTAACTCTCTCATTACTTATTATTATTGTTATACATTCTTATTATTTAACGTAAAACCCAGTTTTTTTTAAATAAAAGAGAGAGAAATAAGAAAATAATAAAGCGTTTTTGAGGGTTGGTATGGCTTGTTAATAGTTAAGGTCTTTGAGGCTATTTTAGTCCAATGAAAAGTTAGAAGCCCATACCTTCTTAACACATCAATATTAAAAGAAAAACCTACCCTTAACCATTCTCTTTTCTCCTTACTTTAACCCTAATAACAGCAAACTCTCGAGCTGCTATTGAAACTCTAGATTAAAATTTAGTCGCTTGACTCAAGGGTACTAGAAGTTGCAAGAGAGCGCAAGAAATGCAAAGAAATAAGAAATCTTAGTAAGTTCTCTATCCTATATTATGGGAAATTTGTAGTTCTCCAAACGAGGGTGTTAAACCTTAAAAAAAATTCATTTTATACCATTTTGCAAGTGGAAATTCAAGCATTGAGTGTTATCTTATCAAGGAAACCTGTAAGTAATCTTAAATCTTTATTTCCCTTTCGATCTTGTGATTATAAGCAGATTGAGATTTTGTGCATTGATGGAACTTTGGAGGATAGAGTAATTTGATGTGTAAAAGGGTAGAGAATGATGTTAAAACAAGTTGAGAATTATGTTCTGCGTTGTGCTAAGAGCAAATAACTGAGTATTGGGTGCTACCCAATTAGGGGATTGATGATTGATGAGTGTTAGAGGTTTTAGAATGGAGTTGTAATTAGAAAGATGTTAGAAGTAGTGTTATTGGATTGAGAATTTTGAGTTAGGGGGATCATGGCCTAAGATCACAGGTATGAGTTTGACTGTAATTCTCACTGATGTGTGGGGTGAATAATGTGTGTGAGATTAAACGACTTATAGCCGAGAGGATCACAATAGGTTCATGGTCGTAATCCAAAACATGTACATGTTGATTTTATAAATAGAAAGAAGACGATTAAGTTTACAGCCCTATTCCTTAGGCATGAACGTATAGCTTTCTTTTTTCCTTCTGTTTCTTGTTTCTTATACTCTTAAATCATAACCTAAGCTATTCTAAACTTATTGAGGAGTTTTAAGATGGTTCTAAAACCTAATATTATAATAAAATCTAGACTAAAAAATTTAGAAAGATAAACAAAAAAATCTAGCTATGATAAGAAAACACATAAATAGATTCCAAAAGACATTGTCTTTACATTGTACATTAGGTGTAGAATTATGAAAGGACTTTGGACATAGATATTACTAATTGTTCTCAAGACTAAGTATGTGATACATTTTTTATTGTTGTGATTATTTAAAATAATTATTTAATTAGAATTAATTCAAACTTAAAGTTAATGCATTTTATGTTACTTGTGCCACTTCTACTTCCCCTTGGTATGGTCCAAGAGGGTTGGTAAGATATGTAGTGATTGTATGCAACTCGCCTTTATGGGGGTTTTTTTATTGATATGACCCAACTAGATTTTAAGAAGGATTACTAGGATAATGAGTAGATGCCATACTAATATTTATGTGTTATATATATATATAGTGTTTGTTTAGAGGTTATGAGTTACCCAAATCTTGGGACAGTAAAATTGTATTGATTGTTAGCTAATGACCAAGATCATAAATAGTATTTATTACATTGGTTATTATGGTATGCATGTAACTTGTTGGTGGTGTATACCATACACATGTATTTGTTATATTCCATACTGGGATCTACCTCATCCAACATTAATTTTGCAGGTAAAGGTACTTGAATATTACAAGATTTGATAGTTTTAGATTTGATTGTCAAGTTTACCAAGATGGAGAGTAGTGATTAGATTTTCTAATACATACATACATATACAAACTTTAACCGTTCAAACTCGATTCCAATATATATATATATTATTACATTATATCTATTGTCATAGCTATAGCTATTAAATATTTTCTTTGATCTGTATATGATTGTAATCAACCCTTTTGTATAGAAAATTTTATCACAAAAGAAAATCATCTTACTAAGAAAATACATATTAACTTATAGACCTATATACTCTCTCCTTAACTCTAATACCAGCAAGCACTCAAGAGGAGCTACCCTAAGTTATAACTATGAAATAAATATGAAATTATTTTGTAAATGATAGAGATGAAGATGAGATGGGACTGGAGAGTGTATAAATATATTAATTTCTTCTAAAATATATATCAGTTAGATAAAATCTATTTTCAAGAAGAGAATAAGCCTAAACAATATATAACAAAAATTCTATTATGTCTTCCAAATATTGATTATATTCAATTAGATCATTTCTATCATTATATTTAGTCTTCCGAGACATTTAACATTATATTTTATTATTCTTAATATGTGGCGCTACCTTGATGAGTCAATGGGAGGTTTGCAAAATCCTCGCTTTTTCTTCTAGGCAGTCCTAGTTTTCAGCCAATATACTAAAAAACTTTTGAATTTAATTAAAATTTTATTATTGGTTATATATTAAAGAATATATGAGATATAAATAGAGTAAATAAATATTATTTATTAATTGACTAAAATAAAAAGTATACGTCCAACAAGCCAAGTAAAATATTTATGAAAACTGTTCTAACCAAGTAATGACACTAAACAAATATTCTAAGACTTTTGCTTCTTCTTCCCAGTTCTCGAGATTATAATACTTAGACATCTACAAAATAAAACATGTTATTAGTATATTAGTAATCAAATATGTATAAAAGTAATTAATACGAATCGTTATTAACTATTAAAGTATAATACTACTCAAGAAATTCTATTGCATTATTTAGATAATCATAAACATAAACATAAATATAAATAATAGATAGTGACATAAACAGATATATGAACAAGATATTATTGAAACCACCATAAGCAGCAATACTAAGGCTAGTGGGGCTTTATGAAATCATGTAAAAATATAAATATGAAACCTTCAAAGGTAGTAAAACCAGTCGATTATGGGGTTTAAATAGATAAATTGACAGATCTCGTGGAATTACACCCAATATCAATTGCAGATTCCCCTCACGAGATATAATATAAAAAGAGATATGAGAAGAGAGATAATCAAACTAGAATTTTATTGTTTTAAAACAATTTGTACAAAATATAAGCGCATATACAGATCAAAAAAAATATTTAAAATAGATTTGAGAATATTGTAAGGTAATTGTATTCTACCTCAAGATTGAAGCAAACGATATGCTTTAAGAAGGAAAGTATTTGATTATTGAAAGAGAATTAATTAGTGGAAGTAAGATCAGAAGTGGAAGAAATTATGTGTATGAGAGGAAGAGAAGAAAGGTGAGTAGAGAAGTGCAGAAGAAAGAAAAGATGAGAGAAGAATGGAGGATTCGAGGAGAGAATCTGAGAAAGAGAGAGAGGTAGTGCATCCAACCTTACTTTGAACTAATTGAAGATTTCGGTTTAGAATCGAAGGAGCCGACTTATTACTGTAGTGAACAGTAATATTATGGTCGACAGAGTACTGTAGAAATAGTACAAAGGAGTAGACATAAACAGTATTATGTCAAAAGGTGATATTTGACATCATTGATGACAATATTGTGCATTGTGGTATATGTGTATGAATACTATGTTCTTACTGTATTTTATAGTACGAAAATTACATTTGAGAAAAACAAAAATACAGTTATTATTTAAGGGTCACCTAGATCTATCCCATAGTAGTCATCTTCATTTGAATTCCCGCTGTGATGAGATCCTAACTCTGAATCTAAGCTTAATCCTTAAGTCGATTCATTGATGGTAGCCAATGCTTCTTCCAAGATTTGCTTCATTTGATCTAGAGAATTGGCACTTGCCAAAGAGGACATTAAAAAACTTTTTATTCTGGATTAATGGATTTGGACTATTGGTTGGAATGATGGATGAAGAAGTTTTATTTGCAATCTATTTTAGGATTAAATCTTCTTCAAGTCTATTCCATATTTTAAAATTGTCCCACCATTTAACCTTATACAGTCTGACTAAATTGGTTGTATTTGAAGATCAATCAGGTTTGTAATTGAACCACCATGTCATAACCTAAGATACACCAATATGTATAAAATATAACATTTCCTTTTGGAAATTTTTCTCATGTAGTGTTGGATTATATTTTTTCATAAAAGTATTGAAACCATTTCTAGCATTTTCATGAACAATCTCAGGGACTGCTCTAAATTGTTCCCATCAGTGAGCAAACCAGTTAAGAAGATTTTTAGAAGAACAATTATAAAAAAAAATATTAGCTAAGCATGTGATCTTTTTGGATTCATTTGATAGAAAACATTCTACTAAGCATATTCATAATCATAATAATTATAACTGACTCGGTAACCTAGATGTGCTAGAAAAGGTTCTATATTGAGTTTTATTGGAGTTATTGGATGGGTTCGCTATCCTTTAAGACTAAATACCATTAGGATTCTAGCCGTAGAATAATTAACCATTCCTTCTTTTTTAAAATTTTTGAATTTTATTGATTCAGTTACAATTAAAATTTTTTTTTCATAAAACAGGATTGGTTTGTAAATATCATATGGGATATAATAAAAATCTTTTGTAAAAATCTTTCTTGTAAATTCAAAAGGGTCCTTTTCAAATAAGTTTTCTTCAACAGAGAAAACATATCTAGAAATGGATTTTGGAAAAAATTTAAACATTTGATTTGTAAGTATTATTGTGGAAGGTACTAAAGATGTTACTTTAGCGATTTGAATATTTTGATTTTTCCTTTGAGTTTCTATTTGTTGAGGAATTCCAAGCAACATTGGGGGTTCATTTCTTGTTTGTAAGGCTATTGAAATTAGGAATTGCCATTAGCAATTCTAGAGTAATTACTGTTACGCCTCAAAATCGCAAAATCGTAACAGTTCTACTGTATAAACCATTCTATTGTAGTTATTAACCTTACAGTGCTTATCACAGACATGATCTACACAAGGCGTCGACAACTCCTCGCTTTGAAGTAAATAGTACAATTAAGAATTCAACTAAAGTTATAGTAAATATTAAAGCTTCAAGTCAACATATATATATGATTACATGTACATTACTGTAGAATTCCTAGGTGATTCTACATCATATCACAACAGTTAGTTGATTTACATATCAAATATCAGTCTTTTAATCTTAAAGATACTAGTAAGACTCTAGATATACATTAACTATTAGGCAATTTAATCCTCATACCCTCAGCTTTCAAAAAGAACTAACCTCCAAATTGTTGTGGGGCGACATATTAATCAAAGTAATCAGAGATCAAGACTTGTAAAAGGATCTATACGGGTATGAGCAACTACAATTTAATAAGTTGAATTGGACACTTATGAATGTATACAAACGTAAACAAGATTATCAAGCAATTATTTTCATATAATACAACAAGCAAGTGTCATCACATAACGTAATTTGGTCCATTGCGAAATCAAAGTAATTTCACCCGCTCTAATCTGCGTCAAGGAGTTTTCATATTATGTAACAGCTAACAACCAAACCCAGGTTTGTGCAATGGAGACACTGTTTCTCCTAAGACTATCCTTCGAACCAATGCCTTCATCCTCAGTATGACCTCCTCTCCTGTCACTTAGTTTAGCTAGATAAGGATAAGATCAATTTGTTATCTAGCGCTATCTTTTTCAAAGGTATTGGTGTTTGATTAGAGAATCCTAATGATCCCTTAAAGGGTTGCAATGCATGACAATTTAAGGTTTTAGGATTGATTATGATTAGGTTCAATTTAAGGTGTTCAAACAATTTCACACTAATCTAGTCATTACAATCATCAATCACAACACAAATTCCAATATGAAGTCAAATACGCAAACACATGCATAAAACTACTTATAATCACAATCATACATAATCCTAAGTCTTCGAGTACCTTAAAATAGTATTCCAAATATGGTGAAGTAATAAACCCAACTTACCTGGAATTCTCAATCGCTCAATCACTTAATTGCAGGTTAGTTCATCTCTGGGTATCTTGTAATACAAATACATCTTTTTAGTATTTATACGTTGATGATATATATTTTAAGTTATAATTTAACTCACTTCTCCATATATACCTATTATTTACTAATGATTCACTCTACATTAGCTCGGGGTTCAATTTTTGAATTAGATTTCAGTTTTAGTTCTAATATCATAGTAGGTCTTAATTTAGTGTTCTAACCTATTCGATACATTATAATCCTAATTGGAGTACCGGATTTGCTCTCAATGTAAGAAAATTTTACATTTTTTATACCTAAAATTTTTTTTGTTTTAGATTTATTTTGTACTAATATTATTATTATATTATCCAATTTAACCTATTTATATTTATTAAAATCCCAATTTTACATATTTTTAAATTTCCTGCAATTACCACATAATTCTCATATTAATTACGATTAACACTCCAAAGACTAGGATTAGGTTTCCACATTAAAAATTAACATCCTTAAATATCTAATTACTTTCTAAATCAGTAATTAATCATTTAATCACTTAATTAAGCCAAAATTACCCATTTTTTTCTTCATTTTAAGGCTAAAATTTACTTTAAAATTTCAAAAATTAATTTTTAAAAAATAGGCTCATTGTACTTTTCTATATCACTTAAGCATTCTATAGAAAAAAAATTGAGCTCCAAACTATACTCTTAAATCTAATTATTTCTAATTTTAATTATACTCGGTTTTGTTTAATTTCTTAAGAACCCTACATTTATAAACGTGATTAAACTTAATCACTATTTTTCCCTCAATTTACATACAATAAAACATAAGAGTACTAAATTTCATAATTTTTTGGGCATAATAAACAATTTTAAGGAATTTTGCAAAATGGGAGGAGATGTGAGACTCACCTGGTTCGAAAGCTTTTTGGCATCTAACACCGATTCAGGTGTGTCGGCCGGTCCAGGTGATGGGTTTGGAGTGGGGTGATGGTGGTCGTGGTGTGTAGGTTTGGCCTCCTTTCCCTATATGCACAGATTTGGGACAAAATTTTGAAAACCCTAATTTTTCCTCTCAATTTTGATTCTCTCAATTTTTCCCAATTCTCAATTGACCAAATGAGCTCTGTAAATTTTCTTGCCATTTATAGGGCCTTGTAGGTATTATTGTGTATTAATTAGGATAAGACAAGGCTCATATCTTTTCCATTTTGCTTTTTTTGTTACTTGTTTTTTATTGGTTAATTTTGGTTTATTACTCCCCTTACTGCTACGACTTAATCGGGTTCATTCCCCCTTTCCTTGATTTTTTCTTAATTTTTTTATAATTTTCTTTAATTATTTAGTAAATTTTTAGCTAATTTAAGGTAATTTAGGTAATTTCGTGTATTTCTACTTATATGTAAATACATTTGGGGTACAAGTAAACACTCTTAAATATTATTTAGGTCATTCTATAATTTTTAGTATACATATAATTTATTTCTAGTGATTTATTAGTTATCGAAATATATTTTACGCACTTTCAATAAATAACAAGTAATATACTTAGAATTTGGAAATTCTATATTCTCTTATTTTATTACTTATTTTCTTAAATTCAAACTTATAGGGTCACTTTTACTAATATTTATAGCTTTAGTTTATAATTTAGGTTTGATCGAATCCTTTAATCGATCGCCCTAAACTTTATATACTAAGTTCGATCATACGGTTATTTGAATTATCTTTAGGGTTTACAATTCCCATATCGGATAATTAGGATAAATTTTTTATTGGATTATGTTTGGATATTGGAAGATGATTGATTATTTGAAGGTCTTGAGGTCCTACAAGAGGATTCCTCTTTTATTGTTAATGGGCTATTAGAATTATAAACATCTAATCAGGATTTAATATTGGTTAACTCCTTTCTAGAGGTTGAAGAAGCCTTTTCTTTTCCTTTATCCTTTTTCTTTCTTGGGAGGTATCTCCTTGTAGAAATTTATGGTAAGGAAATCAGGAAGATAGTTGGAAGATCCATTAATATGCTTTATTTCAAAATCAAATACAGAAAGAATTGATTACTATCAAGTAAAAATTTGTTTAGATGTAATGTTTTGAATATCTTCTATTAAAACATTTTTAGCAGCTTTACAATTAATACATAAAAGAAATTTTTTATTTAACAAATCTCCTTGAAATTTTAAAATTATTAAAATAATTGCTAAAATTTCTTTCTTTATTGTAGAAAAATTCCGTTGACAATCAATCCAATTTATTGAAACATATTGAACAACATATTTTTTATTATTTTGTTTTTGTTTTAGTATTCCTTCGACTCCTAAATAAAAAATATCAGTTTCTACTACTTTTGGTAGAAAAAGATCAGCTATGTGTAAATACGGAATTTCATTAATTTTTTGTTTGATTATTTTGATAGCATTTGTACGTTCATTTGACTATTAGGGTGGATTCTTTTTTAATTTTCTATATAATGGTTTACAAAATGATATTGAGATTAAGAAAGAAATTTGCAACATAATTTAAATTTCCTATAAATCTTTGGAGTTGATTTGTATCTTTAATTTCATTAGGAAATTTAGCTGCAAATTCAATTGATCTTTGGATGGGAATTATTGTCCCATTGTGAATATTAAAACCTAGAAATCTAATCTTAGTTTGGAAAAGACTAATCTTAAATGGTGAAACAACTAAGCCATTTTTCCTAACTATATTAATGAAAATTTTTATATGCTTAAAATGTTGATTTATATTGGAAGAAAAGATTAAAACATCATCAATATATATTATTATGAAATGGGCAAAATCATTAAAAATTTCATTCATTATTCTTTAGAATTTAGAGGGAGCATTTTTCAATTTAAATAGCATTACATTTCATTTATATTGATCAAAAGGAACTATAAAGGCAGTTTTGTACCTATTACTATCGTTAATTTGAATTTGCCAAAATCTAAATTTCATATCAAATTTTGAGAATATTTTAGCATTATTTAGCCTATTTAGTAAGTCTTTTTTATTAGGTATTGGATAGTTAATTCATTTTAAAGCAGTATTCAAAGGCTTGTAATTAATCACTAGCCTTGAAACACCTCTTTCTTTTTTTGCATTTTTATTGATATAAAAAGCAAAACAACTCCATGGAAATTTACTTTTTTAAATCAATTTTTTATTAAGAAAATCGTTTATTTCATTTTTGCAATGATTCAGGACTTTATTATTCATTTGTGAAGGTTTTGCTTTGGTTAGAATATTTTTCTCATTGAAATCATTTTCGTAGGGTAAGTCTACATTGTGTGACTTATGATTCCAAAACGCATTTGAGAGTATTGAACAAATTGAATTTTTTATTTTGATTCCAAATTAGAAATTTTTATTATCGAGTTGAGTTTCAATTCTTTTAAATTTAAGGTCATTTTTTAAGTACATCAAATGATTTTCTTTACATTAAATTAAACAATGTAATTCAGAAATTGAATTGTGTTTTAATTTGTTTATGTATTTGGTTTGTGGTTTTGTGATAAAATTGAATACAATTTTTTTCTTAAAATATTGCGTTTCAATTCCATCTTTATTTACAGAAAATGGTTAGATTAAATTTATGAAAAGAGTTTCAAGAATAACATTTTTATTCAAATTTTTTACAATTATAAAAGAAGTTTTAAATGAAGCATTGTTTTTTATTATTTCAACATTAGATAATTTATAATTGATGCATAATTTGCCACTAGATGCAGAACTTAGAGATTTAGTAGTTTTCTCAAAATATTTTATAGGAATTAACTCTTCTTTAATACAATTTAAATCTGCACCAGTATCAAATAATGCAATTGTTTCCAAAATAAATTCATTATTGATCCTGATTGTAATATTAATTATCCATTTTCTTGTTATTACTTGAACAAGATGCATTAGATAATCATTATTATCAAATATTGGCAAAACATTTGAATTTTCTTCATTTGAAGTTTCAGGATCGTTTTCTTGAACTATTTTTTGTTTAAGTTCAAGAAAGTCCTTTTGAAGTTTTATTTTCATTATTTTTAAATCTTTTATTTCTTGTTTTTGAGTATTAATTTCATTATGTTGATCATCAATTATTATTGATGTTTTCTGTTTCTTTTTACCTCTTTCAAGGATGTAATTGAGATTATAGAGTAAATTTGGTATAAGAGTTAAATTAGGTTTATTAATATTCTTTGTGAACTCTTCTTCTTCATTTGTTAAAACATTAATTTCATTGTCTTCTTTAGATGATGAAGATGGCGTAGATTCCATGTTATTAACTTGAATTCCATTATCATAATCATTTTCTAATGAATAAAATTCATTATCACAAAAAATTTGAAAAATATTTTCCATTGTTTGTTCATTAAGGTTTAATTCATTAAGTTTATTATTAATTATGCAAAAATTTGCTTTGTGACCGATTTTCTTACATTTATAATATCTTAATTGTTTATATGATTTTCTTTTATATTTTTTATCTTTTCTCTCTTTATTAAGTTTTTTGGGTTTTCAAATTTCCTTGAAAATTTTTTATTGAAATTTCTTCAAGGTTTTTTTTTATGAACATTGAGGACATTTTGGAGACAAATAAGAAGTCTTTATTTTTCATTTTCTTATTGCTAACAAAAGAGGGATCATATTAAGCACAAAAATCACCAAGACTTTAGCTTTTTAAGCATTGTTCATTTTTCAATTGTTTCTACAATCTTATTATAATACGCAAATTGGTTCCAATTTTATTAACATATGATGTTAATTCTCCATATGACAGATTATCATAGGGAATCTTGCCATTATTTTCTTCTCTAATTTTTTTCCTAACTAGTTCACCTATTAATTTTGATAATCTTGCTAAGAATTTTTCCTTTTAAAAGGACTAATTATAATTATTCCTAAGGAAAACCCTTTGAAAGAAAATGTTTTTACATTGTCTAAATTCTCCTAAGGATTTGCACTGCATATTGGATAATAAATCTAAGGTTTTATCCCTAATGTGTAAAGGATCACATATGAAATGTTGACTAATTAAAAATATCAGAGTATTAACCATATCTTGGATTAATTTATCATTATCATCTAACATTCTTTTTTCCTTTTCATCAATTTTACAGGAAGTTAAAATATTGATACGTTGTTTCTTAGTGAAACAGTTATCTTACCAACCTTTTAATTGACCAGTAAAACCAGAAATTAAAAGGAGTGCTACTTGGTAATCAGTAATATTTGAAATAGTTTTATTAGTATTGGAAAATATTATCATGTGATTAAGGACATTGAGAATTTTTCGTTCTGAGTATCTATCAATATTTTATTCATATGTGGATCATACAGAATACTTATTTTGGTTTCTTCAATTAGTATATTAGGAGGTGTTGTTCTCTAATAGTACAATTTTTTAGGTTATTTCCAATTAATTTCATTATTTGATTCATTAATATTTAAATCTTTTAAATAAATATTAGACATTATGTTATTTATTAATTCATTATCAGTTTCATCTAAAACATTAATTTTTTTTTGAAGGTGTATCATCAATGACAATACTCTTCTTGATTAGAGTTTGTGTGCCTATATTAAAAAAATTAATTGGTTTTGAAGATGAAGTTTCTTCTTTTATTATTTTATTTATTAACATCCTTTTCATTTCATCTAAAGCTTTTAAAAATTCATTATTAGGATTTTTTAGCATTTCAAAAGGTTTAAACAAATGTGTATTTTTATTAGTTTTATTCAAAGTTTTTTCATTGATTTTATTTATCTCATTATTGATTGTATCTTCCATTCTATCTAATTGTTTTCCTATTGTATGCAAATGTTAGTTAGTGAAATTATTTTGATTTATTATTTTCTTAATCCCTAAGCCTTCTTCTTCTATGGCATTTTTTAAAGGCGTAAGAGTTATTTCAATATTTTTATGAGTAGCTTTTATAGTACTAAGTGGTGAATGATTTGATTCTATTATTTGTCCATCACTTTATTTCCATTTAAAACATTCATTTATTACATTTATTTCTTTAGGTTTCAAATAATATTCTTCAAACCATTCAAGAAATATATTTGAGCACTGATTTCATTCATAAAATTATAATATTCACCTTTTATTTGTTGCTTAACATTATTGAATGTTTCAAATTATCATTTCCTAATTTTCTCATTTTAAGTAAATTAAACTCTTTGTTTAGAAGAATCTTATTGGGTTCGAAAGGTTTTTCTAAAACATTAAGTTCTGGATCACTTACTTCTAAAAGCGAGGGTTTTACATGTTCTGGTTCATTGGTTGGTTGGAAAACTAGTTGGGTTATACCTGACCTATTATGGATAATTCCAAAAATGGATGGATTATCTTGAACATTGGATCATATATTTGGTTGAGTATTAAATTGAGAATAAAAGGGTGTATAGATTATTGGTGGAGGATTTGAAAGGTCTATTGATCTCCTAGAGGAATACGACATTGACCTTATTTCTAAGGGTTTTTTAGGTTGATCAAAAGATCTCTTATTAAACTGGATAGTAACTTTACCATTTGGATGTTGAACAACATTTGATGGTTCAGTATTGTAAATTGATGGTTTTGGAAGTAGATTTTCTACTTTCTAATGTTCGGATAAGTTGACTTGGGACCATTGAATTATTCTAGGGATAGAAACATTGGCTTTGGATAGGTTTGTTTGGATGAAAAGAGTTTGACCTCTTTTATCTATTTTATAAACTTTAGACTCGAAAGCGGTTTTCATTAATTTAAAATATATTCTATATATTACAACCATTGATATTGCCCCTTATACCATTTGATAATTATGAGTTTTAATTTGAAGAATTAAATAACTCATTATTGTTTTGTCTTTAAGACCAAGAGTGACATTTGGATGACATTCAAATTGAATCGGTTCACTACTAAGGCTGGTTTCTATTGTTGCATGTATTGATCTTTCATAAACCAATTCCTTAGCATCTCTAAGGACCACGAACACAAAAGTATCTTATCCTAATTTAGTAAGAGGTTTTGCTCCTACTTGGACTAGACTTATATGTATATAATTCCATTATCTTGCATATTTTTTAATTAAGTCAACATTCAAAAGTTTTATTGTTGTTAAACCATCTGAGACAATGATATCTTTTTCCTCAATGGCTATTACATAATTATCTTTTCCAAAAATTTTCCATTTAGCAATTTAATATATTTGATCGTAAGAAGTTTTTGGTATTTTCTAATCATCTATTATCTTATTAAAATCATTCATATGTATTTCATCTTTATTATTTAGTACAGATTCTTCTAATTGCTCAGATGAAGTAAAGCCAAAAGTAGACATAGTTCTCTTAAGTAAATTCATATTTTCAAGAGAGATTAATTTATTTAATCTTATAAATTTAAATCATAAAACTAAATTAAATCCGATATTGTGATTTTCAATTTATGACATTTTGTTACCCTTAAACGTAGAACAGAATTTATCTCAAGCCTTAGTAGGCTTATCCAATATATATATATATATATATATATATATGTATTTATAGTTAGAATAGTTAAAGTTTATTTTTTCATTGGTAAATTCTTGATCAAAGCTTTATACAATTTACTTGGAAGTTATTTTGGATTTATTCAAAGAGTTAAATTTTACTAGAAATATTTAGATATTTTAGCATTTTTTTACCCCCAACGTATCTATAGATGATTGAAACACATGGTGGGTTGTATTACTCTAGGTTCTTAGATGTTACAATTAAAGTAGTATTAGAGTTTAGGATAAAGGATCCTTAAATTACTAAGTATCGAATGTTTAGGATGGTAAAATATCAAGAGCGTTAGCAATTGAAGGGATAAGCTTAGATATGCGAAAAATTATCTTACTAATGGTTATTGGAGCTAATTGTTCTAGTTTACCTAATTATCTTTCCTTATCATTACATTACCATTTGTTACTAATTAGTATTTATGTTCTCCTATTTTAGTGTTGTATTTTTCTTGCATTGCCATGACTTATGCCTATTTTCTACCTAATTTCTAATTACATTTTATGCGTTATATCTATTTATTTTAAGTACTTGTATCCCTTTTTCGTTCTCCTCTTAGTCTCTTCATACCTTTCTATAGCTTACCTAGGTGTATGATGAGAGAAGAGTTGGATTGGCGTGATGATGATGAGGTAAGAATTAATAAAACTAGTCCCCTTAATATGCTCAGTAAGACAAGCAAAATACTTAATAAGGAATTAAGTATAAAAGATTTAACTTATGATCAGAATAGAGGAACAACTTAATGATATGGTATCCAAATATATTTATAGGTACATCCATAACAAAGATTCAACAATGCTATCCAAATTTATATTCAATAGTGCAAATTCGTAAACAATAAGAAAGTAACAAAAAGCTTTAATCCTTATAAAGAGTGAAAAATTCATACCTAGTATTAAATAAGAAAGCATAATAATTTAGTGAATCTAAAAGATTTAGTAGACATGAATATTGGATAGAAATGCCTTTAGGTCAATCAAGACACCTTTTGGCTTGACCAAAATGTATGATAGAATTGAAGCTTGAAAACCATAAATAACAACTTTTATATTGAGGCATATTAGGAAACAACTTCACTAAACTATCTATAGTGAGCAATAACACAATAATCAATAAGCAAATAGATTCAAGATTGATAATAATAATGACAAATTAAGTAAAAGATTAAAATATGATTTAGTGTTCCTATTTATATTGGCACCCATACGCATAAGTTGGAGTTGATGAGTCATTCTTCTTTCATGATGAGTTAGAGTCATTCCACTCTGTCAGTTTTGTCAATTGTGTTGGTGTGTTGTGTTGAGTTTAGTCTTGTTGGTCAAGTCGAGTTGTCAATATTATCTTAGTCAAGTTGGTCATTTAAGTTACTTGTTGACCCCATATCTATGAGTATGAGTACCAAGACGTATAATATGGAAACTCTTCAACATTAAAAGAACTAAAGAATTAAAGTAAGAAAAGATATATGATGATAACTAACATTAAGACCTAATATGAATATAACATGATATTCTAATGATAAATAACAAGTATATTAATGGTATACAAGGAACTTTAAGGAGAGTAAATAATAAATAACTATAAGTCAAGCTACCATGATGATGATGATGATCATAATAATAATAATAAATGGACAATAGCTAAAGAAGTAACTAGGAATAACAAAATACAACAAAATTCAATAAACCTATTGAACTCAATAGGATGGATTAAGAACAAGCAACGAAACTTAGAAAACATAAAAGCAAGGATAGTAAATGAATTGACTACAATATAATCTGCAAAAGTAATAATTAGATTAATATGACTTAACTAATCAAAAGTGTATATGTGTAAGAATAATAATAATATTAATAATAATAACAACAGTAATAGTAAGACTTCCTCTTACATTCTGTTAATGAGCTAGGGATAAGGGAAAGACATAAGTGGTTGAGGAGTGAAGTGCAATATTAGAAGAAAAGTATGGAGATAGGAAAACTCTTGAAGTTGAATGATGGAGCATAATTATTGAGTAAAATTTGGAGCAAATCGTAGAAGCGTACACTTTATACTTGGAAATTGTAATACTATTCAAGGCTTTCTAAGAACTAGAAGGTAACCTCCTTGATGTTATCGTGTTTTTAAATTTATAGAAGATGATGAATGATATGAGAAATGATGTAATAAAAGAAGGTGTTGTGATTGAGTTACAATATAACAAATATTATGGTAAGGAAAATTGATATTAGAAGTTCGGGAGATTATGGATGTTAGGGTTGTTAAGGTAGGATTAGATAGTGTTATGATCGAGTCGCAAACAAATGAGGAGTGAAATAAACAAAGAAATAATACAAGAAGGAGTACTTAAATACTTTGAAGATTAGAGATAGGGGTTATACATGAATCAAGAGAGCTAGGAAGTCAATAATGACAAAAGTAATAGTAAGCCAACAAATTAAGGAGTGGTAAAGGAATGTTATGAGTGGATAGAAGAAACATTGGTGAAATTGAAAAGACTTGAGTAATTCAGTGGACAGGGTTAGAATTCAATTTGGTGATAGGAAGAATGAGTTTTGTTAACTGGGTAAAGGAAGATAGATGTAGATGGTTAACTCAAATAGGAAGAGGAGTAGGTAATAACTAAAGCTACAATAGAACTTGAGGGAAGAAGTATGAAGAAGTTGACATTATAAGAGTATAAAGGAATAAAGAGTATTTCGAATTATTTAGGATCTATGAATGAACTTTCGAAGACAAAAGTTCTATTAGATGGGGGGAGGACTGATGCGAACCGCAATAAAAAAAAGATAAGGTCAGTCGTTGGATTGGTCCAAGCTTGTAGAAAGTTTGAAAGAACTAATGGAAGAAAGTGCGAAGGGAATGAATGACGAATGAAAGGTAAGTAAAACCCATGAACAACTCTAGAGGATATGATGCACCAATGGGACTTTCGAGAACTTATGACACAATTCAATATGACGTATGAATTGGATTGTTGAGGTTACTCGCCACCTAGCCTTGTTCAAAGGTTAAGATAAGAGTGATGCCGAGAGTAAATAAGGTGTTTATGTACACCCCAAAAAGGTGAAGTCGTAACAATCCTGCCATGTGAACTATTCTAAAATAGAAACTGTCATCACAGTTGCTATTTTAGACCTGGTTCACATTAGGCGTACTCAACTCTACCCCTTTGAAGCATCCAATTCGATACCCATTTGATATAAACTTGTAGAGTAATCCTTCGAAATAATTTGTAATAATAAACTTGTAATTTGACCTTATAAATGAGTAGTAGTAAATCCTACAGGTATCTGTCATTTTATATACAGACCAAAACATTGCAAACGACCAAGCCCTTTGAGAAATCTTGTGTAGTTTTTCTTAAGAGATAAAAAGTTAATGCTAAGGGTAATAACTGGTCATTTTTTGTTGTATCTCGTTCTCTATCCCAGTTTACTAGGGTTCTGGTATTGGGTAGGCACTTATAAATCATTTAGAACCTGTAAACCAAACTATAAGTGAATGAGCGACAACTTACTCAATAAGTGTGGTGGAGACAAAAGTATACACTCAGCAAATCACAAGCAAGGTTTTCAATTAAGTTGATTAGATACAATGTATGTACAAGCAAATACTATCGCATAACGTTATCCGATCCATCGTGAGATCAAAGTAATTGCGCCTACTCTAATCCGGGTTGAGGAGATTGACGTCATATACTCACGAATTGAAACCAAACTAGGGCTTGTGCAATGAAGAATACCTCCCTCCCGTGACAGCCTTTGAACTACGGCCTCCAACCTTGTCGCAACCTCTTCTCCTGTCACTTAGTTTGACTAAAAGTGGGGAAAAGACCATTTCAGCTATTCTTATCGAAAGGCGTCCATATTTAGCCTAAGAATCCTAGTTGTTACCCTTAGTAGGTTGTAATGCAGATCAAGTTAGATGTTAAGCCCAATTTGAGTTAATTCATTGTTAGGGTGATCAACCAAGCTCAAACAATTTAAACATAATATTCATAGAACAACCATAATATAGAGTTTAGCTTCCATCACAGCAAATCGAAAGTCAACCATAAACACTGCATACACATAAACAGCTAATTGCAATCACAAGCTAATACATACTAAAGTCCCCAAATATTCTGAAATAATATCTCAAAATGCTATAAAGCATTGATCCCACTTACCTATTTAGATGCTCACTATGGAAAACTCGAGTTGTCGATGATCTGATCACTGGGGAATCCTATATACATAAAATCTAAATTTAATTTTCGTAATAGTTACGAAAACATTAGGGTTTGATCTAAAACGATTATATATATATATATATCGAGTTAAGTTATTAATTATTGATAATATACGTAATTTATGCTATTACGTATTATATATCGTTTCGATTGTATCAAAACGTACTTTTAATTGGGTAACTTACATTATGATTACAGTAGAGTTATAGTAGTACGTAAACTAGTAATATTGTAGAGATATAGGTTACATTACTTAGGTTTCTCCGATTTTTGTAAAAATCATGTCGTTAGGCTCGTATAAACCTTGCGACACGTATTACGAGTCATATTTCTAAAGATGACTTTTAACGGATAGTTTGAGTTTTTAATACAGTTATACGTATTTACATAAATATTATCATATTATACTTAATTTATGTTATTAAATTGTATTTTACCTAATTTGTCAATATAACCCATAATATAGGTATTATCTAACTTTAGTACCCTTATAACGAATCCCAGATTAGTAAAATATTATTAATTAAATTAAAAATACATTTTTTATCTAATTTGATCAGCATACCTGTACATAGTTTTTATTCAATATTTATTACGTTTTAACCTATTATTATTAAAAATATGTTCCAATTTGTAATTTAAGTCATTTTACTATGTAAATTCGTAATAAATAGTTCGGGTCACCAAATATTTTCTCGAAAATTTTGATAGACTCCTAAAAATATAGGGAACTTAGTTAGTACTTGGTTTTAAGTTTTCGATTTATTGCCTATATATTCATATTTACAATTTTACTCCTAAATTACCCAATTATAATCCTTTTTGCACCAAATTGTTTTCAACCTATCCCAACATTATTTTTATTTATTAGAAATTAGTACATGTCCTTTCATCATTTAATTTCATAATTTCCTATTTATTTCACAATTTCAACCTATCTTTGAGTTATTTTTAGGTCGAAAAATACAATAAATATTGAAAATATTCACATAAAAAACCAGGCTACATAGCAATTACATATATATCATAAAAATCCTACACAAAAATTTTGAGCTAGAAACTACATCATTTAATGTATTTATTTTAAATTTCAAAATTTGGGTAAATAGTATATTTGTTAAGCAAGTACATTAAATATTCCTAATTTTGTTAAAATAAATTTACAAAATGAAATTACATATAAAATAACCTAGAAATTAATTTTTCCTAATTAATTTAATAGTTTTTTTAAAATAAAGAAAAATAAGGTAGAAGCTTGAAATCTGAGTTCATCGGAACTCCAGCCATTGTTGGCCAGATAAGGGTTTTTGGCCGAACTGGGGGGTGGTTGCTCTGTTAGGTAACGGCGGGGCTCCACGTCAGGTCATCGAATGGTATGGGAATTGTCCTAACTCAGTCCTTGCTTTGTTTTTGTTCTAATTTTTTCTATTTTCCTTTGATTTTTTTCTTATTTTTTCCTTTATATAATTGGGCTTTCTAAACTTGTATCTATTGTAAGGGAGTCTTATTTGTAGTAGTTAGGGTTGGTTGAATATTTTCTAAAATATTAAGTAATTTATTTTAATATTTTTCTTGAAAAACAAAAAGTATGAGGTGGCAAATTGTTGACGATTCACTTTTGAGTCATCATTTCCAGCTGTTGTTGAAGTGCCATTTGGATTCCGGTTGTTCTCACATCATTTGGATAAGTTTTGGTTAAATTTTAGTAAAATTTGAATAATTTAAGTATATTTAATTATTATATTAATACACGTATATATATACAATATATATGTAACACACGTAATGAGTAATTATATGCATATAACCATGTTTCTAAAATGTCTTTTATTTTTAAGATATTTTTCCTATTTAATTTTTGCTAATTTAACGCTTATTATGTATAATTATATAATTTTAGGTTAATTTACAAGTATATTTATTATATATATCAGATATACTAAAAAAATACAAGTATACTCATATAGTATATTACGCTATATTATTTTCTTTTATTGCCTAATTAACTTATCTCTAAGTCCCTGTTACATTTCGAGCTCGGTTTTGGGGGTTTCGATCATTTTTACATTATATTAAGTAATCATACTTCTAGGGGGCAAATCGAGATTTTGCGTAATTATTTTCAAAATCCAACTTCACCAAATTACTTCAACTAACTTTTTGACTTTAGGGTCTTATATAAAGTAAATTTTCACTATTTTGATTGTATTCTTGATATTCTTATTGTATTATGGATTTTCAAACTTACGAGAATTTCTCGATTAGGGTTATTATGTTTCTCATAAGTTTCTAGTATAATCGGTTTACTTTCTCAGATGTCCTAAATTAATTATCAATCCTAATCATACAAGGACAAGGCTTTGTCCTAATACTTAGATGTTCATATCTTAATTGCGGATTTATGAGATATCACAGTTTACGCAAGGAAGAAAAATATTCAAGTGTATTAGGAATAATCTTTCTATAAAGCTAGAAGTATAAAGGTATTTGTACCCATAAGTTAGGATAACTTGCCTAAAAAGGAAAAGACAAAAAGGGCATTTCCTAAAGAAGTAATGTACAAGATACAAAAGGGGTAAAAATGGGCATATAACAAAAAATAATTATTAGTGCAATGGATTCTATACATGATACTGTACACATGGCGATGCTACATTGGTGAGGTGTTAGAAGATGTGGAAAAAAAAAAAAGGAATAGTTGGCTTGTTTGAGCAAGGATGGCTTAGTCAGTTCGAACTCTATCTTTCCCGGCTTCTCGGCAAGGAAGATGCCAAGTGATTGGTCGGCTTGGGCGCGAGTGAGTACTCTTTAATTCAGCGTACTACAGAAAGATGGGTAGTTATATGGCTCGGCATGAAGAATGACTCGACAAGGAAATACTCGGTCTTGGCAGGGGTTAGCTAGAATAGAAGGATTCGTCATGCCAGCCCCTTTAATCCTTGGGCTTGGCTGTAGGTTAAAGGTCTGGTAGCTTGATTCCCATCATTCCCTTTAGGTTGTTTTGGATTTAGCCAAATCTAAATGGTCTTCACTCAATTCTCCATCAGGGTGATACGGACTAAGGTCAATAATGTTGAAGGCATAAAAAACCCCATAGCCTTCGGGTAATTCCAATCTGTAGGCATTATCATTGATCTTTTGGAAGATTCTAAAAGGTCCTTCTACTTTTATAGATAATTTGTTCCTTTTCTTATTTAGGAACCGTTCCTTACTGAGGTGCAGCCACACTAAGTCTCCTGACTGAAATTGTTTTGCTGTCCTACCCTTGGTCTTTTCTCGCATTTTTCGAGTAGTTTGGTCGATGTGTCGAGTGATTTTATTATATATGTGCTGAAGGGATTGTGCTTTGGCTGAGGCATTAAGATCCTCTTAAGCAGGTATTGGTATAAGAGTGTTGTCGTGGGGCAACTCGGAATTGAATCCATAAATAACTTCAAAAGGAGTCTACTTAGTGGTGTCATGTATTGTTTGATTGTAGGCGAACTCAACCATTAAGTCAACCACTAGCAAGCAAATGTCCCAATCAGCCAAGTTCTTGCCCACTGCATCTTGAAACAGTGATCCCAAAGTGCGATTAACCACCTCTGTTTGGCCGTTAGTTTGGGGGTGACATGAGTACTAAAGAGTAATTTGGTCCCTAACCAACGCTACAAGGTTCTCTAGAAATGGCTCAAGAATTTTGAGTCTCTATCGGAGACTACACTTCTCGAAACATCGTGTATTTGTACAATCTCCTGCAAGAAAAGAGAAGCAATAGCTGAAGCGTCATTAGTCTTAGTGTAAGGCATGAAGTATGCCATCTTGCTGAACCTATCTATAATGACTATTACAAAATCTTTACCTTAGGCAGTTCGTGCCAATCCGAGAACAAAGTCTATGCTCAATTCGGTTTATGGCCTCATTGGAACAAGTAGGGGCATTGCTCTCTCTTGCTCGGCTCGGTACTTGGCCTTCCGGCACACAGTACAACTTTTTACAACTCAGTATGCATTTCTTGTCATTCTCAGCCAAAAGAATCAGCTATTCAACAGTTCATAGGTCTTCCTTTCTCCAAAATGTCCGGAAAGTCCTCTACTATGGGTTTCCCTGATCAACAGCTCCCTCAGTGAACAAATCGACATGCATAATTTTTTGCTTTGAAACAAGTACCCATCCTCCACATGATATTCGTCTACTGTCCTCCCATCAATGCATCGTGAAATTATGGGTCCAAAGTATGGATCCTTAGAGTACTGTTCTTTGATACTTGTGAACCCAAACAATTAGGTCTACAGTTAAGATAAAAGCGTATGCCTTCTCGAAAGAGCAACTGCAACTATGTTGCTCTTTCCTTACTTGTATTTTATTAAAAAATTAAATCCTTCAAGGAATTCAACCCATCTCACTTGCGGCTTCGACAACTTGGTCTGACTTCAGAGGTACCTCAACGATTCATGGTTAGTATATATAACAAATTCTCTCTACAGTAAATAGTACTACCATATTTGTAGTGCTCAAATTAGTGCCAAAAGTTCTTTGTCATACACGGAGTAATTCAATTGGGGTCCTTGGAGCTTCTCACTATGGAAGGCAATTGGTCGAACTTCTTGCATTAGGACAATGCCTGATGCGTCATATTCTAGCTAAAAAATTTTGTTGAAGTTAAGTAGTACTAACACCAGGGTGGAGGTTAATCTTTCTTTTACCTCGACAAAGCTCCTCTCCTCCCTTTCTCCCCATCAAAAGTCGGTGTTTTTCTTCGTTAGTTCAGTAAGTGGCGCAACGAGGGTGTTGAAATTCCTGATGAATCTTTTGTAAAATAAAGCCAGTCCGTGGAAACTTCTTATGTCGACATAAGCAGTAGGAGTTAGCCACTTGAAAATTGCTTGGATCTTCTCATCATCGACTCGCAAGCCTCCTTTACTGATTATATAGCTTAAGAATACCACTCCTTCTTAGCAAAAGTAATACTTCTTTCGATTACCAAATAGTCTCTCGGTACGGAAGATATCTGGAACTACTCTGAGATGTTCACAGTAACTCGGCACGTTGGCACTATAGACCAAGATGTCATCAAAGTACACCACCACACACTTCCCTATGAGATGTCTCAGTACATGGTTCATTAGTCTCATGAAAGTGCTTGAGGCATTTGACAAGTCGAAGGGTATGACCATCCATTCATAAAGTCCATGACAAGTCTTGAATATAGTCTTTTACTCGTCCCTTGGTTTCATGTGGATTTGATGGTAGCAAGATTTAAGATCAATCTTGCTGAAAATCTTGGCTCCAGTCGGTTCATCCAACATGTCTTTTAGCCTCGAGATTAGATACCTGTATTTAATCGTGATCTTATTCATAGCTCAGCTATCTATACACATTCGCCAGGTTCCATCCTTTTTTAGCACTAAAATCGTAGGCATAACATAAGGGCTGAGACTCTCTCTTACATAGCTCTTCTCTAGTAACTCATTAACTTGATGTTAGAGCTCAGAAGCCTACTCAAGATTCATATGATAAGCTGGCTTATTCAACAGTGCAGTGGTAGGTGCTAAGTCAATGCAATGCTTTATGCCTTGAGTTAAGGGCAACCCCTCGAGTAACTATTTTAGGAAAAGGTTGACATATTCATCTAGCAACTCCTTAATTTATTGGGGTAGCTTACCTCGCTCCTTCATTTCTAATACTCGCTTGGCCAACAAGAAGGTCGGCTCATCAGCATTGATGGACTCTCAAAGCTCAACTCTACTCATCACTAAAGCTTTCTTCGATTCATGAGTAAGTATTGTTTGTAGCTTATTAACTTCTCTCGGTGACATCAGATTCAGTGTGATCTTCCGAACATTCTTCTCAAACATATACATGATCCTGTAGCTGTCTTGTATAACTCTCTTATCAAACAACCACAGCTTACATAGCAACACGTAGGAAGTGCACATAGGCAGTACATCGTAGAGAATCTAATGAGAGTAATTCCCTATAGTGATCGGTAGTAATATTTGTCGAGTGACATGTAATGCTTCTTTTTCACTCAACTAGTGCAACTTATATGGCCTTAGATGTGCAACAGTCAGCAACTTCAGTTTTGAAACAAGATTGGCTAATGCCACATTGGTGCAACTTCCACTATCTATGATGAGGGCGTACACCTGATCATTTACCTTAGAGGTGATATGGAACAAATTCTGTCTCTACTCCTTCTCTCGCGAGGGTTCCACGTTCATAGTATATCAGAAGACCATGAGTAATTTGTCCAAGTCTTTAGCAAATACGTCCTCCTCAATCAGCTCTTTCTTGGTGGGGACCTCTTCCTCCTCGGGTTCTTCATCTGTACTGTCTACTTCTAGCTTTAGGCGGTCTCCCTTGATGACCATTATCTTATAGTTCAAGCATCGAGCAGTCATATGTTCAAACTTTTGACACTTAAAACACTTGATTTGGTTTATCTTCTTACCAGACCCTTGCCCCTTCTCATAAGTTCGGGTTAACACTTTACCATCAGGTTGGCCCTTCTGTTCGGCTTGAACATCAATCTTTTTGTTCGGCTCTATACTTGATTAAGCTTGATGACTTGTCTGTCCGGGTCGGCTAATTGGTACCCTAGCCGTTAGTTGGCTCCTCCTTTGCCTTTCTACTCGCTGGGCAATCCTAACAGCTTCATCCATTGTGTCAAATCGTTGGAGCTCTACAATGTCTCAAATGTCTCCTCTCAACCTAGTAATGAATCTTGAGAATGTTTGAGCTGTCAGCTTCTCCACTTCACAACGTATCATAAGCATTTGAAATTCTTGAATATACTTGTCAATTGTTCGACCTCCTTGTCTCAGCTCTTAAAGCCTAGTGAAAGTATCTTGAAGATAGGTTTCTAGTACAAATTTGTTTCTGAGTATTCTCTTCATCTCCGGCCAAGTATTAATCTCTTGGTATCCCTTTCGTCTCCTTATAACTTGAAAATTCTTCCACCACATAGTGGCATATCCAGAGAACTCAACAGCAGTAGTTGTTACCTTCTCATAATTTTCATATTGATAATAATCAAACACATGCTCCACTTTCTCTTCCCACTCCAGGTATTCATTAGCATTCCCAAATCCATTGAAACTCAAAATTCGAAGCTTTATATGGTCAGATGCTCTGGAGACTCGTATACGCTCTTCTTCAAAATACTACTCTTCTTCCTTGTCTTCCATGCCTGTAGAATCAATTTTTCTCCTTACTCGTCTACTTACTCCTCCACCTCAAACGGGTTGAACTGGGTTCTAATCTCTAACAAGCTGAGCAACTTGTGGGGTGTTTTGTGTGGCCTCAGTAGTTTGGCAAGACAATGCATGAACAGATTGGATTAAGTCTACTAAGAGGTTAGCTACCTCATCAAATCGCTAGTTAGTACTTCTAGGAGTTCCTTGAGACTATCGTCTATGGTGGATAACTCCACTGTTATCGCTAATACCAAGATTTATACTCAGGTTAGTCATTTTTCTTCACAGATTCAAAGCTCAAACAAAGACTTTAAGAAATTAACAGTTAATAACACAATGCTTAAATGAACATAGTAACTTGCTTTGTTTTACACACAAAAAACAGAGTATAACAAAACTTCAAAAACACATGTCAATTTGAACAAAAATCTTCACTTTGATACCAATATGATGTGAACCATAACCAAGAACAGATAAAACCGGTTGCTGGATGGGTTTAAGTTTACGGAAAGCTTAAAAGAACTAATGGAAGAAAGTGTAAAAAGAATGAATGATGAATGAAAGGTAAGTAAAACCCACAAAAAGCCTCAAAGGATATGGTGTACCGATATGACGTACCAATAGGACTTTCGAGGACTCACAGCACAATTCGAGATGACGTACAAATCATTTCGGTGAGGTTACTCGTCACTTAGCCTTACTCAAAGGTTATGATAAGAGTGATACCGAGAGTAAACAAGGTGTTTACATAAAGAAAAAAAATACTCAAGTATATTAAGAATAATCTGTCTATCCAGCTACAAGTATAACGGTATTTATACCTATAAGTTTGGGTAACTTACCTAATAAGGAAAAGACAAAAAGGGCATTTCTTAAGGAAGTAATGTACAAGATACAAAAGGGGTAAAAATGGGTATATAAGAAAAACAATCATTAGTGCAACGGATTCTACATATGATGCTGTATACGTGGTGATGCTATATTAGCAAGGTTGTTAGAAGATGCAGATAAAAAGTACAGACAGTTGGCTTATCTAATCAATGATGGCTTAGTTAGTTCGAATTCTCTCTTTCTCAGCTTCTCAGTGAGGAAGATGTCGAGTGATTAATTGGCTTGGGCAAGAGTGAGTACTCTTTAATTTGGTGTACTACAGAAAGATAGGTAGTCATACGGCTCAACATGAAGGATGACTCAATAAGGAAGCACTTGACCTTAGTAAAGGTTGGTTGGAATAGAAGGATTCATCGTGCCAGCCCCTTTAGTCCTCAAGCTCGGTTGTGGGTCAGAGGTTTGGTAGCTTGATTCCCATTAATGATAGTTGTAGAACCCAAATTTTTCTAAATAAAAGGGAGAGAAATGAGAAAATAATAAAGAGCTTTTAGGGCTTGGTATGGCTTATTAAAAGCTAAAGTTTGTAGGGGTATTTAAGTCCAGTAAAAAGTTAGAAATCCTTACTCCCCTTAACACATTAATATTAAAAGAAAACCCTACCTCTAACCACTCTCTTTTCTCCTAACTTTAAGCGTAACAACAACAAACTCTTGAACCGCTATCAAAACTTTAAATCAAAATTTGGATTCTTAACTCAAGGGTACTAGAAATCGTAAGCAAGCAAGTGAAGGAAACACAAAGAAATAAGAAATCTTGATAAGTTCTCTATCCTATGTTATAGGAAATTCGTAATTCCTCTAAATGAGGGCATTAGACCATAAAGAAAGTTTCATTTTGCACTATTTTACAAGTGAAAATTCAAGCCTTGAGTGTTATCTTATCAAGGAAACATGTAAATAATCATAAATCTTTGTTTTCCTTTCGATCTTGTGATTACAAGTGGGTTGAGATTTTGTGCATTAATGAAACTTTGGAGAATGGAGTTATTTGATGTGTAAAAGGGTGGAGAATGATGTTAAAACAAGTTGGGAATTATGTTTTACATTGCGCTAAGAGCAGATAATCGAGCATTCAATGCTAACCAATCAGGGGATCAGTTTTTTAGGAGTGTTGAGGGTTTTAGAAGGGAGTGGTAGTTGGAAAGATGTTAGAAGTGGTGTTATTGGAATGATAATTTTGAGTTAAAGGAATCAAGGCCTGGGATAATGGGTGTGATCTTGACCATGATTCTCACCGATGTATAGGGTGAAGAATGTGCATGGGATTAATGGATTTGTAGCCGAAAGAATCATGGGCAAGGTTTAAGGTGATGATCCGGGCCATGTACATGCTGGTTTTACAAGTGGAAAGAAGATGACCAGGTTTATGATCCTATTTCCTAGGCATGAACCTTTAGGTTTTTTTTCCCCCTTGTATTTCTTATTTCTTATCCTCTTAAATCATAATCTAACCTATTATAAACTTCTTTAGAAGTTTAAGATGGTTCTAAAACCATAAATTATGCTAAAATGTAAACTTAAGAATTTAGAAAGATAAACAAAAGGATTCAGCTAGGATAAGAAAACATGGAAATTGATTCTAAAAGTTGTTGTCTTCATATCGTACATCGGTTGTAGAATTTTGAAAGGATTTCGAACGTAAATATTACTAGTTGTTCTTGGTACTTAGGTATAAGATACGTGTTTGCTTGTTGTGCTTTTTTAGAATAGTTGTTTAGTCAAAATTAATTCAAACTTGGACTTAAAGAATTTTGTATTGCTTATGCTTATCTCACTTTGCCTCCCTTTAGTAGCTGATCATACACGACTCGCCTTATGGGTTTTCGTTTGAGATGACCCAGCTAGATTCTAGGAAGGATTACTATGGTGATGGGTATGTATTATATATATATTACGTGTTTAGGGGTCACAAGTTACCCCAAGTCTTCAAATGCTAAAATTGTATTGGTTGCTGACTAATGATCAAGATCATAAATAGTATTTGTTGCATTAGTTATTATAGTTATGCTTGTGACTTTTTAGTGGTGTACATCATGCACATATATTTGTTGTATTCAATACTAGGTTCAACTCACCCCTCGTTAATTTTTTAAGTACATGTACTTAAGCAAAAGTTACAAGGTTTGATGGTTTTGGATTCAATCATCAAGTTTACTAGGATGGGGAACGACAAGTGGATTTTCTAATATATATATATATATATTGAAATTGAGTTAGGATAGTCAAAGTTTATTTTGTCATTAGTAAATTCTTGATCAGAGCTTTATAAAATTATTTGATAGTTATTTTGGATTTATTCAAAAAATTAAATTTTACTAAAAATATTTAGAGATTTTGATAGAAATTTTGGAGATTTTAGTATTTGTTTATGCTCGACATGTCAGTAGATAATAAGGAAACATGATGGATTATAGTGGCCTAAGTTTTAGGGTGTTACATGTAAGCTATTGTTTATGAGAAGCATTTGAATTTTATCCTTAGGTTTAATAAGGTAAAGAGTCTAGTGAAGATGCTTATCTTATAGTGATATGGAAAAGGGTTTTGGTCCTTATTGTAAGTTCTTGACCAAAATTGTTTTGAATTGATTCACCTTTTAAAATGTATCCTATTAGAAATCCATTAAGCGAATGATAAGATTTAAAGAGAGATGTTGAAATCCTTATCAATTTAAGGTGATAAATCTTTTCTCTTCCATGTTTTATCCAATTCCAATTCCTTATGACAAGTGAAAAAAAAAGAAAAGAAAAGAAACTTACCTTTAGGAGTTGTGCATTGTCTATTCCTTTTATGGAGAGACACACATAAGAGCACATAGAAGATAAGGTGACATTGGCTTAGGGAAATTGAGAGGAAAAGAGAGTAAATATTATTCCTTTATATTACTGTACAAAGGAAGGATGAATTAACTATGAATTTTGTTGGACAAAAAGCAAAAAAAAAAAAAAAAAAGCTTTATTTTATACAAGAGAACACTTAGGTGAGATGTCTAATTTGTCCTTATATTTAAGTAATATTTTCAAAGATATCTCATGCACATACGCATGCATACACACACAAATATGTGGTTTGTTAAAGTATAATAAATGGATTATTAAAATAAATTAAATACAATTTTTTTAGACTCAAAGTAGCATTAAATAGAACCAAAGTACATCACAAACATATTACATAACTCCAAACACTCAATGCCTAAACCAATATAGAATAACAATATTGAGATATTAGCTGAGTATTTGAGCTCTTAGTAGATCTCTTATTCTAACTAGATGGAGATTCATAAAACAACTCAATGGAAAGCCAACAAACATTTCATCAAGAACATTAGCAACAACACTTATGATTAATTCATGTGCAAATTGATTAGGACTCCTACATGTCTACTTCAGTTGCACATTAGTTCTTCTTTGGATCAAAAGTCTACAATGATGAATAACCTTAGGCAAAAAAGGAGAATTTTACATCATCATTTAGTACCTAGTTAATTACTTTAATGGAATCTAACTCTATTATAACATTGTCTAATCCATAATCTTGAGTAAGTTTGAAACTCTAGTAAATACTTTGATCTTAGTTTTCAATAGAGTTGATAAGTGAATGGATTTCATAAAACCAACGATGCTATATCTTTTGCTATTTCTAACAACTCTCCCCCTCCTCCCAAACACTAGCTTTATATGTTCCATCTTTAAATGCACTACCACAATTAATCTTTAGCTTATTCTCCTTTTGTGCTTCTTACAACTCATTTTGCAGTTTCTCCTTTGATCTATTCTTCTTATGAATTGTTAGCACCCAAAAGTCCTTAGCTACTATGCTAGTATGTGTCAACTATTTCAGATTACTTTTCTTATTAGAAGTTAAACTATTTTTGTTCCTCCAAAAAGCCTAAATTAGGAACCAAAAGGTATATTGCCATGGTCATTTACATTTCCTTTCTCCGAGCTTTAGCATACAAGCATTTACTTTTAGCCATTTCCTCCATTTAAGTCGATCTAAATCATTGACTTTAGATTGTCTTATGGTTCCCAACTAAATTTCCTCAATTTTCTAATATCTTTTGGATAAGTGCTTTATGGTTTTCGAGGTTCAACTACATAAATTATATAAGAAGTCCACATTTAATCCCCTTCTATAGTAAGTTTTCTCTATTAGGAAATTCAATGTGCCAACATTTCCAAGCAAAGAATTGAATCTTAGGAACGATTTGGGTCTTCTGAATCTACTCTAAATCATTTAATTGGCTATTACTCAACTATTCCTTCATCATTCTTTCATATGCAAACTTAGAAGTCAATTCACCATTGACATTCCATTTCCACAAGAAGTGATCCTCCTCCTCTGAGGTTTTCCTCTAAAATAATGCTTTTCCTTCTTATATTTTCATCAAAAGGATACTCGATTTTATCTTCATTCTATATATTTATTTCATTCAAAGCTTTGATAAGATTGATTTTCCCTTGAGTTGGCCCATGAATAAGTACTCTTGGTTAACCATTTCCAATACAATCCATGTCCTACTACTTAGTTCGTTTACTTGTTCTAGGATTTACCTTACAATTTTTCTCCGCCCAATCCTAAGTATTCCCCATTTCTTTGTAGACCTTAGATCCCCTTTTTAGACTTTGTGTCTCTTTATTTTGCTTTGAGTCTCCTCTTTTTCAATAACTTCATCCATCTTGCTTGACTTAGCTTTTCAAGCCAACTTTGCAAAACAAGCCTTATTTCTTAATTTTAGATCCCAAATTCCTGTACTTCCCATAAACCATGAAGCTTCTTTTTCCTATCTAATACCAACACCCATCCTCTCCCCAACCTAAAAGAGAAAAAATAAAAAATAAAAGCTAGCCTAACAAAAAAAAAAAAAAAGTTCTATCTACTTGAAAGATTTACAACTTACATATGTTAGCTAAGAATTTCCTTAGGTATTGATTTATTATGCATATTTCTACTTACATTACTCAAAATCTTTGCTTTCCATCCTATCAACTTACTCTAAATTTTCTCAAGTACAAATCCTATGTCACTGCTTCTAACATTTCCATTCTTAGTTATTTAAATGCTCATATATCTCCTAGGTTCCTCTTTTTCTTTAAAATGCGTTTTGTGACAAAATTTGTTTTCTCAAAATTACATTAACATTCTTGGAAAAAAATTATTCTCAATTTTTTAGAGTTAGTTTTTTGCCTTAAGAGACAGCTAAATTACCCAATCAATTCCATCATCACTTGATTTAGAAAAGCTTATCCCATTAGGATAATGCAAGTCCTGTACTTAGGCAACTAGGTTAAAAGCGATCGATTTAGGAAATTTAGGAAGGTAATTCAATTATGTTGTAAACTTATGAGGAGTATAGTGATGCTAATCGATGAAACTTCATAGGGTCAAAAATTAAAAATATAATAAAATATAGTTAAAATAGTGAAAATTTATTATGTTATTTTATATGTACCGATAACACGAGAATTAAGTATTGTTAATTAACGAACTCTCAGAGATAAATTATAGGAGTAATAAAATTTATAATGTATGTAAAATAATGTATAAAAGATATGTATATATATTAGGTATAATTAATATATAAATATATGTACCCATAATTATTAAAAATAACTAAAAATATGTAAAATTCATTAAATAAGTAAATAAAATATACAAAAAATTATTAAAAAATGAAAAAAAACTAAGAAACATCCTTGCTGCATGTCAAATTAAGGAAATAATTAGGATTTGCTTGGAAGTGTGGAATGCCATGTGTAAGCATCAAAATTATGAGGGAAAAATACATGTACAAAGAGGAGAAAATTCCAAAGGTCCACTAAATCACTTTATAAAAATACCAGGCTTCCTCCTACCGAAAGTTTAGCTTCTTAGGTAGCTTAGAAGAATATTAGGAGAGAATTTGAGAGAGAGGAATTAGAGAAGTAAATTTATAGAGGATATAGTGTAAAATAAAGGGGTTAAAGGGTACCTGAAGAAAACCACTAGCTAGAAGTGGAATAAGGTCGCTGTCTAAAGAAGTGACCGGTGTCTAATCTGGTCGATAAGCCTTTTCCACCCTATGGTAGTTGGAGCTCCAAGTTCCGATGAGTTGTTGATTTGCCTCAATTTTAATTAAAAATTGAAAAAAAATATCAAATGATTTCCAAAAATTTTGAAACTTGGTTTTCTTGAATATTTTTGCATGAGGAATTCAAATTTTAAATTGGATTTTTGAAAATTTTAGTACTAATATAGAGTCCTTAAAAAAAAGTCTGCATACTAATTTCGATTCTATTTTCAAGAAACCATTCAATGTAGTTTCGACTTAGAATTTTATGAGTATACTTATAAAATGTTATATTTTGATGCTATATGGTTGGATTTTTAAAATTGAATCACTGGGTTTTTGGAAAAATTTTATTTTTGCAAAAATAATGTGCTAGAAGCGTTGTTTTATTAAAGAAACTTGATGAACTCCTTACAAAATCATGTTATGGCCCATATTTATTCACATGTAGCAGCTAAAAGTAAGTTATTATAAGTTTAGGAATGATGATTTTCAAGTTTAAGTGGGTGTTTAATAGTTTAAGGCCTCAATTTTAAAGGTACAAATGAATATTTGACTAAATGGAAGATGTAATAGGAAGTGTATAAATGAATTGTAGTTTTGAATTGTTACTTGCTATTTATGTAGGTTATTGAAGTTTTGAAACTTAGGGTAATTTAAATTATATGTGAAGTAGTAAGATGCAGTAGTAACAATAGCAGTAAGAGGGTTAAAAATTGTGTTAGAAACTAGATCAGAATGTAACATAGTATTAAATATCTTGAATGCACTAAAAACTAGATCTATGTTAGAAAGTGATTTTATATTTGGACTCTATACTATTTTCAAAGTTAAAATGTAAGTCAGAAATTTCTTAAATAATAACCTAATTTAGGATAGTAAATTAGAACCGTAGTCAGAAACTAGGTTAAAACTTATCTTATTTAATTGAAACTTAATAAATAATTCACAAACTCACTTAGCTCAGATTATAAACAAGTTTATATTAAAAATAAATTCTTACTCCAAATGGCGTTTAAAAACTAAAGCTGTATATTAAATTTTTAGGGATCACTAACAAAGATGCACGCGGCATTTAGTGAGTAACTTGACACCTTATTAGGTAAGTTAGGATTGTGACTTTGTCGTTGGTTAGGATACTATGTCAAAGTATTTGAAGGCATAAGGGTGCTTTTGTTTGTGGTTGCAAATTAGATATTTGTGTGCATTCTATGTGTGTGATTATTAATATGTTTTGTGATGGGAGTTGAGCTTTACATGATTTCATATTGATTGGTTTACTTGAAATTGCTTGGCCATTGTTAAGTGAACTTAATCAAATTTGATCGTTAACTTAATTAAACATGTATGATAACCTATTAGGGGAATAATTGGGTATGTTAGATCAAATATTGACCCGTTTAACGAGAATAATTAAAACGATCATTTTCTCACCCTTAATTGAACTAAGTGACTAAAGAGAATGTTATAGCAAGGTTAAGGGCTGTGGTTCGAATGTAGTCTAGAGAGAAGGGTGTTTTCCATTGTACAAGCCTGAAGTTTGTTTGATTTAAGTTGATAAAACCCCTTAATTTGGGGTAGAGTTGATGCAATTTTTATAACCTCATAATGAATTAGATAATATTATGCGATGTTATATATGATTGATTGTATTACATTTCATTATAATTATTAACCTCGCTTGCATTTTTATGGTACTCTTTTGTTTCCGTCTCACTCATTAAGCTATTTATGGTTATATTTCTACAGACTTTGTTGTAGGTACCGACTAAAGAGTAAAGATGTAGCATTATACCCAATTATAGGTTAGTATGTAAACAGTTAAGGAGTGAGAGGATATACGAAGGCTACTGGAACAAGATCGCTTTTGGTGTCTTATTCTTTTGAGAAAACTAATTAGTCTCTTTAAGTGATCACTAGTTTTCTAGTGAAGTTTGTACATATAAAAGTCAAAACTTTTGACTTTTGAAACTTTTCTTTGAGAAATATAAACTTTTCATGTAAATATAGTTATGCAAATGTGAGTTAAGTACTAAAAATATGTACTATAAGATTTCTTATGAATATTTTGAAGGGAATAACACATATTCTACTTATAACAAATATCCTACTGGATGCTTTAGGTTAGTTGAGTGTGTTCACCTTATGTAGATTACTTTTACGATAGCAGCTATGAGATCAACATCTATCTTAAATTAAGTTTATATAACAGAATTATTACAACTCCATCTGTTTGGGGCATGATGGATAATGCCATATACAAAAATAAGATGGGGGAACTCAATCTTCATCTCTTTAACTTTGATTTGTCTCCACCATTTTAATTCAACATGTCTTTGAATTCATCTACTTAGGATCTCTAAGGCCTAAATAAAAATATGCAAGGATATTAGGTCTCCCTACCCAAGCCCACAAAAGATTAGAAATATCAATTTGATAGCCACTAAAAAGAGTATATATAGGGATATTGGATCTTCTTGTCTAAGCCCTTCAAAAATTAAAACAATTAGTTTAATAGCCATTCAAAATAACAACAAAATTGGAAGTGTATACAGAAGACATGACAAGTTTAATCTAGCTATTAGGAAAGTTTAGAGTTTTCATAGCTATCCTCACAAAATCCTAGTCTAAAGGCCTTTCCAAATTAGCTTTTAGTATCATCCACCCTTTACTCCCTCTCTATGCAAAAACAGATTCATTAACTCCTAAAGGGAAATCATGTGATTTTGCTGCACTTCTTCCCATAATGAAACTAATTGAAGTGGAGCTAATTAATTTTCCTAGAAATGACCTCAATCTATGCACTTGAATTCTTATAATAATCTTAGAAACAGTATTGCATAAATTAATGGCCTAAAGTATTTCAAATTTTTAGCCCCCACCTTCTTAGGGATCAGAGCAAAAAGCTGTTTTGCTAATTTCAGGATCGCTTTCAACTTTTAAAAAACCTTAAAAGACAATGTTTACCATTAGCCTTTCGGGCATGTTCAATCCCGAAGTTTTGTTATCCTAGTACTTTGAAGGGCATTGAATATTTCTTCTCTCGACACAAGCATAGTTATAGTTTTTTTATCTTCCTCTCTCGGCTTGTTCCTCCAAAATAAATAATAAAATTATCAATATCCACAAGTTATCTTTAGATTTGAATAAAATACTCTAAAATTTTAGATTGCTGCTTAGGTTTATAGTCAGTATCTAAAAAGTAATCTGACAAAGCATACGGTTTATGCAATTGTTAAATGCCTTGAAAAATATGCAATCATAAACATTTTCCATACAAAACATAAGATAATTTAGATCTCAAGACTCGAACACGCTGTCAAAAATAAAAAATAAAAAATAAATTGGATGCGAATATGCTGAACATCTGTCCCGATTCCCAAGGTACAACAACCACATAGACCTCTCGCTCTAGCTTTTTTAAATCAACGGTCAGTAACGGCTGTACAGTGATCTAACGGTCCAGATAGCACCTCAAATAAATACGCCAAAATGAAAAAGAAAAAATCATTAGGGTTCCTTTCATTACTCCCATTTTCACTCCCTTCTGAACTTCCGAAAAAATTTCGACTGAATTGTCCAAACACTTTCACATTCGTTTTCCTTCACTTTCTCGGGAGCAATCATGGTGAAGGGGCCTGGACTCTACTCCGATATTGGCAAGAAAGCTAGAGGTCAGTCAATCAATAAAGGGGAAAAAAAAAATCCGGATTTTAATTTTATTTTCGTTTTAAATGAAACGTTTACTTTTTTTTTTGAAAACGAAATGGATGATTCTGTTACTGATTTTTTGCTTATATCGTTGATTTTTAGATCTTCTCTACAAGGATTATCAAAGTGATCACAAGTTCACCATCACGACCTATACTTCTACTGGAATAGTAAGTTTTGGTTGAATTCGTCGATTTCTTTACTTGATATCATGTGACGTTGATTATAATATGTGTTTTTATGGATGTATGGAGCTGTATTCTGTTGTGTAATTGCTGACTTGTTCCACAAGTTAGGATAAAGGCAAGGTATATGGAGTGTACTACACTGTTGTGTAGTTCTAATATTTATATTTAATGTCTCTTCTTTTGATGAGGTTTCTGCGTAAATTTGATTGCTCCCCAAGTTGTGGAAGTCTTCGAATATGGTACCAAGGGATTTGTCTCAGTATTAATGAGCCAAATCGTGAAAGTTCGTGCTATGTTTATGCTTTTGATGTTATGTCTGTGCAGTCAAGTTTCGTGTACTCGTTGATTAGGAAATTTTACATTGGATCGATCTGCTTCAATGCAGTTTAAGTAGCAGTACGTGGATGAAATGAACGAGGATTTAAAAAAATAGTAAATATTAATGTTTTTCTAGAATTATTTAGAAATTGATTTTGAGTTTTAGTGACAGCAGAAGATTAAAATATTGTGCTTTAGTTATGTTTTAGGTTCTTGTATTTGATCTTAAATATTGAGAGGTAGCGATGTAATAACCTAGCCTAAATGCATTATGATTGGATTCATCGGATTCACATAACTGGGCCCAAACTGCATATGTTTCTGTTGACTTAATTGAGACTAGAAGCTCTATTTGAATCTACCCCCAAAAAAAGTAGAAGCTCTTTGAGTCTTTATTTTGAGCAGCATTAACAGTGTACGCAATGCTAAAATTTTTCTGTTATTTACATAATTTCTTCTAAGCATTATTAAATATAATACAAATATGAAATTAGGGAAGTCATAAGGTTTTTGGATTTCAGTTTTTCATTTTCAGTCCTTATTAAATGAAATACTGATAATTTAAAAATTGGATTTTATATCATTGGCTCAGTTGCAAGCATGTGTCCCTGTTTTTTAACTTTTTATATCTGACTCAAATCCAAACCAATGATGTTTTTTGGTAACTCAATTTGGAACTTCTGTTAGTGATTTGACAGATCTAGCAACAAAGTATAAAGCTGGTCTAACTGTTATTCAGTAATATGAAAATTGAAAATTATACACTGGTTGAAATTGTCTAATTTGAATCATTGTCCAAGTTGCTAAGCAAGTTATGTTGCTAATGATTTCAATTTATCCAATTCGAATCAATGTCATAACTTTTTTTTTTTCTTTTTGGGGGTGAGGGTGGGGGGAGGGGTGTAAGCAATAATTTCATTAATAGGAAGAGAGTACAATCCCAAAGACGAGTTTGTTACACAACAACTACTACTTTGTACTTGTGTGTGAGTATAAAAAATACCGTAAGAAATAAGAGTAAACTACACAAAAGACTATCAAATAAGCCTAGACTAAGCAGTAACGAGGTTGGCTAGGGATCAAGGTTGGGGGGCATGGCTGCCAAGGCAAACTTGATTCCTGGATCGCCAAATACAGTGAATTGTGGCTGCAAGAGCAGATCTCATAGTGCTTATCTGTGAGTTTTTGGACTCAACAGTAGCTACAAGTGCAGATTTACACCTTGCTACAAACCATAAGACGACAGGCAATAAAAAAGGTTACACACCTTCTTCCAAACTTTTGAGGAGAGATCATGGTCAAAAAATAAATGAGTGATCTTCAGGCACAATGGAAACAAATGATTTATGAAATTAATTTTACTATTGATTTCCATTTTTATGACGATCCAAGTTATTAAACCTGCAAAGAAATTATGGATTGCAAAAAAGGGCAATGTCTTGATTTAATTGCTTTAGGTGATTGCCTTCAAATTTCTCCTTTTCATATGTGAGCCAACATGTGTATTATCATTTTGTATATCTTGTAAAAATGAATATTATTAAAGGAGGTGCTTAGATTAAATTCTTGCAAGAGTTATATTTTTTGTTTATTACACCATAATGAAAGTAGGTAATACTTAACAGTGAAAATATGTCCATTTATTAGCATCTGTCAGATTACCCTAAGGAGATGCTTGCTGATTAGACTTTTTACGAGAGTTTTTTTTTTTATTTTTTTATTTGCTATATAGCATAATGAAATTAGTTGTTAGTGAAAATATGGTCCATGATAGAGTGCAATGGAGAAACATGGTCAGGATAAGTTTCAAGTGGTGTTGTGTACCATAAGGAAAGTAATATTATATAGGGACTCTATTCATATAATGGCTGCTGGCACATTGCTATCATTACATGTACGTTGTACTTTTCAAGCTGCTGATGATTATTGGCATAAGATCTTTTGTTTTTACAGCAGTTTACGGCACTTGCATTGTCTGCATAAATCTTTTGCTTAATGGGATATTATATTTCATGAGATTCAAATGGACTTCCGAAGTTACTGTGGATTGAATTGCTTTGGATTTGCCTTCTGTCATTTTTATATTAGCTTATCCCTTTGTGTCACTTATGGATCCACCTGTTTGATTTTTCAGGCACTCACATCCACAGGAATCAAGAAAGGTGAGCTCTTTTTGGCTGATGTCAGCACCCAACTGAAGAACAAGAACATCACAACTGATGTTAAAGTGGACACTAATTCCAATGTAAGCAAGGAAAACTTGTATATTATGCTAAAGTTGCAGTTTACAATGAGTATTCATGCATCACATTTTCTTTTTTGTTCTAAATAGTACTTGATTTCTTTTGAATCTTTTACTGAAAGTCCTATGAATTCCTTTCTTCCTAAAACATCTGTATCAATAATTCTTTACATAATTTGCATGCTTATGAGTGGAACATAGGTAGTGATGTCTTTCATCTACCTTATATTCAGCAATTTTTTGCATTAAACATTAAGTGGTAAATTATAAATTATATATACATATAATTTAACTCTTTTCTTGGATTTTCTTTTCTGGTTGTAACATTTGTAACATGTCTGCATGGTGATTGTGCCTATGCGAATCAGATTTCTGTTTCAAGGTCTTAACTGACTATTTTGCATGCTCTTCATCCATTTTGTTTTTATGTAGCTCCTTACAACTGTTACTGTCGATGAGCCAGCACCTGGACTTAAGACAATCTTCAGCTTCATTGTTCCTGATCAGAAATCTGGAAAGGTATTAACTCTTTTTCTTCCTTACCAGAGCATCGTAAGTTGCTGGTGGTTTTCAACTCCCAAGTATATGTCCATTTTGATATATGGTGGGGCTGGTAACAGGTGGAACTCCAGTACCAGCATGAGTATGCTGGAATAAGCACCAGCATTGGGCTAACTGCAAATCCTGTAGTTAACTTTTCTGGAGTGGTTGGTAACAATGTTGTTGCTCTTGGAACTGATGTTTCATTCGACACTGCCAGTGGAAACTTCACCAAATGCAATGCTGGCTTGAGTTTTACCAATGCTGATCTCATTGCTTCCTTGTCTTTGTAAGTTTTTACCTTCTGACAATGGTTCTTGCTTTCTATCTTCTACTATGCATCATGGCATCACTTTAGGTTGGTTGCAAGTTTGGTTGTAGTCTACAATCTAAAATTCTGCAGAACCACTTTGGATGGTTTTGTGTCCATTCTCATGGATCTCCCGAAGATACTAGGAGCATTAACAGATACAGTTTACAGGTGTTATCAGGGTAGTGGACACCATGGTTTATTGGTGGATATCACTGAGTATTTTGTGGTTGTATTGCTTAGAAATGAACATTCCCTCTCGTGTGTGCATGTGCATGGCAGGATTCAAGATCTGTTTTTGGCTTTTACATGATGCAGGAATGACAAAGGTGAGACCATCAATGCTTCATACTACCATACAGTCAGCCCACTTACAAACACAGCTGTTGGGGCAGAGCTATCTCACAGCTTCTCCACCAATGAAAACACGCTCACTATTGGAACTCAGCATGCACTTGATCCACTGACGTCGGTGAAGGCTAGGGTGAATAGCTACGGTAGGGCTAGTGCTCTCATCCAGCATGAATGGCGTCCAAAGTCCTTGTTCACCATTTCAGGGGAGGTTGACACCAGGGCTGTTGAGAAGAGTGCTAAGATTGGACTGGCCTTGGCCCTGAAACCTTAGAGTGGACCATCATCGTTGTCAATATTTGTAGTTGTGTCCAATTACCTGGAGAGGAATAAGATAGGTAGGTCAAGACAGAAACGACATTCCCGATTGGCTGATTTCATGAAATACACGGTATTTTTTGCTTCGTGGTGGCTATGGGTTGTAAAAAATAATTGGAAGTTGGTGGCAGAAATTTGTATCATCGTTTTGTTTTCCTGGTTCGAGGTGCCTCCATCTTTCTCAATGGTGGAGGCTGGACCCCGGGTTTCTCAATGCTAAAAGATATGGGACATTTTTTCTCTGGCAACTAAACGCTAAACGCTATCATGTTTCCATCTTTGATTTCTTATTTAGCAAGTTACTTTTTCTTCGGTCGATGGGCTATGTCCTTACACAAATTTGGACCGGTCTATTTATATATAAATTTATATAGAGCCATTTTCTATTTTGCAGAGTTATTTTCTATATTTCTATCTGTAAAAATATTGAACGTTTTAATTGAAGAAGGATGTGAGATGTGGCAAGAATCTCTCTTCTTCTAGTCATCAGCGTAAAACTAGCTTTAACGATCCGTCTTTAGTCAGACAGAGAACGATTGGCTTACTTTGTGTAATCAGACATTCAAGGAAGTTTGGATTCTTGGGCCTTAATATCGAAGTATTTGGTTATAAAATTTGCTAAATTTGGATTCTTGGACTTTGAGATGGAAGTCATGTTTTAAGGAAGTATGACACAAAACTAGGGTATAGCATCGGAGTTTAGATCAATGTTTCCTGGTTTGATAGGCTTGCGGTTATAGGCGGGCTGTGACTTTTAATTCTCACAAGCTACTTTTATGGAGTTAGGCATGGTATATGGCATTGTTTTCTCTTAACCTTACATGGTTTGATGGGTTTCTAGTTGTGGAGAGAAATTTTATAGTTCCGTTCTTTATTTTGGTGGGATTGGTCAAATCCTTCATCTCATTGTATATTTGCATTTCTCTAAATTTAAACACTTGAAATCACAATTTATTTAATAGCTTAAATCTAAAGAAAAATAAATTAAGGATGAAATGGAAGGCTTGATTAATTTGGCAAAAAATAAAAATAAGACTATAAAAAAAATGGTTATATATATAGGCTATGGTTTCAAATTTCCATAAGCTATTTTTAAAGTTAGGTACAAGATATGGAGTTATTATCTACATTTGATAGGAATTAGAACTTGTACTAAATGGAAGGCTTGATTGATTTGGCAAAAAATAAAAATAAGATTATAAAAAAAATGGTTATATATAGGCTATGGTTTCAAATTTCCATAAGCTATTTTTAAAGATAGGTACAAGATATGGAGTTATTATCTACATTTGATAGGAATTAGAACTTGTACTATGTTTAATATAGATTTAAGCTTTTAAAGTTCTTTGTAATTTATCAAAAACTCATAATGTATAGATAAAAGTTTCAATTATCATTATGAATTCTTTATAATTTATGAAAATCAACAAATATAAATATGATTTAATATATGAGCATCCTTTCACTATATAACCATCATACAAGGAAATATACATTGGTACCAACATCTTATTATTATGCATTAAAGATAGGATGATCGTGTAATCTTATAGTAGAGGGGATCTATTTAGACTTTGCTCTATTGAGTAAGTTATAGGTAAATAATAAGAGTTGCGTAGTAGATTCCGAATAGTAATTTCTCAAAACTTATTCTCATAAGGTAGGGTATGAGTATGAAGTCATGGTACTTTATATTAGGGGTAGGCGCAGCTCAATTTAGTATAATTCGTTTCTTTTTATTAAACTGAACCTAATATAACGGTTTGATTTTTTTTTTAAATTGAACCTAATTATACGGTTTAGTTCATAAATTTTTTGAATCTAATTAAAACCAGTTCAGTCTATGGTTCGAACTATTTGTGTTAAATTTTCATTAAACATTTTTATCTCGAATAAATATAAAATTTTAAATGAATTTACTCAACTTAATTTTAATAATTGATATAAAATTATAATAAAGAATAATAAAATATGAAAAATTTAATGAAATTTATAAAGATTGATGAAAAAAAATATAAAAAAGTATAAAATAATTGCATAATTTTTTTTATTTAACTAAATAGTTCGGTTTGTTTCCCCGAACTGAATCATGAACCTTTCATACACAACTAAATCGAATCGTAAACCAAACGATTTGTAAAAAAATCGATTTTTCAATTTGATTTGATTCACGATTTGATCCACGATTTGCGGTTTTTTCGCCCAACCATACTTCATACCCATCTTAAAACTTGTATACTAATGTATATAAGGTATAGATATCTTCTACCTATCTTGTAATAATAGTTGAATAATATTAATAAATAAAAAAATAAATATTTTTACATGTTTTTAATCTTAAAGAAAATAACAATAAAAGTTTAGCTAATAATAAAACTTTAAACTAACCGCTACATGTATATACTACAAAGTCTCTCTCTCTCTTTTAACTATCTCAATTTTTTGCCTTTTCTCTCTTCTACTAACTTTGGTCTAGTAAGATCTTAAAAGTATCTTAGTTCTTAACATTATTATCTAATATATTTTATTGGAGTTACTCAATATATATTTTTTATATTTTGTATATAGTAATCTTATGATTTGATAAAAATTTTATTTTGATAATAAAAAAGCAAAGATAAAAGAAATTTAAGTACAACTTAATCAAGTGCTTGAAATTTTCTAACTACAAGAATATTTTCTATTCTACCCACTAATATTTGATATCGTCCTAATTTAAAAAGTGTTGTGAATCTAGGAAACTTTCAAATTATTATCGACTAGTTTGGTTGTAGTGTGATTGCAGGTTTAACGTTAATTTTGCATTTAAGCAAATGTTTTTAAGGAAGATAAAATAAAATTAAAAAAAAAATAAAGGTTCCACAAAGTAGTTCTAAGGTATTATAGGGTAAATTCTGAATATAAAAATTTGAAAACTTATATCTAAAAGGTACAATACAATAAGATCCTATATTCTACCTATCTGTCCCTACTAACCCATAATTGAAGAGCTATAATAATGATCATAATGTACAATACAAGCTAAAAATTGCTGTAGAAGTTAATGTCATAGGTATAATAACATTTTAAGTTTGTATTATTCAATAACAGTTGAGGAGGAAAAAATGCGCAAAAATAAATCAAGCAGACTACACAAATGGCAACGCAAAGAAATAATAAAAATCCATAATAACCTAGAACGCGAAAAGTAAATTGTGTTATATAAAAGTCTAATAAACTCGAAAAATGCTCTTTTTTTAATTAAAAAAAAATGATACTGTTATGTAATATTAATAAAGATGCGAGGCTCCAAATTATTCGAAAGCAATCATCTACAATTATATGGACTATTACAAATCGTACATCAACAAAAAGAATCTTGGTACAATCGCCTGCGCTATAGTCATATACTCACATATAAATATAAGTAGTTATACTTTAGAACGCCAACAAAGTAGCTCTAGCACAATTATAGATACTATCATATTAAAAAATTTGTAAAGCCAATTTCAACATTCCATTTAAACCGGCTTACACACAAAAAAAAAAAAAAAAAAAAATCCCGCCCTTTCGAACAACTAAACGTCAAATTAATCCGATAACCACAAGATGGTAAGAAGATTGCCGCAGTCCTTAGAGGAGTTGTACCAAACAGTCAGCAAGAGAGGTTAGACTTCTGATACGAACCTTATATCCGTACGAAAATAAAAATATAAATAAAATACGAAAGAACCATCCAATAAAAAATTACAAAAGATGACCTTAGCAAAATCTTTGAGTAAGCCATGTTGATAAGATAGCAAACAAGTCTAAAATTGAGAGCTAAAACAAATACAATGATCATCCTATCTTCTTGATTACCCAAAGTCCCAGTTGGATTCAATTCAAAGAGTGTATCGTCGTTCTAGCAAGGTTTATATTCATTGTATATTTTTTATGTTGCTATTTAATACATAAAGAAAAAAAAAAAAAAAGCATGAACATGTATATGATTCACAGATCAAAGAATTACCGTGTAATCCCATTGACTCGAAAAATGGATATGTACAATTTGGCACCTACTGTCTGAGAGGACTGTGGAAGTATTGACGCTATTTGAGTTAGTTATATTTTTGTTTGTTTGCTATATTTATTGCACTACATCAGCACATACGACCTTAAATATATACTCAAATCATTGTACAAAGAATAGCAGAAATGGAAATAGTTTTTGCATCACTTAATGCTTCTTTGTTCTCATTTTCTCTCTCGCACCTCCACTACTGTCTCACTATTGAAGACATGGAACAATGCATGCAGTTTACTGATTGAAATTCAATATGGTATCAGAGCAGCGTTGACATCCGTAAGTCCTTCTTGAATTTTTTTCGAATCCCTTCGGTTGACTAGCAAAATGAACGATCAGTTAGGGTTAGCGTAAGGTCTGCAATTAGACCGCATGAATGGGGATCCATTATTCTTGTCTAGCTCTGATCATCCTGAAATAGTGATTAGGAATATCATCTTTAATGGCACCAATTTTTTTTTGCATGGAGTAGATCTATTAAATTAGGTCTTGGAGCCAAAATCAAAATAAGATTCATAGACGGCAGTGTGCTAAAGCCTGAACCTAATTCTTCTGATGTGAATAAATGGATTAGGAATGATTATGTGATTCGCTGTTGGATTTTGAATTCGATGACCTCAGAATTAGTACAAAATTACCTTTATGCACAATCAGCTCGGGAGTTATGGCTTGAAATTGCCGAACAATATGGCTAGAGCAATACTTCGCTTGTTTTCCAAATTCAGTATGAGTTAAGTAACATTAAACAAGCAAATCAATTCGTTGCTATATACTATAATAGGTTGAAAAGAAGTTGGGATGAATTGAGTGCTCTTTGTAGTTATCCTACTTGTGATTGTAGTGTCTTAGTTAATTGTACTTGTCACATGAGGGAAAGAATTCAGGAATATGAATCATATGGTCAATGGATGCAGTTTTTGATGGGTTTAAATGAGGGTTATGAATCTATATGGAATCACATTCTTTTGATGGAGCATATTATCTTGTTAATACAGCATACTATCTTGTATAGTAAGTAGAGAAGCAAAAATTATTGACTATACCTTTACTTGATAGTGATGCTTCAGTCTTTATGACAAAGCGTGTTGAGTTTTCTAAGGGTTTTAATGATAAGTAGAAAGGGAAATTAGGTTTAGGCAACAATATCAAATTGGTTTGTAAGCATTGCAAGCATTGTAAGAAGGATGGACATACTATTGAGAATTATTTTGAATTGCATGGTTGTAAGCTCCATAACCAGTCACTCGGGGTTTCGATCGGTTAAAGGATCCGATAGGGTCTAAATTATAAAGTAAAGTTAGAAATATTAGTAAAAATGATCCCGTAAGTTCGAATTTAAGAAAATAAGTAATAAAATAAAAGAATATAAAATTTCGAAATTTTAAGTATATAACTTATTGTTTATCGAAAATGCGTAAAATGCATTCCAATAACTAATAAATTGCTAGAGATAAATTATATATACATTAAAAATCATAAAATAATCTAAATAATATTTAGGAATATTTATTTGTACTGTATATGAATTTACATGTAAGTAGAAATACGCGTAATTACTTAAAATATGTGAAATGTGCTAAAATAATATTAAATAATTAAAGAAAATTCATAATTAATTAAGAAAAAATAAAGAAAAATCAGAAAAAATAAGGAATGATCTAAATTTGAGTTGTGGCGGTTGGGGAAAATAAGAAAAAAATTATCCAATTAAATTAGAACAACACAAAAGGCAAATTGGAAGAAGATAAGGTAGTTGTCAAATCAATTTAATGCATAATAATTTCCCTAATGCTCTATAAATAGCAAGAAAATTTTAGAAGCACATTTGGTCAATTTGGAGAGTGAGAAAAATAGAGAGAGGTGAAAATGAGAGTAAATTAGGGTTTTAGAAAAAATCACAAAAAATCTGTACAATTGAGGCTTCTAAGGAGAACCTAAACCCGATGAGCAGCTGGGAGTGCACGGCCACCACCATCATACGGCGGTAGCAGCGCTCAGGTGGGCTAATATACCCATGGCCACTGATGGTGGTTGGAGTTACCAAAACCGGTGAGTTTGATTTCTAACCCGATTTTGTATAATTTTGTAAAAATAGTAAATATTCTTAGAAAATTATGAATTTTGTTATTTTGAAATATTTTAGTATGTAGTTTTTAGGAAAAATATTATTTTGATGAAAATATGTCCCGTGATATATGGTCCTTAAGAAATCGTGTAAAACCAAGTATGTTTCGGTTTAGAAATAAATGACCTTAAGAGTGTAGTTTTGAGCTTAAAAATTTTATGTAGACTATTTAGATGATATAGAACAGTATTACGAAACTCGTTTTCAAAAATTAATTTTTGAAAATTTTAGGCCTTAAAATAAGGCATAAAATGGGTAATTTAGGATTAATTAAGTAATTAAATGATAAATTACTGATTTAGTGAATAATTATATATTTTAGGATATTGAAATCTGATGAAGTATGATACTTATTGCATTTAGGGTGTTAGATGTAATTATTAGGCTAATTATGTAGTAAATAAGTGATAGGAAAAAATAGTACATTTTAAGTTAATTTGGTAATTTAAGTTAATTGGGTTCAAATCTGATTTAGGATGAATTTAGATATTTTGAAATATTAATTGATGTTGAGAGATGGTAATTAGAGTGATAGAAATATTAGATGTATATTATGTACATAATAGGTAATAATACATAATATGTAATTATTGAAAATATAATAAATAGAAGATATTAGAATAAAAATTGATATTATATAAATAATAGGGATATATAATAAATCTGATAAAAATCTTGAATTTATGTAATTATATGAAAAATGTAAAAATTTTTCACATTAGGGTGAATTCGGTACATTAATAAGGATTTAAGTATACTCAGTGGAATAAAATACTGACTAGGGGTAATTATGGTATTTAGGATATTTGGAAGTAATGTGATTAATTTCACATTGTGAGTTGAAAAGAGTTTTTAGGGTTCGAGTATAAAACAGTACTTAGAAATCGAACTACAACCGAGTTTACAAATCGATGTGGAAATTGAACCCGAATCTAGCCTTAAACCTAGAATAATTGTAAAAGATTTGAGAACCTAGATAACTAGACATATTAAACCTTAAACAAAAGATAACAATAAGCGTTATAAGATAAAACCAACTTATAATAGTTATATGAAAAATTGAAATCATGTTTGTGTTATAGGGATGATCGGTGATAACCTGAACGAGTTAGATTTCAAGTGAGTGAGCAAGGAGTTGTGAGCAAGGAGTTGAGGTAAGTTTGGATTAATACATTTGCTGTATTTGGAGGCTTGAGATTATACTTGGCTATGCTTGATAGATAGTTGGTTGTGTGCATGTGCTTGATTATGAGTAATGCTATGATTTTGTTTGTTATTCTGGTTTGTATTGTATGAAGTGATTGATCACCCTAAAATGACCTTAACAAAGATATGACTTATAATCATAAATCGGACCTACATAGCAACACATTAGGGGAAACCTAGGATTCTCCGATCAAATACCAACTCCTTAGAAAGGAATAGTGCCGGTTGGCATAATGGGTCCCTTCTTCATCCTTAATCGAACTAAGTGATAGGTGAGTAGGTCGCGATAAGGGTGAAGTCAATGGTTCGAAAGTAGTTGCGGGAGGAGCGGTGTCTCCTTTGCACAAGCCTAGGTTTGGTCGTAAGCTGTTGCATTAATGGTAACTCCTCAACCCGGATTAGAGCGGGCGTAATTTCTCTAATCTCATGATGGGTCGGACAATGTCGTGCGATGACATTTGCTTGAATATGCATTGTACCTAATAAGTTGGTTAATAACCTTATTGTATTTATGGTATAATTTTAAGTCCTCTATCTTAACTTACTGAGCTGTGGTTGCTCACATCTCTATAGACGTTGTGTAAGTACTGGCTAAGAAGCGGCTTATAACTACTCTGAAACTAGCAACTGTTGGAACTTGGGGAGTGAGGAAAAACATTTGAAGAACAGACATATATTTTTAAGGTCTAAGCTATTATCATAGAATTTTTCATTTTCGAATAATGTATTAACTAGGAAATAGATTATGGTGAAGCATTGTAAACATTAATTGTAATAACTGAATTCTAGTGTATATATATATTTTCTCACTTTCTTAGGTAAATGATTTATTTAAATTACAAACCGTTTACTTCAAAGCGGGTTAGTTGTGGACGCCTTGTGTAGATCAGGTTTAAGATTGCAGTTGTAAGGCCAACTTCTATCTTAGAATGGTTTACACGATGGGGTTGTTACGACTCTACCGTTTTAGGACATGATAATGGTTATTCAAAATGGTACAAAGGTAAAAGAGGAACAAGAGATTAAAATAGAATGGTTGCGTATAGCAAAACGGGGAGTTTATTTCAAAATGTGAATTCTTATGCTTATGACTCTCCTTTAGATCATGATCATAATGTTAATCTTGTCAATGAGAAGCAGCTTGATGCAGGATTGGTGCAATTTGTGTGCCAAGAAGTGCTCTGGATTATGTAAGATAAACAACAAAGAGATTTGGCTTATGCAGGTGTGTCTCTTTCATTACATCATTCATTTACTTGTTTTAGTTTAGAGAATAATAAATATGGTTCTTGGATTGTTGATACTAGTGCTTCTAATCATATGACACCATTCAAACCTCCGTTGTTTAACATACAAACACTATCCCAACCTATTTTAGTTACCTTACTAGATGGATAAACTAAGAATGTTCATCTTGTAGGATTTGTGTACATAAATAAAGACCTAACCCTTCATAATGTACTATATGTACCGGACTCTAAATATAATTTATTGTTCGTGCATTGCGTCCTCAAAAACCACCATTTAGTTGCTAAGATTGATTCTGATCTTTTCATTTTCCAGGACCTTCACAATAAACAAATTGCTTTAGCTAAGGCTTGTGGTAGATTGTATATTCTATTTGCACAAAACAGGTCAAGTTCTCTCAATGATTCTAGTTCATTTCTTGGCTAGTCTTGTAATAATAGCTTAGATGTACACATGTTACATTCTAGGCTTGGACACTTTTCTTTCTCTAAACTTAAACATCTTCTTGATTGTAAACATTTGAATTCTTCCAAATTTCTTTGTGACACTTGTTTTCAAGCTAAACTTCATTGGTTACCATTTGAAAGGATTGAAAATCATTTAAGAGAGCCCTTTGCTTTGCTGCATATTGACATTTGTGGACCATATTCATATCCCTCTTTATTTGGAGCTAAGTATTTTCTCACAATTTTAGATGATTATACCTGTTTTGTGTGGACATACTTGATGAACAATAGGCCTCAAGTGATTGTTTGCCTTCATAGATTTTTTAGAGTGATTGACATTCAATTTACTACCCGACCTAAGATTGTTAGATCTGATAATGGGTCAGAATTCCTTTCGTTTAACTACCAAACACTTTACCATTACTTAAGGATAGTACACCAAACATCCATGGCTTACACTCCTCAACAAAATGGTCAAGTGGAATGAAAACACTGTCATCTTATTGAAACAGCCTGAGCTCTTTGCTTACATGCCAACCTACTTAAAATTATTGGGGGGAATGTGTACTCACCACCACTTACCTTGTCAACTTGATGCCTACATCCAAATTAGCGTGGAAGTCTCCTTATGAGCTTTTACATAAATAGAAGCCCAGTCTCACTTATTTGAGAACCATGGGATGCTTATGTTACATTGTTGATCATTCTAGACAGAGGGATAAGTTTGCTCCCAAGGGCATCAAATGTGTTTTCTTAGGATACACATATGGCAAAAAGAGTTATAAAGTCTATGATATGGAATCAAGGAAAATAAAATTAAGTGGAGACATTGTATGTTGTGAGAATACTTTTCCTTTTAAGGAAGCTGCTCCTTCTATTGATAACATTATTCCACATCTTTTATCTATGGATTCTTTGTACCCTTCCTTGGCTACTGATGAGTTATTCTCATCGTGTTCTGATAACAATGCTCATAACTGTCCTTCATTTGATACTGCTTCTATGGTTCCATTTATTCCTTCTTCATCACCTTTGCATAGATCTACTCGTTTTCAAAAATAACTTGCTTGGTTAGAGGATTACATTCATTCCTTCTAGGCATACTCAGTTGAAGTATCTCCCACTACACATACCATGCCATATCTACTTTTTGATACACATACACTTTCCTCTTTTCCACTAGACTATACAGCATCATTAGCACAAGTTTTAGCAATCAAAGAACTCTTTTCTTATTCTTAAGCATCTAAAATACTTGAATGGATTGATGCTATGAATAAAGAGATTAAGGCATTAGTGTTAAATGGTACTTGGGAAATCACTGATTTACCTAAAGATAAGAAAGCCATTGGTTCTAAATGGGTCTATAAAATTAAATATAGACCAAATGGTACTGTGGAACGCTTTAAGGCTCGACTAGTGGCAAAAGGTTATACACAATTAGAAGGGATTAATTATCATGACACGTTTTCTCCAGTTGCTAAGCTAGTTACTGTTAGGTTTCTAATAACTTTAGCAATTGCATGTAATTGGCCCCTCTTTCAAGTAGATATTAATAATGCATTTTTACATGGTTTTTTAGATGAGGAAATATACATGTTGCCACCACCAGGCTATTCTAAGATGAGTCCTAATAAGGTTTTTCATTTTAAGCGTTCTTTATATGATTTGAAACGAGCTTCTAGGCAATGCAATTATGAGATCTCTCAATTTTTGATCAACTGTAGCTTTCTTTAATTAGTTAGTGATCCTTCTCTTTTTACCTTTCAATTTGATGGTGTTTTTTTAGTTGTGCTGTTGTATGTTGATGATATGCTTTTATCCAGCACTTGTGTTGATTCCATTAATGATTTGAAGCAAGCTTTACATAACCAATTTACCATCAAAGGTCTTGGAGTTGCTCGTTTTTTTCTTGGTCTTGAATTGTGTCGGATTGACACTGGCATGTTTCTTAAACAATGAAAATTTATTCTTGATCTTTTGGATGATGCTGGTCTTATTGGATGTCGTCTAGTTACTGTACCTTTGCTATCTGGGGTATTTTTACATAAGGATTAAGGTGATCTCTTGGATGATCCTCTTCCATATCGTCGCATTGTTGGGCACCTTTTATATTTGATCTTGACGAGGTCCGATATTAGTTTTGCTGTTAACAAACTCAGTCAGTTTGTTTCTACTCCACGTCGGCCCCATATGTAAGCTACAACTCATTTACTCAAATATCTTAAGGGCAGCTTTGGTTTTGGTCTTTATTATCCTACGAGTAATTCTCTTACTTTACAATGCTATACTGATGCTAATTGGGCATCCTCTTCCTTTGATCGCAAATCCATTTTTGGTTATTGCATCATGTTAGGCAGTGCATTAGTTCTTTGGAAATCAAAGAAACAGTCTATGGTTAGTACTTCTTCCACTGAGGTAGAATATCAAAGCATAGTTGCTGTTGTGAAAGATCTTCTTTGGACTTCTTATATTTTACGGGATCTTCATGTTTCTATTCCTCGTCCTATTAGCATTTTTTGTGACAACAGGTACACAAATTTAATTGCTAAGAATCCTTGTTTACATAATCAGACGAAATATATTGATGTTGATGTTCACGTCATTAGAGACTATGTTGCTAGGGGCTTTATTTCACCAGTTCATATTAGTTCCTCTGATCAATTGGCTGATTCATTCACCAAGCTCACTTTGACCTCTGATCTTTTTGATGCTGTTTTCAAGTTAGGGCTTCATACAACTCCTACTTGAGAGAGAGAGAGAGAGGGGTGGAAGTATTGATTTTGTTTGAGTTATATTTCTGTTTGTTATTTATATTTATTGTACCATGTTAGCACATGACTTAGTATTTTGTATAAATACATACTCAAACCTTTGTACAAAAAATAATAGAAATGGAAATAATTTTTGCATCACTTAATGCTTCTCTGTACTCACTTTCTCTCTCACACCTCTATTGCTGTCTCATTGTTGAAGACACGGAACAATGCATTGAGTTTACCGATTGAAATTCAATAAAGACTTGAACAAAGTTTAAGAGAAAATAGTGCGGCTAAGTTTTGTATAATTGAAGGCCATTTCATTAATAATAGTAAACTAAGGATTGTCAACTCATAAAATTTAGTATCAACTAGGTCCCAACAGTTAAAAATATAATTAATTTTATGGTACAAATTTAATAGATATTAAATTAAAGATATGATGGAAAGTTAAACTATTTTCGCTAAAAATATAGACGTAATTGTATGAAACACGTACCATTGAATGTAAAATTTTATTTATTTCTTCAATTATATTATAATTTGTGCAGAAAAATTCAAATTTGATTCATCTCATTAAAAGAGTAATATTGATATTACTGGCTTATAATGATCTTAACATTTATTTATTTATCTATTGGTTGGAACCATTAAAAAGGTATAAAAAACACAACCTTTATTTATTATAGGGGTCCGTCCACTTGTTTCCAAGGAGTACCATTTGAACTGGAAATTAAATAATTAACGGTAGTTTTTAAAAGGCATTATTTCTGATAATACGATAATAACAAGAGGAGCAGTTATCATTCTTTTATTTATTAGTTTAATTTCCTTTTCCTTCAAATGGATAGAAAATTCCATAGTATAGCTTTTACGGTGCCAAACAAGAAATTTAATTTGAATATTTTTCTATTTATTTTAATTTTTTTATCTATAAGAAAAAACGAAAGGAGAATAGAATTTCCTATTTTTTTTTATAAAAAATACAATATTAAATAATAGAATTCATACGATATTAATAAATAATAGGAGATTTAAAGTGAAAGGCCTTTTCTCGTATCTCTATCATGCATTATGTTTGTTTGGACCCATGAAAGGAGTTAAAAAGCAATCTTTATTTATAAAGAGTTCTTTTTTTTTTTTAATGAAAAGTTGGGGAGCTTTTATAGTTTCACTCCGCATTTTAAATGGATCGATTCTACCTTATTTCTAATTATTGATTTACATTTCTTTAAATTTGGACTGTTCCATTCACAATTAGTTCAATGGTCTAGATTTAAAAAAAAAAAAAGAGATCAAGAGTGGAATGTTAGATTGAATCGGTCCTATAAAAAATAAGAATGAGATTGTGGAAAAATTCGAAAACTTAAGTCTAAAGGTAAGAAGCAAATTTATATTTTTAAAGGGACACCATTTAAAAGAAATTTAAAAAAAAAAAAACTTCCAAAATTATATATTATATAATAAATTTGTGAAGTCATTTCCAATATTTGAACTTTAAGAGATCATCAATTAATATAATTAAATTTGACTAATATAAAGGAAATTTACATGCATCAATTTGTTTTATATAATCTATTATTTTGATATGAGATGTTAAATAGTTAAATCTATCTTATATCTTCAACTGAAGTTGGTATTTTGGTTTATACTTGTCATACCTAGTGTATTTTATTGGAGTTCATTAAGTTCATATTTATTATTTAGAACCCATGGAGTTATGGACCTTATAGGATAAAGTTGCATGATGGTTTCAAGAATGGTAAGATAGGTTCTATCATGAAAATTTTAGAACTTATATATAAATTAGGGTATGAAATAAGCTATCCATCCTATACCTCTAACCTTTTGTTTTTGCTTATTATCATAGAATTAATGATGTTATTGACTTGCTATTGATTGATTTTCTTATTATGTAATTGTTGTCCTTATATTTAATAGGTTGATTTACTATGTGTTATCACTTATTTTTCTTTTCTCTAATATTTTATCTATTGTTGCTAATCTCGAGCCCCAGACCCACAAAGATGAGCTAGTTATACTTTATATACTTGAGTTTTCATACTTTGACACTTCGTATAGATGTGTCTTCATTTTTTATATTTTGTTCACTTGAATTAATTTACATCCCATCATAGTTACTATTAAAATCTATTAAAAAAATAAAGAAAATAGATATAATGCAATTTGTTTTGAATATGAGTCCCTTAACTCTATATCAACTCAATTGGCCTTAAGCTAACCTGCTTAGGCTTAGGTTTAATGTGATCTCTCATTAACAAACCTAACTGACTCTAAGGTTGATCTATCTAGCCTCGCATTTGACTAGTATGAGGACTTAGTAAGTTTTAGGATGGATACTGTATTGCTCTAGACCTGGCCTCAGGTTGGCTACAATTGAAAAATATTATTGGATAAGACTTGACTCGGTTAACTACCAAATCCTTAGATTCATGGGATACGACTGTTAGCAAAACCCTTATTCTCTAAGCTTAGTGGACACCTTGATGTACAAATGTGCTCCTAGATTCTCCCTGACTCCCCTTTATAAATAGTAGGACACTACCAATGGTAAACTGCCTTCACTCGCGTTGCAACTCGTAAATTCTCTAGCTCTTTTGCATCCTTACTTTCTTTCTCTTAAACACCTATTGACTAAAGTACTGTAATGGTCAAGCTTGACAATACCTTGACCCCTTTACTATGTTTTGTCTTATAGGCCCAACATTAGTTATATCAAGGCACTGTTCATCATACTCTATCGACAGAATCAGATGGATGATATAACCTAATGAATAGAAAGTTCATCTCTAAAACTAAAATGATAAACAATGAGAAAAAATGTTGAGAAATTCTATCGAAAATTATGTGTTTGATAAGAAATGAACAATTATCCTTATACTCTCTCAATAATAAAATTTGGAAAATATCATTAACTCATTTCAAATTCTTAATTTACTTTGTCAACATTCCTTTTTTTTTTTTTTTAGTATTTATAATCCATGTCCAAATCAAACAACCTATTCTATTTTGCCCACATCAAATCTTGCCTTCGTAAACCGAATATTTCACTATGTTCCAATTCCTCAGTCTCGAAGGACAGTAAAAATAATTCATCGCTGTGTAATGTTCAAGCGAGAGCATGGACTTCCGTTGTGTCAAAATTTATGCGACTTTACCAGATATTCCCAGGCGATGTATGTATGAAAACAAAGATTTGCAGCTTCTATCATTTAGGCTCAAGTGGCTGTGTTGACCCATAAGGTCGTGTATAGATATCCCTCTATAACTTTTTGTTCCTTACAATCTGATTGAGCTAAGTATCATGAAAACTCCATCCATAATCCGTCTCTTCTAGAGTGTCTTTCAAGGTATAGAAATGCCTTGTTCTTTAGAAGTCAAAGCTAAGAATGTTAAGACCAGGGAATCAAGTATATGAAATAGAATTTGTGGAAATACCCTCGATTTTCTATTTACATTTGATTCCTCTCTCGTTCTCTTAATGACATTGGTGATTTTTAATTTTGTGACTTAAATATAGTCAATTTGTTTCTCTTCTTACTCTCAAAATATTATGTAAACTTCTATTTAGTTTTAAATTTGAATATCTCTTTCTACTTTATATTAAAATTAAAATCTAGTAAAAACAAAAAGAAGAAGTGACTTTTGGTGTCTTTTCCTATTTTCTTAAATCGTTCTTTTATAATATCAATATTTCCTATGATTTACTATTTGTAATTTTTGCAATATATTATTTAACTAGGGTTATAAAGGTTAATTATCTTAATTTACTCTTTATATTGAAAATGGTTACTTTTATATATAATAATATTACTTACATTTATCACAATCATTATTAAGTTTACATTTTTATGATTATTATTGATGAAAATAATAACCACATTTATTAGCATTTAATTTAGTACTTTATCTATCTATATCAATATAGACACTAGTAATATTGAACTCAATACCTTCCAAAATATATTTTTATCCACGTTATTCAATCACTTGTCCCTAAAATAATACAAACTATTTTTTTGTTCCCCACAAGATTAATTAAGATTTTGAGGTAACTTTCCTCTTCTTACATATAACGTTAATGAAACAATCAACTTACAATTAGTATTATTGTCAATATAATAAAAAAATCATGAGCTAATATGCTATAAAAACTTCTTTTATAAATAATTATAAAAGCTCAAATGAATTTTTTTTCCTTATCATTCTTTGTCTAACATAAGAGTCAATCTTTAAAATATTACCATTGGCTTTGTTTAACACTTATTTTTCACAATAAATATAGTGGTCTTTTTTTTTTTTTTTATATATATATATTATTACAAATGCATTATAGGTGCATTACCTACTAGTACATTAATAAAGAAGAACAACATTTTATAATGTGCAATGGATAATATTGCTAAAAATTTAATATGAAATATAATACATTACGATATAACCAAGCCAAATCCATAATAAATGTACATACTAAAAAAACAAAAAAGGAAAATGTATGTACTTTCCAATCCCATATTCATTAGGGGAGGGATGAAAATTTCAATTGGTTCAAATACCCAATCTTTCGCATGCCTTCGTTTCTAATTGCAACAAAAATTGGCCGAAAGCACCATCTACACAAGGCAGAAAGAAGTGAGGCAAAAACTAAACAGGTATACCGTAAATAAGACTTCACGATCTAGCCATCAGGGCAAGTGGAATTTAAAAATTAAAAAAAAAAAAAAAAGGGCAAGGGCTTTAAACCAATAAATAAACAACAGAAACAACTTAAACGAAATCAGAACATTTACATAGGACATTACTGATATTAACTCACGGTTTACCCTCACAAACTATAAAAACCTGAACGTTGGATTAAATCATGTCACATAATATTTCTTTCCCATATTATCTGTACCATCTTTCCTCAGGACACCACTAAGACAAGACAGACTATACAAACTCATGAAACATAATCCACCTTCATTCATTTGACTGCTTTTCATACTTTACCCCGACAAACGAGATATGCCTATTGAAGCCTCCAAAAGCCAGAATGAAGCTACTGAGCAGCGTTTGCCTGAAGCAGGCCTTCCCTGATCTGCGAGGCAATATCTTTCACAGCACCTGGACCATGTGGGATGAAAACTGAGTTCGATTTTGCGGAAGCACCAATTTCCTTCATGGTGTCAAAATACTGGGTGACTAGCACCATGTCCATCACATCCTTTGATGATGTGCCAGGCACATTCTCCGAGAAAGCTAGTACGCTGTCCCTCAACCCATCTACAATGGCCTGTCGCTGCCTTGCAATACCAAGACCAGACAGATATTTCGATTCAGCCTCTCCTTCAGCTCGCTTGATCTGAAGTATCTTCTCTGCTTCAGCTTTCTCATTTGCAGCAACTCTCATCCGAGCAGCTGATAAGCACATCCAATTACATCCAAGTTTTTGACAAAGAAATTCCTCTAAATCAGTCTCACAAATTAGCAAGAAGCCCACCGATAGGCCCATTATTCAATCTCCAAGAAAAAGGGTTAAGAGTAACTAAACCCCAGTTTTGATAAATGACAAAATCTTATCTTATTATCAATCAAGTCTTATAAGCATTTGCAGTAATTCTTCACAAGCAAACTTAATCTGAAGATCTCACGACATTGGCAAAAAACAATCACAAGAATTAATTTGAATCTAATTTTTCAATTACAATGGAACATTCAAAGCACATTTTTAGATGAACTTTACAGAAAGAAAAATCAAATATTACATGTCCAAAATACAATAATTCTTCAAAACTATTTTTTTCTACAGAAGAATTTATCTCACTTTCATTGTGTTTAACATAGTTAAGCAAATTTTCAAAATGAAAGCAGACTACTTCCAAAAGGGAAATTGATATTTTCATACAAATATCTCTATGAAAGGAGAAAACACTGAAAATACAAGTTTTGAATGGAAACTCTAGATTAATGCCATAAATCGATTTACGTACAAATCTCTCCTACCATTGAAGGATGATTATATAAGAAAACTCTCAAGATCTTTTTAAAATGATGAATTCAATATCAAGTTTGAGATACTGTTTAATTTGAGCATACTTTTGAAACACACAAGAAAAGTTGTTAAAGACTTACTTAAGAGTAGAAGGTTTAACATGTTGAGAAGTTTCTTTCCTCGAAGAAGAAGTTGTGATTCTGTCAATATACTTAGTGAGTTACCAAAAGATCTTTAAGAGATCACTCTCACAATCTCCAATGTTTTTTTTTTTCCCTTCTTTTTGGGATTGCGTTGGGGTGGGGGGTGGGTGGTGTGCAGTAACAGATCACTCTTTACAATGTTCATTTAATTGTATGCAAGTGACGTGTAATATCGAAAGCAAATATTTTTTGTGATGTATCAGAAGAAGAGTTTCTTACATCTTCTGTAAGGAATCGGATGTGTTTAACTTCTCTATAGCATCAGAATGGATTAACTGCTGACGTTTTTATGAGTAACGGATAACATCTAATGGAGTGATAGACAATGAATATGGAACTCCTCTATACATTTCTGTGTTATCTTCTCTCCTGTACTCATTTTTATTTTCTCGCATGACTTACTATTACAGTTTGTTCTTCCGTACTTCTAACATCTAGCAATAAATTGATAAAAGAACAAAAAGATATGAAAATTTGTAAAACCTATTCAACCTCTTTTAGATTTCAGTTTCACAAAGTTTTTTTTTTTTTTTTTCAACTTTCAGGATTAGTTGATCAGATGCCCCTTACTTCGTAGTCACACTGGGTTAAAAAAAATGTCCAAGTCCTTTATTCAATGAAATTTAGCCAACTTTATGCATTAAAAATCAGGCTATAGCAATGCACGAAAGCAGTTTTCATAAGATGAGAACTGTGCATCGAGTAAATAACATTAAACATACACTGGAAACATCTTATGCCATACAAAATAGCCAAACACGAAGATAGTTAGGTTTATACAAATTCAAGAAACCTGGAAACCAGAGCACAAACAGCATTACATAGCAATAGAATCTATAGGAAAAACAGCACTTAAATTTTACCTGCATTAATTTCATTCATTGCTCGCTTCACATGTTCATCTGGTTCAATATCTACTATAAGAGTCTGAACAATCTCATAACCATAAGCTGACATGGCCTGAGAAGGAAAATTAAACTCTAGATCACTTGATAAATCAAGTAACAAAAACTAAAATTATAAATGGTAAAAAAGTATTAGTAATAAAAGGCATGGCATTAGCAATTTTTTTTTAATAAATCAAAGAAATGTATTAAAAATTTGTATTTATTTATTTTTTAAATAAATCAATCAGAGTTGGTAAAAAAAATCAATCAGAAATTTGTATTGATAAAAAGATTCTAAAAGACACCGGTGACAAAAATTTACAAGTAACAAAAACTAAAATTGTAAATGACCAAAATGTATTGTTTATGAAAAGGTAAAACTAACAGAACTGACACACACAGACACATACATATGAGATATAAATAAAAGATAATCAATCAATTGCTAATAATAATATTTATTACTTACCAATAAATTATCACCAAACCAAAAGAAGTTTCTAAATTATATGAAAAAGGAATTAAGTAATAATAATATTTAATCAACAAGCAATGGTGTTCTTGTAAATAATAATCAGTTGATAATTAATAAATAGTTTATAGGAGGGAATATAAGTTTCTATACTAATATTTTTCTCAATTAGTGCTAATAAAAATCATTGATTAAATAGATTATTATTACAACTAGCAGAACCATGCACCCGCAATACGTGTCCTTAAAAAAATAAAATATAAATAATATAATAAGAATACGATAGCATTTATAATAGAAAGATTAAAAAGTGTAATTTTATGGAGTCAAATTAATAAAAATTAAAAGTAAAACAAATTTTTAAAAGCTACATAATAGATAATATAGATGATAATCAAATATACTTGATAACTTCTTCTATATAGTGGATCATATTTGACAACTTATGTGGTAGTTATAGGTAGTTATTAAAACCATGGCTTTAATACTATAGATATAGATAATCACTAACCAATTAATTAATTTGTTAGTCATAATAAACTAATAACTTTGTTTTAACTTATTAATCAGCCTACTAATTAATAACAATAATGTAAACCATATGACTGAAATGCCATTAATAAGTTACTCTAAGTGATATGTATACTTTTGAACCAAACCTAGTTTATTATTATCATCATCATCATCATCATCATCATTATTATTAATAAAATTACCTATGACATTCCAAAGACTGGAATAACTATTCAGTTTTCATATAAACAAAGCTACAGAATCCATATATCTAATGATAACCATTCCCAGGTATTAACTGTTTCCTGATAACAGCTAATCCAACCATCAACCAAACAACAGTGAAATTACCTTTTCCAGTTCATCTTCTACCGCCTTGGCAATCTCATTTTTCTGTTCAAAGGTGGAATCCAGGTCCAGCTTTGGAACACTTGCCCTAATGACTGATACAGCAAAAGATATTAAGGATAGCAAATACGAACAAATAAATGCAACGACAACTTTTCCATCTTGCTCGCGATAAAGGAAAAAAGTATGTATATATATATATATATTCAGGAAGTGTATATCGACACAATTCCTAAGAACAGCAGCAAAAAATAATCCTTACTTTTCAGAAATGAGAGAGCTGAACGTGCAAAACAAAATTAGAAAGCTAACTCATGCTCAAGTTAATAATTCATTTATTTAGGAACCAAAATCTAACTAATAACCTCATACCATCAAACACATAGGCTTGTATCTGGCCCTTGGTGTTGCTGAGCTTATAAAAAGCATCTGCCGCCTTTTCTGCCAAAGCTCGATACTGAATTGAAGCAACCACAGTGACAAAAACATTATCCTGAATGCAAGCCAACCATCAGATTGAGTAGATTGTCTCAAATATCCAAAACTACGTACACTTTAAAATGATAGAAACTATCAATACCAGGCCATTACTTATCACCCCACAGAAAAAAAATCTAAGGAAGAATGATGCACCAAAAAAGAACTTCAAATTTGCACAGGCAACAGAATCCCCACATATTATCCATTCTTTCACAGATAAAAATAGCTCTTACACTGCTTCAGAGCACTAGACCAAGATATTTAACTCATTGCCCAGGTAGAGGTCCAATCTAACCACTGTTCACATCCATCAATAAATAAATCTCCAATTAACATCGCTAGAAACTAAAGGGAAAGTTTATTTTTTTCTTAAATTTTTCCTCTTTTCTCTGTAGAAAAAAAATTAAAAGTCAACTGGTCACCACTTCAAGTTAATTTTTAACACCACAATGCTCTTGATTCTATCTCAAAAGAAATTCTCCTGGACATACAACTTCCTTAAGTTTAGATCAAAGGTTTAGCCAAATAAGTGCAAGGCCCTAGAAAGATAAGCAAGGGTGATGATTTGAATCCAAAGGCATAGTGAGAACCAAATAAGCTAGTGGAGAAATTGTCATCTTTTTGAACATTTAAGGACTACAAAGAGAATAAGATTATCAATATTCAATAATGGTTAGTCCCTGGAAAATTTCCTAAAAATTACAATTTCATATACTTCTGATAATTCAGGCAGAACTTTATACATGAAAAGATTTTATCATGCTAAATACTGACAGCAGAAAAACTAAATCGTAAGGATTTCTGAGAAAGTCTAATGTAAATGAAACCTTAGTTTTTGTTTCACACCGAACATCCAGTTGCTGCACGCGTAAAGAGAGGTGACCAGCTAATTGGCTTCCCAAGCACCAAGGCAAACAGTGACATCCAGGTTCTAGCACATCATCAAACTTCCCAAAAGTTTCTCGAATGGCTACAGTTGACTGGTCCACTTGGATGCATCCAAAAGCTTGACCCATTTTTTCCTTTCTACTGAGTATAAATCAGGTAGTCAGATCAATTATAGAACAATTTCTCTGTGATAGAAAAGTACAACCGGCACAATCAACTCTGTAGTGGGGGACATTTCATAACAGAAGAAATTGCACATGTTTATTAATTTGCAGAATTTTAATCCAGTTATCTGCTACTGCAGAGTGTATAAAAAGATAAAGTGCATCTTTCTGGGGAACTGCAAAATTGTGCACTTCTCCACTGCTGCAAAGAAATGCATTGTAGTTATGATGCAAATCAAAACCCATTCATTTGAAGGATACTCTCACTGTGGCTTACAAAGAAAGCCAATATGGCATCAATAACACATCTACCCAGCAGAAGCTTTGCCACTAACTCTCAGAAAGGAAAAAAAATTCTAAACACAAGAAAGATACACTTATTCCATAACTAACCAATGATGATACAACACTCTACAACAAGAAACGAGGACCATAGAAAAAATATTTGAATGCCATATGATCTCAAAGTATATAATGGACTTATGATTTCAACACAGCATTGCGATTATGGATAAAACATCCTAAAAGAGGGCAAAGCACACACCAGTTTGCCAAGGCCCTATGCGTTTAGACAGAGTACCCATAGGCAGGTAACTCTCATGTAACACTAGAACCTATGACCTTTCAGAAGCAAAAACAAAACTCAAGCCTTATTCCTACATTCCTAATGAAGGGGAAGACTGGAAGAAAAATCAACCCAGTAACTAAACAAACAGTTGCATTATAAAAATCCCACCAGGCAAAATCTTACTGATTTGCATACCACCTACCACTAGAATACCAGTGATGTCATTCCAGTAACAAGATGAAGAAATATTCAAGATTTTCAACTTCAATGAAACGACACTTAAGATGCAACTTTACCTTGTGTTGCTAATCTAGTAATTTGAAGTGCTAATTGAAACAACATCATTTCAATGATCCATTATGCTATCACAACCACAAACCAGAAGGGGCAGAACCAAATAGGCTTTTCACTGAAACACCATGAATAACATGAACCAGCAATAAAGCATGGCTATTATTTTGTCTTTTGGATTTTATAAGTGATATATATTTGTGAAATATGCAATATGGATTATGTATATAAAGTTATGCTCTATCATACCAGCAACTTTAACATGTAAACAGAATGAAACCTAAAAATTTTTCACAAAAAAATACCAATGTCAGCCGAAGATGGAAAACAGTACTCAGCTTCCTTCCCCCCCTTTTTTTTTCCTTTTCACCAAAAGAACCAAATTTGTACTTGATGTTTAGTGCTAATTTAGAAGGTAGATATAGATGAACATATATTCAATGATGTTAAAACATCTTTTTATCCCGTAGATAAAGAGGTGGTGGTACTCAATACTCGATACATCAACTCACAAAGAAATTTCACCGCAGAATTAGTCAATGGCAATTATCATTATAAACACAATTTCTCTCATCCCCACTAACCCATCAACATCAAACTCTTATTCACAACCACTATACCTAACAAGAATAAATATATCAAACAACGGACGATGGAAATTGCCTTTTAAGACTTTTGAAGGATTATAACAATACATCTGTTTTCGCGGTTTTGCCCTCTATTTCTTTATCCGGAGCACGCTACTGATCATAACATAAAGTAACAGATCACTAATCAACCATAACAGGACAAACAGTATCCAACGATGAGATCATATGAATTGGTACACATTACGACAATGGGAGACAAAGAAACATCAGAAGCAAACAAGTATAAGAAAATGGAGACTAATACGGGTGAAAGAGCACTTGGTAATGAGTCAAAAGGAGAAAGTTTTCACTATGCGATGTTTATTTCTTTGCTTTTCATTTTGCGCCGCGTACTGTCAACGGCACTCAAAAATACTCTCTGCGTTTCGAAATTTGGATCTTTCTTATGGCAGCCCAGTGGTAAAATATGTACACTTCAATTACGGCCTCAATTCAGTACAATTTCAATATTTTTGAATTACAAAATGAAAGATCCAAATCAAAAAGCACGTGAGGTTCCTAAGGTAACTAAAAATCTCACTCAAAACAACAAAGAAACCCTAAAGATTGAAAAGAACGTTGCAAATGAGATGGAAAACCCCAAAAGAAAATTTCAATGGAAATCGAAAGAGAAAGGGAAATACCTTGAAGGAGATTCAAGGAAAGAAAAAGAAGAAGAAGAGAAACAGTGGGTATGGTAAGGGATTGTATTGGACCAGTGAGATATATAAAGGGAATCAAAGTCAGTGTAAATAACAAAATCTTGTTAGAGAGGTTTATGCTTTTGTGGTATGTAGGTCATTGCGCGTTATAGACAAAGGTTTGTGGTGTTGCTTCTATGATTCTATTTAAGTAGCTAAGGATGAATTTCCCTTCTCCATTCACTGGTCGCAGTAATTCCTTGTTGGGAAATTCTACAATAATTATTGGTAATGTAACGTTTGGGTAACGTCTGTTAAACTAATCTGCTATTAGGGTAGCAAAAAACACGGCAAATCGTGGTTTAAATATTAAATAGTACAGAATGGAATTGAAAAAACGGTGCTTTTTTCTACGAAGCATGTGGCCTCACTTCAATTTAATTATATATAAACGATTTATAATTTAGTTTGAATAAATAATTTACAATTTGTTTTGAGAAATCAAATAAAAATGAATCATTTTGAACCGAATCAAACGGTTTGATTAAATGAAAATAATTTTATACAATTATTTTTTATATTTTTTTTACTAATCTTTTATGGATTTCATTAAAATTTTTATATTTTCTTCTTCTTCATCTTATTTTTGGATAAGTTATTAAGATTAAATTAAGTTAATTCTATCTAAAATTTTACATTTAGACTTTTTTTTTATAAATTATCATTTTTTTATATATTTTCAAATAAAGGATCTTGCTTTTATACTTTTTACGTATTTTTCATTTTTTTCAGATATTTAGTATGTCTCTTTTATTTTCTTTGTATTGCTTTTTAATAGACAGCTTTATTTCTCCCTCCTCATTATTTATTCGTTAAAATAAAGACTCTTATACTCGTTTAATCAAGTTGAGTTGTTAAGATTTTATGCAATTTTTTACTAAATATCATTATATATAATAAATATATGAGAAATTAATTGAAAATATATGAAAATTCAATAGAAAGGAAAATATATCATTAAAGATAAAAATGTTTAGTAAAAATTTGATATGAATAATTCGAACATAACCAAAACCCGTTTTAATTAAGTTTGAAAATTTTATAAACCAAACCGTATGATTCGATTCGATTTAAAAAAAAAAAGAAACGAATCATTATATAAGGTTTTGTTCGGTAAGCGGAGTAGATCGTACTGAACAAAATCGTACCATATCGAACCGAACTATACTCATCCTTACTTACTATAAAAGGTTAGTAGGTTACTTTTCCCCTTTCCTTTTTCTAATAAATTACTTTTCCTATTTAATTATAATCTCATTCCTATTTATATTTTCTTATTTTTAGTTTTTCTTTTCATATTTTCCTAATTTCCATTTATTGAATATTGTGTTTTATTTATTAATCATTTTCCCATTTAATTAATATCCCCTCTCCGTTTATACAATTAAATACTAATATATCTATTTTTATAATATGCTTCCTCCATTTTTACACACATGTATTAATTGTTTTTTTTTTATCTACCTCCCTTTATTCAAAATATTTTTCCATCGACAGAATTATTGTCAATTTTTTAGTAAATTATTGTTTACATGGTTTTTCTTTAGCTATTGTTTTCATTAATATTATAAAATTCATATAAATTATAAGTAATTTAATGTTATATATGTTTTTATATAAGAATTGTAATTTTCACTGTTTCGTTTATTAAATTTATAATTATTAGAACTTAGTGAAACTGCACATAATTCATATAATTTAATAAATTTCATATACAATTTATATGGATAAAACCCGAGCATACCATTGTCTACATATTATATGTTTTTCAGTAAATTGCACATGAAATTCACAAGAATGCTAAATTCGTATGTAACTCATATAATTCAGTAAATTGCAAATGAAATTTACAAGAATGTTACCCGTAATTACCATTGTCTATAAACTATATTATATATATATATATATATATAATATGGTACAATTAAAGTCTCCATTTATTAAAACTAAATAGATACACACCACATAGTTTAGATATATTTATAATGTGTACATATAATTTGTATAGTGATAATTCATATATATTATTGTTGGTATAAAATATTATGTTTATTAATACCATATATATTATGTATAAAATACTAATTTTGGTAAAGTATGTGCTTATAATTCACGTATTAACTAAGCATATAATAAAAACATAGTTTCTACATATAATTGTTACTATATCATACTATATTATACGCCATTATACTAACATAATACATGAGTTATTTATAAATAACGTTAGTTGAAAATATGTAATATCATTTTCTAAAGTTGTGCATCGTAATATTATCATCCATATGTAGAGTTAAAATTTTATACTACTCATGCTAAAATCTTTTAGTGACATTTATATTGAAATTAAAATAAGATGAATCAAAGGATTTTTAGCAAACTGTTGACAAGTAAAGTTACCGTCAATGTTAAAGAACTAACCAAGCTTGGTCATTTCTTATTGTAATGGAGTTATGTTTACTAGGTTGAAGCGCAATACTGTTGATAATATTTTTTTAATGTCAACAATTGCATTTATCATTATTGAAATAATATTACCTTGTTCAATTATTGTTTTATTGCCTAACAATTATTTTTACCTTAATGGAGTGCATGACTGTCGATAGTATATTGCATGGACAAGAAACTATTGACAGTTTAGTGCAACTATTGACCGTAATCCAAAAATAAGTACTTCGCATTCTTGATATTATAACGTTAAAGTCCAATATCGTTAGTCTTAAACAATAAATCTCTACGTTAAAACTTAAGTGCACTTTAAGTGCCTAGAAAGAACAACAATAGCAACTTTTTCATTCACAATATGGATTTTAGTAGGCATGCCTTTGATTTGAGTTATGATAATGAAGATAGAGTGATTTTCATGACCATGACACCAAAACTAATGCTACATATGATGAATTGAATGATATTGTAGTCTTTGGTGATGCTGGAAGCGATGATTCTTCTCAACAAAACAATGTGATTACCATTGATGACTTGCCATTCTATATAGGTTTGTATTCAATTAAACTTTTAATTAATGGAAAGTTTACATCTTTTTTGGAAGCTTGTGATTTCTATAGTAGGTATGTTGCTATAAATTGGTTTGGTATTCGTTTGCGTATTCTAAAAAGAATGATTAAAAGCAAGTGAGATTGTATCTATAGGTTTGCCATAAGTAGGGTTATAGGGTCAGTAACACCTTGATAGGAATGGCCGAGTTAGAAAGGAATTAGCATTAAATAGAACCAATTGTGAAGCTATGTTTAAAGTAAAACTTGTTGAGGATGATGTACTTTGGGAGATTGCAAGTATAAATACTGAGCACAATTACGAGCTTATACCACCATTGCAAAATTGTTTCTTAAATTCTAGTAGGTTCGTGTCAGATGCAAATCAAGTTCAAATTAGAAGCATGTTAAATTTTGCTATTCAACCACGTGATATAATAGAATATTTGGTTCATCAAGCAGGTGGATATGAAAAAGTTAGATTTTCGAATAAAGGCCTATATAACTATGTTGACAAGCAAAAGCTGGTAGATACATGTGATGATGGGGTTAAGGTAGCCTTAGTAGGGCAAAGGGAAGTTGATCTTGGACTATTTTATGAGTACACTATAAATGAAGAGAGAGAACTTAGTTGGATGTTTTGATCATATTCAACATATTGGCTTGACTATGCTTGTTTTGGAGATGTCATTGCTTTTGATTTCACATATTGTTCATGTTACGAACCATGACTAAGAACAAACAAAGCCGGTCGCTAGATGGGTCCAAGTTTGCAGAAAGCTCAAAAAGGGTTAATGGAGATAGGTACGAAAGGGGTGAAAACAAAGAATGAAAGCAGTAAGCAAAACCCACGAACAGTTCTAGAGGATATGACATACTAATGGAACTTCTAAGGACTTATGATATGATGCACGAATTGATCTAATGAGATTACTTGCTACCTAACCTTATTTGATGGAAAGGATAAGAGTGATGGTAAGAGTAAACAAATAATGTTTACGCAAGGAAGAAAGTACTCAAGTATATTAAAGGCAATCTGATAAGTTACAACTATAAGTATAAGGATATTTATATCTATAAGTTAGGACAACTTGCCTAAAAGGGAAAAGACAATAAGAACATTTTCTAAAGAAGCAATGTACATGATACAAAAGGATAAAAATGAATATACAAGAAAAACAATCATTAGTGCTATAGATTCTACATACGATACTGTACACGTGGTGATGTTGCATTGGCGAGGTTATTAGGAGATGTGGATAAAAAAGTATGGACAGATGGGCTTGTCCGAATAAGAATGGCTTAGTCAATTCGGATTCTCTCTCTCTCTTAGCTTCTTAGCAAGGATGATGTCGAATGATAGGTCAGTTTGACACCAGAGTGTGATCATCAACTTGACATACAATAGAATAATGGGCAGTCATATGGCATGGCATTAAAGGTGACTTGACAAAGAAGTACTCGGCCTTGGCAGGGGTTGGTTAGAATATAAGGATTTGTTATGTAAGCCCTTCTAATCTTCGAGTTTGACTTTGGGTCAGGGGTCTCGTAGCTTGATTCCCATCACTCACTATACTACTTACTAAGCTAACGAAGAAAAACACCAACTTTCGATGGAGAGAAAGGGAGGAGAGGAGCTATGTTGAGATAAAAGAAAGATTGACCTTTATCTTGGTATTAGTTTTACCTGACTTCGAGAAAATATTTGAGCTGGAATGTGATGTATTAGGCATTGGAATAGGCGCTGTCCTAATGTAGGAAGGCTAACCAATTGCCTTCCATAGCAAGAAGCTTAGAGGACTGTAGTTAAATTACTCCGTATATGATAAGGAACTCTTGGAGCTAATTCGAGCATTACAAGTACGACAACACTATTTACTATCAAGAGAATTTGTTATATATATTAACCATGAGTCATTGAGGTACCTCTAAAGTCAGACCAACTTATCGAGGTGGTAGGCAAGATGGGTTAAATTCCTTGAAGGATTCAATTTTGTGATAAAATATAAGCAAGGAAAGAGTAATGTAGTTGTAGATGCTCTTCGAGAAAACATGCACTTCTGAATGAATTGTAAACCAAACTGTTTAGGTTTGTGACTATTAAAGAGCAGTATTCTAAGGATCTACACTTTGGACCTATAATTACGTGATGCGTCGATGGAAGAACAATGGATGGATATCATATGGAAAATGGCTACTTGTTTCGAAGTGGAAAATTATATGTGCTGACTTATTCCCTAAGGGAGTTATTGATCAGGGAAGCTCATAGTGAAGGACTTTCCAGATATTTTGGAGAAAGAAGGACTTGTGAATTGTTAATTGGTCAATTCTTTTGGCTAAGAATGAGGAGAGATATGCATCAAGTTATCGAAAGCTGTGTCATATGCAAAAGGGATAAGTACTAAGCTAAGCAAGGGAAAGTAATGCCTTTACCTGTTTCAACAAAACCTTGGATTGAATTAAGCACGGACTTTGTTCTCGGATTACCATGGATTACCTGAGGGAAAGATTTTGTAATGGTCGTCATGGATAAGTTTAGCAAGATGATACTCTTTGTGCCTTGCTCTAAAACTAACGATGCTTCGGTTATTATTGTTCTTTTCTTGCAGGAGATTATGCAATTACATGATATGTTGAGAAGTATAGTCTTTGATAGGGACTCGAAGCTCTTGAGCTATTTTTAGAGGACCTTGTGGCATCGGTTGGGGGCCAAACTACTATTCAGTACTTCTTATCACCCCCAAATTAACGGCTAAACAAAGATGGTTAATCGCACTTTAGGATCATTGCTCTGAGCTGCGGGAGACAAGAACTTAGTTGATTGGGACGTTTACTTACCAATGGTCGAATTCGCTTATAACCGGATAATGTATGATACCCCTAAATAGACTCTCTTTGAAGCAGTCTATGGTTTTAATCTTGAGTTGCCCTTCGATCATACCCTTATACCTTGCCTACGTAAGAGGACCCTGACATAAGAGCTAGGGTACAATCCTTTCAGTACATCTACGACAAAGTTACACATCATATCGATTAAACTGCTAGAAGAATGCAAGAGAAGGCCAAGGGTAGGACGGTTAAATAATTCCAACAAAGAGACTTGATATGGCTACACCTTAACAAGGAATGGTTCCTGAGCAAGAGGATGAACAAATTATTTGCAAGAGGGAAGGACCTTTCAGAATCCTTCAGAAGGTTAATGATAACATTCATAGATTAAAGCTTCCTGAGGACTATGGGGTTTCTGACACCTTCAACATTGTTGACTTCAGTCCATATCACCTTGACAGAGAGCCAATAGAAGATCAATTGGATTTGATCTCAAATCCAAATCAACTTGGAGGGACTGATAAGAATTAGGCTATTAGGACTTTGACCCACAGCTAAGCTCGAAGACTAGAAGGCCTGGCAAGGTAGATTCTTCTACTCTAGCTGACTCTTGCCAAGGTCGAGTATATCCTTGTTGACTTGTTCTGTATGTCGAGCTAATGATTGCTTATTTCTCGTAGATAGTATGCCAAGAAGTGAAAGACTGAGACAACAACCAATCTTCATTCTCACTCATGCCTGGCCAATCACTTACTTAGCATCACCTTTGCCTAAGATGATGAGAGAGAGAGAGAGAGTTTGGATTGACTAAGCTACCCCAGTTTGGATTGACTAAGCTACCCCTGCTTGGATAAGCAAGTTGATCATACTTTTTGTCTACATCTTTCAATGGCATCATCAATACAGCATCGCCACGTATATAGAATCATGTGTAGAATTTGTTATATTAATGATTATTTTTCTTGAATATTCATTTTTACCCTTTTGTATTTTGTGCATTACTTCCTTAGGAAATGCCCCTTTTGTCTTTTCTCTTTTAGGCAAGTTGCCTAACTTATAGGTATAAATACCTTTGTAAGTATAGCTGCATCAGATTAAAATCATCATCAATACACTTAAGTATTTCCTTCATTACATAAACACTGCTTGTTTACTCTTGGCATAACTTTTATCCTAACCCTTAAGCAAGGTTAGGTGGTGAGTAACCTCACCAGATCGATTCGTGCATCATATCGAATTATGCCGTGATTCTTCGGAAGTTCTATTGATATATCATATCCTTTAGAGTCGTTCGTGGGTTTTTGCTTACTTTTTTGTTCATACTTATCCTTTCACACATTCCCTATTACTTCATTTCTAAGCTTTTGAAAAGTTTGGATCTATTCAGCGACCGACCTTGTCTGTTCTTAGTCACAGTTCACATCAGCAAATGTTGATACTACAAGACTATTGGATTTCCTTGTACCTATGCCTTTCATGTGGCTAAATTAGAGTTACCGAATAATATCCCTCAGAATCTCATTTTGCTTAGGCGAACTAAGTTGGCAAAGACCATTCATGAAGGTGATGGGGTTACGTAGGGTAGTAGAGATGCAATCATGATAGAATAAGTCTGATATGGTGCTCTATCAACTGTCGACTGAGCTATCTATCATTTGGGGTCCAAATCAAAGATAGCCTTTTCCAAAGTAATGAATGAGGTTGTACATCTCACTCATGAGATGTAAGAAGTTTCGGATGATGTAGATGCTATCCTAACACTCGATGGTGGGACGGATGGTAAGCTTCTTTCACCTTATCCTGTATCGTTCTTTTTTTATTTTTTATTTACTATATGTTGATGATTCCATTATGTTGTATAGGTAGGATTAAGGACCTAAAAGTCGTTCGACCTAAAGGATGTCCTAGTCAATAGTTTAAGCGTTTGAGAAAATGGGTTCGATATGGGTTGTGCAAGCAGGAGGGACATAATCGCATACGTTGCCCAAGGAATCTAAGGAATACTAGTCGAAACAATAGTACATTTGTATAACCAATAGTCAATTTGGATAGTCTTTTTGAAGAAAACATTATAGCATACTTTGGTTTAGATGATTCAGTGCGAGAGAACCAGCCATCGTCAATTTTCGATCGACAAGCAAACAATATTGATCCTTACAATAATAGCATGTCTTTTCCCTTTGAGTGAGTGTTAGTGCATTACAGATGTAATTCAAATGCTTCTTAGAGCAAATTTAGTCCAATTTTTTTATACAAGGAATCATTCTTATAGTGGATGTATATTTGAAGTTCCCTTATAGCCTACTCTTTTTTTTAAGGTCATTGTTCTATCAAATCATACCTATTAACCATTATCATTTTTGCTTATGAATTTTTGAACAGGGAATTGATATTCTTCATTACATTGTTGATAGTTAACATTACTACTGTTGATAGTATTCATTTTTCAAACAAATTGTCAATAGTCAACTCTTATTGTTGACAGTCTCTAACTCTTGAAAATTTTTAAAATTGACTTCCTTGTCGATGGGGTTTACTTTTAAAACAAATTGTTGACAAAAAAATCTTACTGTCAACAGTATCCAACTCTCAAAAATTTTTAAAAATGACTTGGCTATCGATTGAAGAAATTAACTATTGATAGTGTACATGTATCAAACATACTGTTGAAAGAAAAATCTTTCTATCGACAGTCTCCAACTCTCGGAAATTATTAAAATTGACTTGACCATCGACAATAAGAGCACACTATCGATAGTTTGTTTTTGTACCATATGTGAAATAATTTTGTTGTGAGGGAAGGTTTATAACCGTAATAGAGTGTTATTTTAAAATGATAGAGCCTATATTGTCGACAGTATATCTATTACTGTCGATAATAAGTTTAATAGAAGGAAAAAAAAAAAACCTTAATAACCCTAAGTATATAAACCCAACCTCAAAATAAACCATACACACACAATACTTTCGACAGCTTCGTAATTCATATCACATATAATACTATAAACAAAACCTTAGTTTAGATTACTTTTGACAAGACCAGACTTCGATAGCACTTGACTTCACAAATAGCTTCTTGCATTTCCAACAAGAAGAGTAAGCACATGAGGGATGAGGGAGAGACGTCGGAACGGCAATACGATGAGCTCTATGATATAGATTTCCCCCTTCAAGCCCACTGGCTAAGGTGTAAGGAGTTTTTGTTGATTGTAGTATAGATTATGGTCATAAGTTCTTATAAGCTTTTGTTAGAGAAATTTGTTTTACGTTCTACCAAGGCCTAGAAATTAATTGTATAATGCGCATGCTTAAGATGATAAATCAACTTGTTTATCCACATTTAGTCTATATTTTCTACTCAAACCCGATGTCTAGTAACGTAATAACTGATTTGTAGGACCCCGACACTGTTGCAATTGAATTTAGAACAATTGTGTAAGGAATCCCTTTAACTGTTAATCTTGTTATGTTTTCAAACACTTTGTAGGTTGAGTGTAGAGGATCAAAATCACCATACAAACAACATTGGGATGGTAGCCGTGTTTGTAGAATATTGTATAGTCATTTGGATGGGTTGAACAACAACTACTAGTGACGTGTTATGGAGTCTATGGAAATGAAGTGCTTGAGTGCTCCCTATAAGATTCTTCATCTCATAATATGCTACCATGTGAATAACTATTCTAGAGATTGTGCTAGTTTGTATGTTGAGGATTTATAGCTAATGGAAGAAATCTTAAGTAGGTGAAAGATTGATATGAGCTACTGGATGATCTACAAGATCAAGAAGGCATTGTTGAATAAGAGAGCAACATTACCTTATGTAAGATTGCTTTCTCATTTTTTCAAAAGATAAAAACTTTTAAGTAATGATTATTTTTTAATTTAATTTCCAAATTGGTAACAAAACAAGGTCTTAAAGATTATAAAAATACAATTCTTGAAATGTCTTCATGGAGCACTTACCTTAATAGATTTTACATGACTGTATTAGAGCACCCACTAGAAGCATTAAATATGAAGTGTTTTGGTGGGCCAACTGTATATTATTAAGGGGACTAGAGAATGAGGAATTGAGCATTTTTCATGATGGTAGGATGATAGTGTTCATGATAGGAAGCCTAGTTCATATATATATAGTTCACACATACATATATACATATACAAGTTAATTGTAAAAGGAATCAAAATTTACTCAATACTTTATAACGTTTTAAAACTTTCAAAAAGCTATATTTTGTAAAATATACATATTTTAGACTACTATGTGGAAATGATAATTTTTTTTTATATTTCAATTTAAGTAATTTGAATTTACATGTAAACCCTGAATATTTATAATCAACAATAGCCATAATCATAATTATTCAGTAGGCATTACCTGTGGATGCATCATATTTCCAAATATAACACATATAACATAACAAATTTCGCTAAATTACAAAAAAGTTATATAAAAAAGAGATAATAGTTTTACAATTGAACATATGAGAATGAGCTGGAATCTTAATTGTTAGAGTTTGAACTACGAAGTAGACTAGTGTTGTATTTTGTAGGGGTAGGCACAATTCAGTTTTGTTTAGTCTTTCTTCTAAATTGATCCAAACTAAATCATATAATATTGTCTTTTCCTTTTTTTTTGTATCGCTTTGAATCAAAACATGTAGTTGAGTTTACATATTTTTCAAATTATAAAAAATTGGTACAATTTGGTTTAATTCACAAATTAAACCATAAAAAATTTACTTCCTTTATAGTATAAGTAATTTTGGAGTATGGTATGATGGAGTTTATTTACGGTAAAATTAATTTTTTTTTACGGTATAAGTAGTTTTATAGTATGATATGATAGTGTTCCTTTATCGTAAAATTGGCTTCCTTTATAGTATAAGTAATTTTGTAGTATGGTATGATGTAGTTCCTTTACGATAAGATTGACACACTACAACTTACTGTCGATAGTTTGTGATGTACTATCGACAGTATAGTAGTTACTATCAATAGTGAGTTACTCTTGGAATTTAAATCTTTTGCATATACTAGCAACAACATAATGCAGTTTTGATACAAAAACAATATGATCAAAAGTTCATACATAAAATTGCTTAATTATGACCTATATAATACCACTATTTATTGACACAAAAAAGGACAAATAACAGCATTTTACAATAATACAATTTAGTTATATTCTTTTGGATTTGTATGGAGTCTTCACTTCTTTTGTCTTTTCATAGTACTCATGTGCTAATTTGATTGTCTTAGCCCTCATATTTAATTTGCTCTTAACTAACTCTAACAAGATGTCTAATCTATCCTTGAAGGATGTAATATGTGGAACAATACAAGGACATTTAGTAAGAGAATAAACAAGACAACATTGGGGTTTATGAAAAAGGTTAAAAAGTATAAAATAATAAAGGTCTTACATTTCCTTCAATCTCAGAGGTTTAACCTTTAGCTTTTAGACACTTAAGTATGTATACACTACAATTGAAACTATAGAACATGAAACATGTTATTGTTATTGAAACTCTTAATTATATTAAATGAGTGAGTGCATTGAAAAATTATAGCATTTCCTATCACCAGTATTCGGCTAATCAGAAATGACTTTGTTGGATGGACCAGCATCTTCATTTATAAATTCTTATAGACGGAATATGGTATCTGGTATCTATGATTCTAACCTACCAAATTGTCATCGCCAAGTAGTCATAGGTTGATTTCAAGTGTGGGAAGCATCCAATCTATCTAGATTAGATAGGAAAACAACTTACCACTCTTGTCACATCACTTTTGTAGTTTAACTAAATACTAATGTTTTGTAGTTAGATTCATCAGTATGAAGACTTGCATTAAACAATTGTCTCAATACTTAAATTAAAACAAAAGTTATGTGAAACAGTAGAGATCAAAAGAGTATGTAATCTCTCACATTTTCGTTGATGAATAAGATGTTACGGAAGGAAATCAGTTTTGTCGTTCCCATGGAGACATATGCCTACATCCAGTGTTATTAGATCAATTCATTAGGAAAAGTAATAACATAACGAAATAACGTGTCCTCATCGCAAAAGTATAAGGAAAAAACCATGTCTTCCTCTTTGACCTATCACTCCATAGTGAATGGCTCCAATTTTGGATCATCATGTCGATAATGCCATTACATAACCACCTTAGAGGTCTCAGTGAGTATAGATCTGAACGCGTTAGAATGAAATGACGATCGAATTATACCAGTGTTTCCTTATACATGGTAGAAATATGTCTTGCATCATGTTACTCTCACAATAAATTAAAACTATGCATTTTATGATCATTAATCTTACTCTTTATCAATCTTGGTATCAAATATATAATTAATTATGCACACATCATCATGGGGCATGGAAATCCAGCAACCTTCATCTTTCTTTGGCATGTACTCCTTAATGTATTGATTTACATGTAGACTAATGTGAAAAATTGGAACAAATACCACATTTCATAAAAAAGAGAGTAGAAGATAAAGAAAAGAATCAAATATAATATAAAAGATTATTAATCGATGTTGGTTGTGCTATCGGTTTTTCTTTCTTGTTCATCGCCATCAATTGTAAGTAAGGAGACACTTGATATCATGATAGCCTCCTATCTTCCCTCGTATCTCTAAGTTGTGCAACAAGAGGGTGAGATTAAAACTTTTAGATGAGACAACTATGATTTCTTTGATTTTACTCTTATTGCCATGCATAACACTATGTTTGATTTCATCTTAAAAGCCAATAGAAAGGTAACTAAGAAAATCAATTGCAATGCATTAGTGTCAAGGATTCACACCAAAATATGAAAGTACGAATAAATGGTTACTCGTGGTTATTTGGGATCGTTCTCATCATAGTTGGGTGACATCTCTTGCAAATGGTTCATTTGTTGGGGATCCTTCTCATTGCAATTAGGTGACATCTCTTGCAAAGGCTTAGCGTGCATGCATCCATCATCTTTTGAGTTAAGGTCTTAGAGAGGAGGCAAATCTCTATGAAAGTCCTCATTCTTGTCTACCTCATCGATTGCACCTTTGGATGCTTTCTTAGAGGGAAAAATTGAATCCATCAAGTTCATCAGTTGGTTCTTCATGGATATTAGAAATGGGGTATCCCCCCTTACAATTTGCTGGACTTCTTCCTTCAATTCTTGTTGTTGTTTTAGTAAAAAATCTAGCTTTTCCTCTAACACTTGCAAAAATCAAATTAACATTACATATCAGTTAATTAAGAATATAAGCTAGATCGTCATCTACAATAGGAAAGGGAAAGTGTAACCTCAAGCTTTGATCTCCTTAGAACGAACAATGTTTCTTCAAGTAATGGTTTTGGTGGATTCCACATAACTAACTTTCAAATGGAAGGATGGTTAAGATGGTATAAAAAGCCTTAAAAGCATTCACAGTTAAAGTATCGTTATAAAACTCGAATGGCTTACCAAGTCCCTTGGGATCTTATTGAACTTTTGGATGACTTTCTTCACCTTTTCTTTTGTCTATGTCTTTAATTGGGTGAGGCCTACATCGAGTTATTGACCATCACATAACCCAACAAACACTTGTTGGTGAAGTATAGCTACCAATAACAAAACGTAGAAAATAATCATAAATTAGATACATCAAATAGGTGATATAATATATTGAACAACTATATTAAAAATGACTCGAATGCTACCAAATTAAAATAAGAGTTATTAACGATAAAAAACATACCATGAGGAATAGATTGCAACCCTACATATAGCTCTAACCAATCATCTTATAATTTAAAATACCATCTTGCATTCTCTACAAAACGTATGTTACCTAGTTATATCGTGGTAGGTTACTTGCATTGGTCACCATTGGTAAATACTCTCTCAACACTGTCACATCAGATTGAGGGGCAAGTAACTTACCAAATACCTATATCACAAACAATTGCTTGAACTTGTCATCAGCTGCCTCAGCTTTTTGCAAATCGTCCTCAAGGATGGTTAACATAACGTCTTCCTTCCATTCTAACCTACTCCTCACACTGGCCAATAGCTCTTCCTTAGTATCCATTGGCACATCTTCACCTTTACTACTCAGGCCAAGAATATTTTCCACATCAAGATAAGTAATGTGAAAACTTGTCCCATTTATGTCCAGAACACAGCTCTCTAAGTTAAAGTTCTCAATCAACCACAGGCATAGATCTCTATTTATCTTACCATAATTTAACTCTAAAAGGCTATCAAGTCCTGCTCGCTCACTACATCTTTTTTGGCATAAAAAAAAAGACGGAAGGACTTCGACAACATGTTTGGGTTAACATCTCGTCTAGCACTATAAAAAATAAACAATATAAAATAAGTATTAAAAAGGATAACAAAATCCTAAGTTAATACTTTTGAATACCCATCTAAATTTACTGGCTTCATAGCTCCCTTACATTCTTTCTTTTGACTTTGATACTCTTTCGAGCTATTAATCTGCCTTTTTTCATATTCTCTCTTTTCTTTAGGAGGAAGAGCATGCCACTTTTCAACTCTCCTTACAAGTGTCTAAATGTATAAATCAAAATCATCACTAACCTCCCCCCTTAACTAGATGTTCATCCAACTTTAGCTTCTTACTCTTGTCTTGCTTATGTAAGTATAAAGTAAAGAAGCAAAATCATGACATTCCTATACTAATAAAAGTGCAAAAGATATAATTGAAAAAAAAAAAATGTAGACCTCAAGCTGTACAAGTAATGCATCTATTATGTCATTGGTTGATTCATCTTACTTCCTCTAAAAAAATCACAAACCTTTACGAATTTCACAAAATTACGTTTTAAAAGAATTATGAAAATTAGATAGTTATGTGTAGTCATATAACTATCGACAGAAAACATAAAACTATTGACAGATAGCACGAAATAGCCGTATAACATCAAGAACTGTCAACGGTAAATATGGGCACAAAAGCTCCTTACCTTTATCTATCGATAGATTTTATTGAACTCTCAAAAAACTATCGACAGATACATTTAACTATCGATAGTAAAAGGCTACTATTGACAATTCTTTAGGGGATGAAACACAGTTCCCATATACTGTTGACAGTATATGGGAATTGTGTTCTTCCCTCATTATCGAACTATTGATAGTAATTTACTATTGCTGATAGTTAAGCCTGACAATAGCAACCCCACTACGAATTTTTAAAACCCTATACCCCATGTGATAATTTGTAGGACCTAATGCAATCCTAAATAGAAAAACCTACCAATATGATAAAAATATAAAATAATTGAACATCTATTGTCGACAATTGAATCAAAATACAAAAATGTTAAACCTTAAAAACAAAACCGAATTTTAATGAACGTAGTAAGAAAAAATTGTGAAAAAAATATAATGGGATGAGTTTTTCAAGGGATATATTATCCAAGAATGCAAAAAGCTTCTTATCTACTATAATCGATACACTTTTATCATGAAAGAATTGCTTTTTGACTTTAAGAGAGTGAGTGAAATGTATGTCTTCTTAGGTTTATGTTTTGGACTTTTTATTTTATGTTGGTTTTGTTATTTCGTTATTATTTAATTATTTTTTTTATTTCATTTTTCATTTTTTAATTCTCAAAATCTATTAACATGTACTTCAGGTTGTAGGTTATAGAATTCTAATAAAAACAATGGTGTAGATTGAGTTTTACTAAATAGATGGGCTAAATTGTCTAACGTTACCACAATGCTAGATCGGCAACGTTACTGTAGAAACACTTTTCCATGTTTCTAACTATATTAAACTTGGCCAAAAGTTGAGGGGAAGGAAATACTGAAAAAGTTCGTTGTTAAATGGTTCAATGTTGGAATCATTATCTAAATATTCAAATTTTACGTTTATTTTTATTTTACACCTAAATTTAAAAATTTTAAATGTTATATCAATTACATCATATTATGATACACAGTTTCTAATGCTTCTAAAGCTCTTTCAAATTTTATATTGCACCTATTTATGTATCATTATTATGTTTTCATAATTTTATTTGATAAATTAAATTATCCATTTTTTTATCTTCCTCATGGCCATAGTTTTCTCCATATCATATTCCTCTTTTATATCATATCTTTTTATAGTATCATTAATACATTTTTCAAAACTTTTTTCTTTGTCATGTCATATCATATTTCATATTATCATATATAGTTTAAAAGCTCCTTCCTTTTTTTATATCACATCTTTTTATGGTATCAATAATACTTCTCGATAACTTTTTTTTTGTTATATTTATTTAATGCAATTTCATAAACTCTTACCTTTTATATTTTATTGCAACAAATCATTCCAAATTGTTTAAATAATTTCAAAATTGGATATTATTCAGTTATTTATATTAAATAATTCTTTATATGAAAGTTACATATATTGTATATAATTTAGTAATAAAGACATATTAAGAAAATGGGGAAAGGAGGAGCCAGAGAGTTTATGTGTATTTTTTTTCCTATTTAATATTCAACAAATAATATATAATTACTCATTCTTTTTCGATATTTTATAGTAGTTAAATAGTTTTTTAATGTGTTTTTTTTTTTTAATATATAAAACATTGTATTATATTTATATATATATTTTTAAAAAAATTAATAATTAAAAAAATTTACTACTGCAATTTTGATTGCACATTGCATGGATTTTTGACTAGTTTCTTCTTATTCATCATACTTAAATCAACTTCTAACTTTCAAATTTAGTAGTGTACACTTGTTGATCGATAAATACTAATTAGAGGTTAGTTAGTAAATTAGGTAGACAAAAATTTCATTAGGTATGAAATATAACAACTTTAAACTATAAATGTAACATTGAAAAAATACACAAAGTTTAGTTAGTAATTAACTATTATGACATTATCACCTATTAAAAAACAAAATGAAAAAAAAGCAAATATACCTCTTAGTGTTTTCCATGCAAAGCTATTTTGTCTTTAAAATTAAGTGCTAAACCTCAAAATCTCTACAAAAACATATATTAACCTTATTTTATTTATAGATAATACAACTTAAAAATATTAAAATTATTTTTTTTTTGGAAAAAATCAAATTAAAAAAAGAAATCTAATTTTTATATCTATACCATTCTTAATATTTTGTTATACCTTTTCTTCATCATTTTAAGTTAAATGTTCATGTAATGGTAGTGATAGGAATTATTTATGTGCTCTGCTTGAAGATAAAGTATTTGAATACATATAGAACAAATAAAAAGGAGTGTATGTGCATTTTCACTCGATAAAAAGCTACTAATTTAATAGTTAATGTTACTATGAGTCTTAGAGCTTTTCATTTTTCTATTTGATTCATTGCCACTTTGCAGAAGGATTGAATAAGATCTTTAGTGACTTTGTGAAGAAATTTATTAAAATTTTGCAATGCTAACTCTTATATAGCTCAAAAAATTAATTTACTTAATAAAATATTATTATTGAATATTAATTGATCAAATTATATAATAAAAGAAAAAAGTCATGGAACAAAAATAAAAAAACCTCCATACCAACTACAACATCTTTACTTATCATTAATAACTTATCCTTGCTCCTATTACATTTCTATGTCCATTACATATATTAATGCATCACACGTGTAGCGATTCCTTTTATCATACTTAGAGAGCTATTTATTTGTAGCAATCTTTGTTTATACTACCTTATAATATTAGTTAACTAATTTATCGCTACCATAATTTTTTTTTTCGGTCGAAACTATAATTAGATTAACCATAAATACTGAACATACAAACCAATCCAACTCTTGCACAATTTATAATACAACAGGAGTAAAAGTTACACAACATTATAATCTGCATTAGACTAAGTAAAATAATATGGTTTTGTTGCCCCATATTTGTGCACATCTTCCTCCAAAAATGCACATATGGATAAAGGAGGATGATAAAAAACTAGGAATTAGCTTTTGATTCATACATCAAATTTGCAGGGCTGTCTACGACTTTGTTAAGCTCCCTAGGTGTAGCTTCAATTTGCCAACCTTGCAACCTGGAGAGAGTTGCCTTACATGCAGAAACAACATTGTGATACTTGAGTTGTAAGTTATTTGTGTTGGTAAGCATGTGAACAATAACCCTTAAGTCATAACACACATCAACAAATTTATAGTTCTATTGTAAGCAATGACAAATACCAAAGTAAATTGCCCAAAGTTCCATAGCAATGATATCTAAATAATTTAGTTGCATGCCATAACCAAAAAACCATTAGCCATTGTTGTCTTTAGTTATGCCTACCAAAATAGCAATCGTTGTAGTCATTGATATTGAACCATCCATGTTGAGCTTAATCCAACCCTTAGTTGGTGGCTACCAACAAAGATTAACAAATACAAATTGTTTTATCATTCTTTGTTTCTTCATATGTGTCTAATATTCATGTGCTAGGCATCTGATCACCTAGGTAGGTGTTTGACATGTTTGTAAAGATTTTTTTATTATGTAAATTCCATAGATGCCATAGCATGACTGCAAAGAGATACTATTTAGGGAGATGGTTGGTAATATAAGCTTTCCTCTGAATGCTACAATTTATTTGTATCCATTGAGTGAAACCTTCCTATGTCATAATCCCTTCCTACGGATAGATTTCTTAAGTCTTAGTAAGCTCAGTGATTGCTACATAATCATGGAAGGTATGTAATAAATTTTCGTGGGAACTTCAACAATGAGGACATTTGGTTATTATTTGAAGACCCCCTACGTTGCAAATTATTTATAGTTGGTAGGGAGTTTATGGTAACTCTCTAAAGAAACAATTTTATCTTTGGCGAGAATAAAGACTTCCAAATCCAATGAAAAGTATGGTCTAGTGATGTGTTATCATCCTCAAGGAATTGATTAATGTTATTAAGTGAGGGATTAATTTGAGTAATATTTGATAACCCTTGCTTATCCTTTTGATGTAGCAATGAATAAGGACCAAATTTAGTAGCTAGCAAGTTAGATATTTTGAATATGATCTTTTCCTCATTCCAGGCAACTGGATTAAGCCAACAATCACTCAGAAGAAGTGATTATGCTTCCTTATGAATGGGTCCAGAAATAAGTGTATGAATTGTACAAGGTCCTCCTCATTTATGCCACCATAACTAAATGTTTTCCCTCATACCTATGACTTTAAAATGTTTTCCTTGTACAATTGTTACTACTTTGCATAACTGCTTAATTAATGGTGATCCTATATGGGTGTAGCTCCAATCTTCTTGTTTAATTTTCCTATGCTTAGTACGTAAAAGCTGTACCCATGCTACCTTTTTTTGATTTGAAATCTCGGTATTGCTTAATAGACTAGGTTGCGTTACGATCTTCTAGATTAGCTAAGCTAAGACTACCTCTTTCTTTTCTCTGAGTGACCTTGTCCCAATTGACCTAATGTATAGTTGACATTTGTTGCTTGCCACTTTAGATAAAATTCTTAGTTATCTAAGAGTTTTTCTCTACCACTTTAGTTGGTAATGTGTAAACTTGCATATGATAACTTAAGATGGCATCTAGCATGGATTTTGCCAGCATATGACCCCCTGCCATGGATAAGTGCTTAACCTTCCACCCATCTAGTTTTTGATGCATTTTGTCTATTACAAATTGAAAATCCCTTGAAGATAGCTTATAGCTACCCTTAATAGGGAAGCGTAGGTATTTATCAAATTTATCCACTGTAGCTTTGCTAATTAGAATGATGTCATCCCTAAAGAAAACATAGGAAATAGATAGTTTGCAATCTCTAATACAAAAGGCATCCCATCTCCCTTGATTGACTTGCTCCTCAATACGTTGACTAAGGAATTCCATTGCTAAAATAAAAAGGTACTGAGATAAGGGATCCCCTTGGCAAAAACCTTGACTGGGTTGAAAAGCTAAGGTAAGGGTACTGTTAACTAATATTTCTATTGTAGTGGAAGAGATACATTGAGAAATCGGCTTAACCCAATGTTGAGGAAAATTGAGACTGATCAAAGGCCAATGGATGAAGCTCCATTTAATCATGTCATAGGCCTTCTCTAAGTCAACCTTAATCATCATCCAATCTTTTGCGAGATTTTTCTTTTTGAACTTATGTAGTATTTCATTGATTGAAAGGATTTGATCACTTGCCTTTTTCCCCTGAATGAAATTACCTTGAAGTGGATGAATGAGTTTATCAAGAAAAGGCTAAAGGTGCATTACTAATAGCTTATATAGGATTTTGTATAACGGTATACAAAGTCCTATTGGCTAAAACATACATATAGTATGCACCCCAAATTGTTTAGGAATAAGGAAAATTTAGGTGCCATTGACCATCTCTAGATTGATATGTAAATGGGAAAGTTGTCTAATGAAGTCACACATATCCTCACTTGAGAAAGACTAGCATTTCTTGAAAAAGTAAGCATGATATCCATCCTGCCCAGGCGCCTTCCAATATCCTAGAGAAATTAGGTTAGATGAATTTCCTCAGTTGTGAGGGGAACAGTGAAGGAATTGTGTTTAGACTGGTTTAATCCATAATGTAGATTGGAAGGAATGGGATTTGATAGAGAGTAGTAATTTTGAGATGAACTAAATAGATTAATATAATGCTCATGAATATGCTCTTTAAGTGTAGTATCATCATAGATCTAAGTTCCTGCTTTTGTTTGGAGGGATATTGATAGGGATCATGGACTAATCACGTGCTCCTAAGCTCGAGAACTCGCCCATATGGTTCATCCAGCTATCTAAGGGGAGCTAAACTCTAAAGATCAATCCTTACTCTAATTTGACCTACCGAATGACTCTGCTTTCCATTTCATTAAGGAGACTTCCAAGGTAACCAACCTGTTGTCGAGCCGAATCCTTCACAATACATCAGTTTAAGGTCAAGTATCGAATTTGCGTACTATTAACTTGATACATTGTTGAAGCTGAGCTGACCCTGATCTTGCCGACCAACCGAGGTTGACCTGATAATGGACTACCTCTTGAACTAACCTTTCCTTAATCCTAAACATTCAAGCTATTGAGCATCCAACCCTGACCTGATCTGCTCAGAACCTACTCTTCTCAGCACATAGTATCATTGGGACTACATAATGGACAGTTGACACATTCTACATTTTTTTGACATATGTATTGTCCTTCCATAATAGAATATCCTTTTTATCCAATTACAACTTTACCTTTCTAAGTTATGTTATTTTCCTTTTTCCAGTAGGAATCTTTTTGTAATTTAAACCTAAGACTTACCCTAATTGGGTCATATAAATATTCGTAGAATGTAATAGCCGCAACAGTTAGTGATATTGAAATTCAAACATACCTTCTTCCATAAGCTAAGTGTCTTTTACTTACTCTTGTTTACTTTTATTTGATCTATCGTGAGTATGGATTAGTGGTGAGTACCTTCTAGCCATACTTATGAGTAATATTAAGTGCGACCTGAGCTCGTGTGAGGTGTTGGTGTCATATCCACCATTGGTGCATGAGAATCCTTTAGCTATACTTATGAGTAATATCAAGTGCGACTTGAGCTCGTGTGAGGTGTTAGTGTGTTATATCCACCATTGGTGCATAAGAATCCCTTGCTCAATCTTTGACTATCATTTATTCTTTGGGCCACCTTGCGGTTTAGACCCATCCCTTGATTTGTATGATATTGGTAACCGTGTGTTTATCTATGGATTTGTATCATCTTGGTATCATAGCTTGGCTACATTCAAGCAAGTTTCTATTACTTGGTGCTCCAAGTGGCTTATTATTGCTATAAGTGTGTTTTAGAAATTGTTTGTAGTTGTTGTGAGTGTTTAGTGTTAAAGAAGTTTATTGCTCTGTTTTCCCTTGTTTCTTGTATGCAAAACAAAGTGTGAATGTTTGTTTGTTTATCGTAAGTTGGTTGTAATAGCTATTGGTGTATTAAGCGTTGTTTTATTGTTGCTCTAGGAAGGAAATTTTAAGTTGTGTTTCGGTTGTTAATCTCTTCTAATAGATTACAATGTTGAATTTTAGTATTTAAGGCACTTTAGGTAACCAAGAGAGTGGTGCTTGAAATGACTAAGGTCAATAAGGAAGCTTCACACCATAGTCTGTAGGTGACAAATTGGATAGATTGACTGACCTAGTGGCTAATCTAGTGATTACCATAAACAAAGATAGATAACGAGCCAGAAATGACCCCTATAGAAGGTGGGCTAATGAACGGCCTGAGAGAGGCAATGACCACTACTCTAAGCTAATGCCTTGGTTCAACTACATTGAGTTAGAAGAGTAGGTAGAGTTGCTAGACACAGACTAGCATTGGAGGAGATCAAAGAGGAGGATGAGGAAGTAAGTAATGAAGCGGAGGAATATTATGAACCTAAGAAAAGGAATGTCTAAGCTCCTACAGTGGAAGGGTTGAGGATGCATATCTCTAGTTTTTTCGGGAGTGGTGATGCTAAGGACTACCTAGACTAAGTAGGTAAGATTGAGAAACAGTTTGAATGCCATGAGGTACTTGATAATGCTAAGGTTGGACTTATTATGCTGGAGTTTACTAGTTATGCTACCTTATGGTGGAAGAACTTACAAGCCACTCGAAGAAGAGAAGGAGAACGTAAAGTTAGAAACTAGGATGAAATGAAGAGGGTCATGAGAAGAAGATTTGTTTCATGTTACTACTTACAGGATGTGTTTAAAAGATTACAACAATTGAGATAAGGAAGATCAAGTGTTGATGCGTATGTAAAGGAGTTTCAGATGCTAATGATCCGATGTGAAGTTGTTGAGCTTGAGGACCAAATTGTATCCCGATTCATTAGCAAGCTGAAGTACGAGATTGGAGATATCTTAGAGACTATGGATATTAGTTCACTTAATGAAGCTATCCAAGTTGCCTAAAGAATCAAGAGGCGCTAAGTAGGAAGATTCTGAGCTCCCATTTGCCGACCTACCTTTAGCTGACCTATTCTAAGAAAACTTATGCGATTGGAACCTAGTAAAGTTTTTGAAGTCTAACTTGCTTAGGCTACTTAAGTAGAGGAGAAGGAGATCTAGAGGAAGTTCGATAAAAACTAAAGTTTAGGAAGGCAGACGAGTAAGATTAAGTGCTTCAAGTGTCAAGGGTTTGGACACATAACCGCACAATGTCCCAATAAAAGAGTAATGGTGACTAAGGGGGAAGTGTTGACCATTGAAGTTGACAGTACTGATGAGAGATTGAGGAGCCTAAAGAATCCGGATAGCTAGAATAGTCCAAGGAGGAGGAAATCATTTATAGTGAGGAAAGGAACTTTATGCCTGCAACCATGGTATTAAGGAGAGCTATGAGTATAAGTCTTATACTAGAGGAAAAGAAGTGAGAGAATTTATTCCACATCGGTTACAAGGTAAATAGGTTGTTGTGTGCATTGATTATTGATAGTGGCAGTTGCATTAATGCAACATCTACTTTCATGGTCTAGTAATTGAAGTCACTGATCAAGCATTACCCCAAGCCTTATAAATTGCATTGGCTTAGTGACAATGGAGCCCTACAAGTGAATAAATAAGTGACTGTATTGATCAGTATTGGAAACTATCGAGATAAAGTACTCTATGATGTGTTACTCATGAGTGTATCCCACATTTTGCTTAGATGACCATGGATGTTTGACTGAAGTGTGATATATAATGGAAGGAAGAACACATGTTCCCTAGAGCACAAGCGTAGGAAGGTGAAGTTAAGCCCTATGACTACTAAATAAGTTAAAAGCATGTAGACTCAATAAGCCGAGTTCTGAGGAAAGAGGCTTTGGTAATGACCCGAGTCGGGTTGAAAAGAGAAATGGAGCATCGACCTATCTATTAGTTAAAAGGTTGCTTGAGGTGAGAGGATCAGAAGAGGAACTGTTGCTTGCCAAGGTGAAAATCTTACTGAGTGAGTTTGCCGACCTGTTCTAAGGCAAATTGTTAGAAGATCTACCCTTGATCCAAGACATTGAATATGCAATAGACTTACAGCTAAGAGCCACCTTACTAAACAGGCCTGCCTATAGGCTGAATCCTAAGCATGCTATTGAGCTGCAAAAGTAGGTAGATGAGTTGATAAAGAAAGGGTATGTATGAGAGTCCTTAAGCTCATGTACCGTGCTAGCTCTATTGGTATTAAGAAAGGATGGGACATGAAGGATGTGTGTGGATAGTCGATTAATCAATTGCATTACCATTAAGTATAGGTACCCTATACAAAGGCTCAATGACATGCTTTATGAATTAAATGGAGTAAGAGTATTTTCTAAGATTGATCTCAAATCTAGATACCATCAATTCTTAATGCGAGAAGAACATGAGTGGAAAACCATGTTTAAGACCTGCCATGGATTGTATGAATGGCTTATGATGCTATTTGGCCTATTAAATGTCCTGAGCACATTTATGAGACTGATGAACCATGTGCTTAATTCATTGGAAAGTTTGTTGTCATGTATTTCGATGATATTCTTGTTTATAGTCTTGATTTGGAAACTCACTGTGAGTATCTTTAAATAGTCTTTTCCAAACTTTGAGCTGAGGATCTTTATGCAACCTAAAGAAATGTGACTTATGCCGACTTGAAGTAATCTTTCTAAGATTTATTGTGAGTGGTGGTAGTATATGAGTTGATGATGAGAAGATAAGAGTGATTACTGAGTAGCCTGTGTCAACCTATTTAGCCGACGTGAGAAGCTTCAATGGCTTGGTATCATTCTATCACCGATTCATAAGGAATTTTAGTATGATTGTAGCCCTACTTATCGAGCTGTCAAAGAAGAATGTTGAGTTCGAGTGGGGAAAGAAGGAATTGAGGAGTTTTGAAGAGATTAAGGAGAAGTTGACTACCACCCTTGTCTTGGCACTAATAGCTTTGACAAAGTGTTTAAAGTAGAGTCTAATGCATCAGGACTAGGTATAGGTGTTGTGCTGATGCAAGAAAGTTGACCTATGGCCTACTTTAGTAAAAAGCTTAGAGGAGCTACACTCAACTATTTAGTTTATGATAAGGAGTTTTATTCCCTGATTTAAGCCTTAACTATATGGCAACTTTATTTACTACCTAAAGAATTTGTGATCTAAACTAATCATGAATCTTTGAGATATTCGAAAAGCCAACCTAAGTTATCTTGAAGACAAGCCAAATGAGTTGAGTTTATAAAGGGATTTTCTTATGTCTTTTAGTGCAAGAATGGAAAGAATAATGTAGTAGCCAATACTTTATCAAGATGACATTCCCTCTTGACTGAGTTGTAGGTTAGATTATTAGGGTTTTCTATGATTAAGGATTTGTATGTTGAGGATCTACATTTTGGTCTAATCTATGCTAGATGTGAAGAAGGTTGAACACTAAATGATTATCATAGGGAAGATGGATACTTATTTAGAAAGAGGAGATCGTGTATCTTAACTTATTCTATACGAGAATTGCTGGTGCATGAGGCTTATAGTGGAGGATTGTTTGGACATTTTGGCAAGCACTAAACTTATGAGGTACTAGTCTCTAGATTCTTTTGTCTAAGGACGACAAGGGATATCCAAACCGTACTGGAAAGGTGTGCTACCTATAGAAAGGTAAAGAGCCAAGTTGAACAAGGACATTATTTAACATTATCGATCTTGACTAAACCATGGTCCAAACTGAGTATGGACTTTATATTAGGATTGTCAAAATGCCTTGAGGAAAGGATTCCATCATGTTGGTCATGGACTAATTTAGCAAGATGGAACACTTCATGCCTTACTCTAAGACTAACAACGCTTCAACTATCTCTTCTCTTTTCTTTTCTTGTAGGATGTCGTTAAACTTCATAGAGTGCCTAGGACCATTGTTTCAAACTATGACCCAAAATTCATGAGCCACTTTTAGAGGACATTATGTGATATAAACCAAAGCTAAGGACTAACAAAGCCGGTCACAAGGGTAAGTCTAACTTTGTGGAAAGCTCAAAAGGAAGGGTGAGATTGTGTACAAACGATAATGAAAAGGAGAACAAGCGGACCTTCAATCCGCTCTAAGGATATGATACACCAAGGAATTATCGAAGACTTATAGCTTAACTTGATATGATGCATAAGTTGCTCCAATGAGGATACTGGTCACCTAGCCTTACTTAAAGGTTAGGATAAGAGCAAAGTAAGCAATGGAGAGTAATGCTCATGGAAGGGAAAGTATATATTTGATATCAGAAAGAGTAAGATGATGATATGATTACATATTATAAGGGTATTTATACAAAAAAAGTTAGGGCATCTTGGCTAAAATGGAAAAGACCAAAAGGGTAATGTCTAAAATAAGTATGATACAAGGAATGGTCAAAGGGTATAATTGGAAATACAAAAAAATGGGTATCCTGTAAGGAAGATTCTGTCATAGGGGGTCCTGAAATACGTAGCAGATGACTAGTGGTTGTACGCCTAGTAAAAAGATAGACAATTGTTTGGTTAGCTTAAGTGTTGTTAAGTGATGATGTTGAGCCAAGCTAACAGCTTAACAGTGCTAAGTTGATTAGGTAACTTTTTCGAAGTGAATTTAGCTCGGATGTATTAGGTACAACTTGGATTCAAGTTGGTTGAGCAACTGGTTAGATGAGCCAAGCTATTGTCTGGATGTGTCTTAGGTTGGCAACTAGAGATTATTGATAAGTATAAGAGGATATGGCTCGGCTAGGGCACTGGGTCAATAGATTGCGGTAGTTTGGATTCCTTAAATGTGGTGTGTAAAGAAAGAACTTATCTGGCTATGCTTTTTAGTCCTTGGGCTTGGGCTCGAGTTAGGGATCCCATGGTCTAATTCTTATCATCCCTGTCGGGCTGATTGGGATTTGGGAGCAAATTTGGCTGGTCCTCATCTAAGTTCTCCTCCAATTGGTAAGGGCTAAGGTCAGCAACATTAAACATGTCTAACATTTCGAAGTCTTCTAGTAGCTCTAGCTGGTATGCATTGTCATTTATCTTCCAAAGTATCCTAAACGGTCCTTTAGCTTTGGTAGCAGTTTGTTGTTCTTCTTGTTAGGAAACCTTCCCTTGCTCAAGTGTAACCACATTTAGTCACCGAGTTAAAACTGCTTAGTCTTCCTACCTTTACCTTTCTCCTTTAGTTTTCTAGAAGTTCAGTCAATGTATTGGGCAACTCGTTGGTAGATCTGTTGAAGGGACAAGGCTTAAATCCTTGCTTTTGGATCTTCTTGGTCAATGGATGGCATCGGGGTATGGTCAAAGGGTAGCTCGAGGTTGAAGCCATAGATGACCTCAAATGGGGCATAACTAATGGTGGCATGTACCATCCTATAATAAGCAAATTCTACCATTGGCAGATAGATGTCCCAGTCAACTAAGTTCTTTCTTACTACAACTTAGAGCAGTGTTCCCAAGTTACAGTTGACAACTTGTGTCTGGCCATTGGTTTGGGGTTGACAAGAAGTATTGAATAATAACTTGGTTCCCATTCGACACTAAATAGTTCTCTAAAAATGGCTCAAGAATTTTGGGTCTCTATTCGACACAACACTCCTATGCATGTTGTGTAAGCAAACTATTTCCTAAAAAAACAAAGAAGTAATTGTCAAAGCATAATTAGTTTTGGTGTAAGGCATAAAATGTGCCATTTACTAAACTTATTTACGAAAACCATTATAGAATCTTTGCTTCGGACAGTTTGGGGTAGTCCGATGATGAAATCCATACTCAGATTGGCCTATGGTTTGGTCGGAGTAGGTAGAGGCATTGCCTTCCCTTGTTTTGCTCGGCCTTTTGCTTTCTTAAAGACGGTGCATCCCTTAATCACATGATGCATGTCACATTTCATCCTAAGCTAGAAGAACCTATCATTTAGTAGCTCATATGTCCTTCATTCTTCAAAGTAACATAGAAAGTCCTCCATTGTAGGCTTCTCTCACCAGTAGCTCTCTAATTAAATAGGTCGACACATACAACTTGTCACCTTAAAACAGATAACCATCCTTTACATGGTACTCATCCATTGCTCTTCCTTCTCTATTGTGCTTAAATATAGGGCCAAAATGAGAATCATTTTGCTATTGTTCTTTAATGCTTGCAAACCCCAGCAGTCTTGTCTATAACAAAATGAGAAGAATATGTCTTCTACATAAAGCGTTGGCAACTACATTATTCTTACCTTGCTTATATCTGATGATGAAGTTAAATCCTTTTAGAAATTCAATCCATCAAGCTTGGTGTTTAGAAATCTTGGTTTAACTCTACATATATCTTAAGGACTCGTGATCTGTATAAATGATAAATTCCTTTAGCAAAAGATAATGCTGCTATATACAGAGAGCTTAGATTAAGGCCAAAAGTTCTTTGTCATATACGGAAAATTCAATTGGGCACCTCAAAGCTTCTCACTATGATAAGCGATAAGTCGACTTTCTTGCATTAGCACAACTCTAATGCCGACACTTGATGCATTGCATTTAAGCTCTCTCAAAACATGATTCATCAACCTTATGAATGTACTTAGGGTGTTTGATAATACTAAAGGCATGACCATCCACTCATGCAGGCTATGTCGGGTCTTAAAAGTAGTTCTTAAAAGTAGTTTTCCATTCACCCCCTTGCCTTATCCGAATTCGTAGTACCCTAACTTTACGTCAATCTTATTGAATACTCTTGCACCACTCAATTGTCCAACATATCATCTAGCCTTAGGATGGGGTATCGATACTTGATTGTAATCTTGTTGACAGCACTACTATCTACATATATATGCTAAGTGCCATCCTTCTTGGGTACAAGCAATGTGGACACAGTATAGGGGTTAAGGCTCTCCCTTACATATCCCTTCTTTAATAGCAAGTTGACTTGCCTTTAGAGCTCTACAACTTGCTCATGAGTCATTCTATAGGTTGGTTTATTTGGTAAGATGGCATTAGGTATCAAGTCAATGTAATGCTCTATGCCTTTGAAAAGAGGCAATCCTTCAAGCAGCTATTCTAGAAATAGGTTAGAATATTCATCAAGTAACTCTTTGACCTCTTTTGGCAACTTGTCTTAAGCCTTCAATTCTAGGAGTCTCTTGACTAATAAGAAGGTCGGTAAGTTAGATTAATGGCTTTTCGAAGTTTGGCTCTACCTAAAATCAAAGTCTTCTTGGGTCCTCGAGTAAGTTTAACATGTAGCTTACTAACTTGACTTGGCGTTATAGGTTTCAAAGTGATATTTCTTCCATCTTTCTCAAATACATAGGTATTCCTAAATCCATCATATATAACCCTCTGATAAAAAAGCTAAGGTTTTTGCTTAGCAACACATGAGATGCATACATGGGTAACATGTCATAGAGAATTTCATCCGAATAGTTTACAATCGAGATCGGCAGTAACACTGACTAAGTGACATAGAGTGCTCCCTTCTTGTTCAACTAATGTAACTTGTATGGTTTTGGAAGTGAAATGGCCGGCAACTTAAGTTTCTTAATTAGGTCAACATTTGTGTAGCTCCCATTATTTACTATGAGCACACGAACTTGTTCATTCACTTTGCAAGTGATGTGGAATAAATTCTCTCTCTACTCCTCCTTTATAGAGGGTTCTAAAATCATCGCACATCGGACAACCAAAGTTGGCTTATCTAGATCTTAAGCAAATACGTCTTCTTTAATAAGCTCGCTCTCCTGGGTAGTAATCTCCTTGGAAGCAACCGCCTCCTTGGGCTCCTCATCAATGCTATCTACTTCAAGCTTCAAGACATCTCCCTTGATAATCATAATCCTTCTATTTGGACATTAGGTTGCCATATGCCCAAACTCTTGACATTTAAAGCATTTGATCTAGCTTGTCTTCCTCCTAGATCCTTACCCCTTCTCATAGGTTCTCGGTAGCATTTCATTATCAGTTGGTTGGCTCTTTTGTTTAGCTTTAACATTAACCCTTTTGCTCAGCTCAACATTTTGCTGAGCCCAATAATTCCCTTGAGTGGGTCAACCTAATTGAATTGGTTAACTTAGTAGAGGTTGGCTCGGCTTATTCCTCTTTTGTCTTTCTACTTGTTGGGTTATTCTTATAGCTTCATCCAATGTAGTGAACTACTAAAGTTCTACGATATCCTTAATCTCTCCTCTTAATCTAATAAGAAATCTGGATACTATTTGAGTTGATGGTTCATCCACTTCACATTTGATCATAAGCATTTGGAACTCCCAAACATAATCATCAACAGTTCAACTTACTTATCGCAGCTCCTGAAGCCTAGTAAAAGTGTCGTATAGGTAAGTATCTAGTCAGAACCTATTTTTGAGAATCCTTTTCATCTTTGGCTAAGTGCTGACCTCTCTCTATCCTTCTCGCCTCTTCAGGGTTTGGAAGTTCTTCTACCATAATGTGGCATACTTAGAGAATTCTATAGTAGCAACCTTCATCATTTCATGATCCTTATACTAATAATAGTAAAAAATATGTTCAATCTTTTCCTTCCAATCTAGATGGTCGTCTGCATTCCAAGAACCATTAAAGCTTAGAATCTAAAGCTTTACATGGTTAGCAACTCAAGGTACCCTAGCTTGCTCCTCTTCTTCATTGTACTCTTTATCTTCTTCCTCATCCAAATCACCTAAGAGAATCCTCCTTCGTATTCATCCTCTTACTCCTCTACCTCGAACTTGTTGAGTTGGGTTCTGTCCTTTTGCAAGTCAAGCATCTTAGGGAGTATTCTACATGGCCTTGGCAATTTGAAAGGCCAATGCACATATAACCTTCGTAAGGTTGGCTATAAGGTTAGCTATTTCATCAATTCATTCATCTATACTTCTAAGGGTGCCTTGGGGTTGTCGTTTATAGTGGACAACACTACTATTGTCATCTCCAATACTATTATTGACATTGGGGTCCATCATTCTCTTCAATAAAACTTAATAACAAATTCAAGATCAAAGAAACAACACATACTGTTCTTCTAAGCTAAACAATCTCACATATAACATTCCTTTACGCAAAAGTCCAATGAACCTAAGCACAACAATTATTCAAAAGAATGTCAAGCCCAAATGAAACTTGCTTTATTTTCGTATGTTCGAAATAGGGAAAAACAAGAGTATATAACCATAGCAAACTACTACTCTTTTTACCTACTCAAACATTCACAGCTAACTTCTATGCAATCGCTACATACTATCACAATAAACAATGCTCACAAGAGAGATTACATACAACTTACTTAAACGAATCTCTGCTCTAATACCAAGATGATACAAACCGAAACTAATGACTAATAAGGCCAGTTGCAAGAGTGGGTCTAAGCTTGTGCAAAGCTTACAAGGAAGGGTAAGAATGTGTGTGAATGATAATGAAAAGTAGAACAAGCAGACCCTTGATCTGCTCCAAGGATATGACATACTAAGGAACTACTAAGGACTCATAGCTCTCAACTCGATATGACACATGAGCTGGTCCAATGAGGGTTCTTGCCACCTAGCCTTGCTTAAGGGTTAGGAGAAGAGTAAAGTAAGCAATAGAGAATGATGCTCATAAAAGGGGAAGTGTATATTCAATATTAGAAAAAGTAAGATGACAATGCAACTACATATTATAAGGGTATTTATACTTAAAAAGTTAGGGCATCTTATCCAAAATGGAAAAGACTAAAAGGATAATGTCTAAAATAAGTATGGTATAAGGAATGTTCAAAGGGTATAATTGGAAATATAACAAAAATGGGTATCTTGTACGAAAGATTTTGTCATAAGGAGTCCTCGGATATATGGCGGATGACTAGTGGTTATACGCCTGGTAAAAAGATGGACAATTGTTTGGTTAGCCTGGGTGCTGTTGAGTGATGATGCCAAGTCAAGTCAACAGCTCAACAGTACCAAGCTGATCAAGTGAATTTTCTGATGTGAATTTAACTTGAATGTGTTGGGTACAGTTTGGATTCAAGTCAGTTGAGTAGATGGTCAGATGGGCCGAGCTATTGTCTGGATGTGTCTCGAGTTAGCAATTAGAAACTATTGATAAGTATAAGAAGGTTTGGCTCTATTAAGGCATTAGGTTAATAGACTGCATTAGTTCTAATTCCTCAAATGTGGTATGTGAAGAAAGAACTTGTCTAGCCATGCTTTCTAGTCTTTGGGCTAGGGCTCGATTAGGGATTTAGCGATCTAATTCCTATCATTATGGAAGCAAATGGTAACCAAACTATTATTGAGCATGTCCTGCTATCCACAAACGGATGGACAAACCGAGGTTATCAATAGAATTGTAGGAACTTTACTTTAGGTTGTTGTTGGTTGGAACATAGCTAATTCGGATCTATACTTGCCTATAATTGAGTTTGCCTATAATAGGATTGCCCATAGTATCATGAATGTATCGCCATCTAAGGCCACCTATGGATTCAACCGTGAGCTCCCATTAGACCAGACATCCCTTTTGAGCTAGAATAATGATCAATCAACTATAGAAAGATTCAAAGCCATTAAGGCAATACACCCAAAGGTCATAGAATATCTAAGCCTAGCTACAACTAAACTTGAGAGATGAAGCTGAAGATGGAAGGATGGAGAATTCTAACTAGGTGATTTGGTTTGGATCTACTTTAGTAAGGACTAATTTCCAAATTTGAGGAAAAGTAAGTTATCTCCTAGATCCAATTAACCATTTAAAGTGTTAGAAAGGATCAATCTTAATGCCTATAGGATTGAATTACCTAAAGACTATTGGGTCTCAGACTCCTTTAACATTGCTGACCTCCACCTGTATTCTCTTAAAGACGAGTAATGTGGAGTTGAGCCAAATTTGATCCAGAATCTCAAACAGCTTAGAGGGAATGATAGGGATCATGGACCAATCATGTACTCCTAAGCTCAAGGACTTGTCCATATGGTTCGTCGAACTATCCAAGGGGAGTTGAACTCTGAAGAACGATCCTAACTCCAGTCTGACCTACTAAATTACTCTACTCTCCATTTCATTAAGGAGACTCCAGAGGTGATTGACCTATTGCTGAGTTGAGTCCTTCACAGTACATCAGTCTAAGGTTAAGCACCGAACTTGCATACTGCCGACTCGATACATTGTTGAGGCTGAGCTAACTTCGATCCCAAGCTGACTAGCTAAGGCCAATCTAACAATAGACCACCTCCTGAACCAGCTCTTCCTCAATTTGAAACATTTAAGCTGTCAAGCACCCAGCCTTGACCTGATTTGCTTGGCAAATAGCATCATTAGGACCACATAATGGATAGTTGACATATACCTCATTTTCTAACATCGATACTGTTCTTCTGTAACAGAATATCATTTTTGTCCAATTACAATTTTACCCTTATAAATTATGTATTTTTCCTTTTTCCAATAGGAAATTTTTTGTAATTTATTTAAGCCCAAGACTTACCTTAATTGGCTCATATAAATACTCATACAATGTAATAGCTACGGAAATTAGTGATATTGAAATTCAAAAATACCTTCTTCCATGAGCTAAGTGTCTTTTGGTTACTCTTGTTTATTTTTATTTGATTTATTGTGAGTGTGGATTAGTGGCAAGTGCTCTTTGGCTACGATTGTGAGTAATATCAAATGTAACTTGAGCTCATGTGAGACATTAGTACATCATATCCATCGTCGGTGCACAAGAACTCCTTACTCAATCTTCGACTATCATTTATTTTGCAAGCCATCTTATGGTTTAGACCCATTCCTTAATTCATGTGATATTGGTAGCCGTATGTCCACCCATAGATCTGTATTAGATATGATTCGATTTTTCGCTCTTCGACCTTTTACCTCAGCATGATAATAACTGGTATTGTCTTACCCTTAGTTATCCATCGTGATCAGGCTTTCATTTTCCAAAGCCACTCTTTGCGATCTAAGATTGTAGTAAGATCTTATTTTAGCCTTTGTTTAGTCTCTAACAAAGTGGAAGTATGCTATTGTTGTATTGAATTTTCTATTGAAGATAACTATAAAAGAAGTTTTTGCTTTTGTTGGTCGACATGCCTAAATACTTTTCTATTTCACTTTTTTAGCTCAATTGTTAACTGAGAGAGAGTCAATAGAATATTCCCTCTATTTCTGGACCACCTGTCTTTAATCAATAGCCAACAAGAATTATGTGAAAACCACATAGGCTGTAACCTAAATGGTTTGGGAGTGGAAGTTTTTAGTTGAAGATCATGAGTGTCGATAAGCAATGGACAATGGTTAGATGGCCATTTGGGTAAACGAAATACTTGTGCTTCTAGGCAAATCAGTCTCCAATTGGAATTACACCAGGCATGATCCAATCGTCTCTGAATTAGAGTGGGTAATTGTTGTTCATTAGACTAAGTGAATGGTGAGCCTATAAATCCCATATCTACTAATCCATATCTGCTCATGCACTACTGATAAAGAAAAACACGGTTTGTAGGGACAGTGTGACTACCCAACTTTCTTTATTTGAAATAATATTGTTGACCAAGGTCGGTCATTCACAATAGTTGCATAAGTTTCTAAACTATCCCACAATGATGAATGAAGCGATAATCGTGGTGAAGCATATATTATGGATAAAAAACATATAGTATCAGAATGGCCTACCTTAATTGATAAGTGCATCTCCTGGTGGGATTGTTGGATAACTTCCATTCTGGTGAGTCGAAGGTGCCATAATATCAAGATGCCACTGCTTTGTCCTTGTGCTTCCACAAATGTTTGACCATCATAGGGGGAGATAAATAAAAATTGTACGGTGAGTCACTATCCATTCTTGTTTCCAACAGTGCCACTGTATCTGGTTCATATGTATCGATTGCCCTTAGCACAACTTCTTGTTCCTATCTACATTGGGGCCTTGAATGTTCCACACTATGATTTTCAATGGTCGAGCCATGGTAGGATGGTGTTGAGTGCAAAGTTAGGTTGTCATTATGTTATAAGCCAGTACTACATTGTTCAGCATCTACGTGGCTTGAATTATAAGGTTGATGTTGGCCGGAAAGTTTTTGATCACAAGCATTGCAACTGTCTCTTCTCTGTTCGTGAACAGGAGGGATCGAGTTCTTTGTTGTTTGAGAGGAAAACGAACTAGAACTGCTACTTGGGGGAGTTGAAGATGGTTTACATAAAGTCGATTGACTATGAGCTCTAGCATTCTTTCCCACTTGTTCATTTGATGTGAAATTGTGAAGTCCTGGGTTACTACTGCTGTTAGGATGAACACTAGGAACTCCCTGCGAGTTTGAATTATCTAACCTAGTCGCATGAGGATGATTATACCATGCAGCTCTGATATTGCAATTCTCACTAGTGGTACTTGGTGTTCGGGTTGGGCTTCCCCCAACAAATGTCGCATTTCCTCAAGATGAACTATCACTATTTCTGGGTGATTGTCGCGCCTCTTGTGAATCGTGCAGAAACTATCGTCCATCCAGGGCATTTCTGAATTTTGTAACAAAATCCTCACAGTAAACGTGATTTTCATTTTTTGCTCGATCATTATGTTTGGTTTGTACTAGTCATTTGATGCTCACTAGGTGCTTGCAAGTATTGTGAATATTAGATGAAGAGTTGGTGGTAGTTCGAAATTGACAAAACTCATTTAAATGAGAAGTCATAACGACCTGCTTTTCCAAATGCGCGTTCCCAATATCATTACTTGTAACTGCCATTTTAGTGCTAATGGCAAAATCTGCTTATTTATCCGAAAGAGATCTAACCCCCTTAGAATGCCTACGGCCTTCCACGTGATGTTGTTGTGGCATGGCCGCCATCTATTGAGGAGATGACGCTGGTGCATGATGTGTCCTAGGGTAGTATTTATCTGTACTGGATCATTATTATTATTGTTAATTCCTCTGTAAGAAGGCTTTTTCCGCCTTTTGAGTCCTTTTTTGAACCAAAGTCCGTTGCCCATAATCATTGCTTGGCCTTTGGTGATTATTTTCCGATGAGGTATTATGGATCGTAGATATTGGGGTCTACTAGGGTATTTGCATGATTGCCACATCCTTCAACTATTGAAGGGTTAGATGACTCCCTGTTCTCATGGTTGTCTTTACAAATTTGCATTTCAGTTTGCCTTGAGGAAGAAAGCGTGTTACATAACGTGGGCATGTATTTTGTAAATGACTTACTCGTCCACAATTAAAATAGAGCACATTTATTCCTTCATATTGCAACTCATAAGGTTTGCCATTAATTACTAATATATGAAGCAAAGGCTCATTGAAGTTAATTTGGACACATAGGCGGGCAAACCATCCTCGTTCTGTTTAAATTGTATAGGTATCCAACCACAGGACCAGACCAATATATTCTCCAATCATTTTCATCATGGACATATCATAATATTCATGTGGAAGCTCTTAAATCTGAACCCACACCGCCATTGCATTGAATGTAGCTTGGAACGCTTTGAAATCAGGTTCGCATTTATGAATTGTAAGAAAATGACCGTTGACGAACCACAGTCCATCCCTTGTGATACTCTTAATGTCATCCAAGTTACTAAACTTGACAGCATAAAAACCACTACCTAAGCCAATCATTTGAAACTCATGTGCAAATTACCTGAGTTTTTGGAGCTTAGCATGCAATAATTCATATCTAAGTGAAAGTCCATAAAGCTTTTATAATTAATGTATGTCTCCATGGCTCAATTATACGTTGTGGTTCAGTTTTTGGAAGCTGAACAAAATGAACACCAGTCCTTACCACGTTAGTAGAATTATCATGGTTGGAGTCTTGGAGAATTGGTTCATTCGTTTGATCTTCTTCAGTGTCCCGATCATCCATATGAGTCTGCTCTTGATGTTGTAAGCTGAAGTAACAGGCGTACGCATTAGGAATATTATGAAGCACTTTGAATTTATAGGATGGTGAAACTGGCGCTTGTGATGTGGTAATAGGCGAAGGAGCAGGATCAGATTGGTATAAGTGATCTACTTCAAGTTCCTATTCTAGATTATTGGTTGCTTTGGGTCATTTTTTCTTTCGTGGGATAGGTTGTGAAGGAGGCAAAGGAGATGGAGGAGAACTTGGAGAGAGAGACATATTTTTTAGTCAAAACCTTGAAATGTTACCATAATGTTGATATACACCAATCGCTTCAAAGCATATTAATTAGTGGAAAACATATATAAATAGTATACATCCCATTTTTGCTTCCTTTTATTTTTCAAAATTTTCAGGATAGGGTAAAGGGTCCTATTTTAGAAAATATAGAAAAATACAAAATTTAAAATAAATTACAAAAAAATAAGAAAATTTAGAAAATACAAAAATACAAAAAAGTAGAGAATTTAGAAAATTACAAAAAAAAAAAAGAAACTTAGAAAAAACTACAAAAAAATAAAAATTTAAAAAAGAAGAAGAAAAAAAGGAAATAAAAAGACAAAAAAATAAAAATTCTAGAAAAACCACAAAAAGTAGAAAATTTGAATAAGTTTTAGGTGTTAATAAATGAGGGCCGTTAAGCTTGCACTAAGATTCAAAGTTAGCTTAGGCTGACCTTATAATTATACATATAAATAAGGTACAGGTCAATAGCCTAACGGATAAATACTTGAATATCGGTATTAGGTTTTGCACATACAAAAAAGATATAAGTCAATGGCTTAACGGATAAACACTTGAATATTGGCATTAGTTTTAGTTTGAGATCTTAGGTTCAAACCTCACTAAAGACATAAGAAATGCTTTTTTTTTTTTTCACAACATATACATAATGTGTCGCCACATCTCAGGGGTTCACTATGCCATGTGTCCTTGACATGTCAACTGCCCTTTACCAGGTCATTTGCTACATATTACGGCAGGACATGTGGTACGTAGTCATTGGATGACACGGCTGATGTGGTGCCACGTTAATGCCACATTAGCTCTTCTTTTCTCTCCCTTTCTTCCTCTTTCCCCCTTTGTCCTCCATTTTCCCTAGAAATCCCACACCTTCTATGCTTGACCAACTTAGTTCACAACTCTTTTTCATGGTTTTACCAATTTAATGGTAAAATTGTGAAGTTTGTATGGATTACTTTTAATATGTACAAAGAGTGTGTCCAAATTCAGCCATTAAAGAGGTCAAAATTGCATCAAAAAATTAAAAAAAAAAACTTGTTTATACTCGAAACTAACGTCCTTGATTCAAGCTTTTGAAATGTATTACGAAGCTTCCTTTTAATCTTGGCAAAACCAAACATCGGGGATACGATGTTGACTAGCATTTAACCTATGATTCAACTCGAATCACGTAATTTTCTTCAAAATTGAAGGTTGTCCAAGCTCCATGGCCATGGCTGATGCAGCCATTAATTAACTTGCTAAGTTTGATTTAAGCTTGGCAAGTATAACTACGACTTCCTAGAGCTTTCCCTAGCATCAATAATCACTCTCTTTCGAGCTTACTTGCTCTCTCTCTCTCTCTCTCTCTCTAATCGATTGCATCATCTTTCTCTCTCTCTTTGATTCTCTCTCTTCAGCCACCCTTGCTCAAAATCACCACTATGATTGACTTCTTGGTAGTTAAAAACCTAAGACCTAAGTGTTCCTTCCACCCTAGCAACCCACGCGCAACCAAGCTACTACTCCACCACTATCTTTTACTTCAACAACCACCAAGGTAACTCCCAAACACCATGATATTGGCTCTACCCCCTTAACTCCAATTTGAAACCCACGAAAATCCCTTTCCCCACTCAATTTAGTGGTCGGAGCAAGCCTAGACGATCGAGCTAGTTACTATTGAAAAGGATTGGGAGAATTGACCTTAACCTGGCCCAAACCCGATCGAGCCAACTTAAAGCCCGCTCCAGATCCAGCCTATGCATACTCCTTTTGTTCAGACTGTTTTAGTTTTTCTTGTATTTTTATATATTTATTCATGTAAACCTTTATGTAATTATAATAAAAAGAGAGAGAGAGAGAGAAGAAAGAAAACTAGAAAAAAAAATGGTTTTTATCTTTTCAGTTAATGCTTAAATAAAGTAGATAAAGTAAATAAATAATAATCATAGAAACATAAAAAAAATGTTTTATAACTTAGAAAATCTACTTTTTCAAATAAATAAAAAATGAACCAAACCCTGTTCCAAAACTAGGGCCATATTTAGATTTTTCCCAAAAAAAAAAAGAATAATAATAATAACACCCTAACTTAGAAATTTTTAGAAAATTTCCTTAAATAATCAAATTAAATTAAAAATGTAAACTCGACTTATTTCCAAAATTAAAACAAACTTAACACAATAAAGTTTTACAAAAAAAGAACTATGTATATTTGATCTTAAATAGCGGGTACGTAGGCACCTACGAGACAATGATAAACAAAAAAAAAACCTATTTTTCCCTCTTAAGTTAAATTATTTAAGTTAGTCTAAATCGTTTTCGTTTTTATAGGATAGTTTTGAAAAGTAATTTTAAGAGATTAAGAGATTAAGTCTAAAATTAGAAAATTGATGATACCCATAAGGGATTAAAGCTTAACCCCTAGACTTGATTTCTAGTTCTTAAAATTGTTTATAAAATTAGCTTTATCAAAAAAATTGTGCAACTTGTATTGGCGTGACTAGGTTTAGTAACCAATTTAGGGTGTTTGGAAAAGTAACCTGATTAAGTTAGAAGCTTACGAGAGGTTTCATGAGATTAGTCAAGGAGTAGTCATAGGCTCGGAATTTAAAAATATAATAAAATATTAAAACTATAGTCAAAATGTTATAAATTTACTATATTACTATTATCAATAACGCGTGAATTGGGTCTCCAAAAATAACAAGCACTTAAAAATAAATTATTGGAATAATATAATTAATATTGTACATAAAATAATATATAAAATACATGTATCCACATTGGGTATAATTATTATATAAATATATATACTCTTAATTGTCGAAAATACCTAAAATGTGAGAATATTACTAAATAAATAAAGAAAAATTATAAAAAAAATTCTCTAGACATTTATTGAAGTTGTGGCAGCTTGGAAAGCACAGTTGAAGAAGCTATGGACATAAGCAACATTAACAAGACACTTAATTAAGTTAATTGATAAGTGTTTGTATGAAATAAAATTAGAACACCTCTTATACTACCTTTAAAAATAATGATATGGTCTTCACTTAAGGGTTTGATTAATTACAAGTCTAGAAAAAAAAAATAGTAAGAAAAAGAATGAAGAATGAATGAATTTTAGGAAATATTTTAGAAATAGTAAGAAATTGGGGGAAATGAAGGGTTTACGTGTGTACGCAACAACTAGAAGTGAAATAAGGTGATGACTTGAAGGAGTAGCCAGCTTTGGTTTTGGCCGATGTACCCTCCTTGATATGGGTCATCGAAGATGAACACACGGAGCTAATATCACGCGTAACCAATAGGGTAGGTCCGAGCCACGAGATGGCTTGAAAAGTAAATGGTAGTTGAAGGTTGAGTAAGGGTTCCTATGCACCGACAAAAGAAATGATGCACTAACACCTCATATAAGCTTGAGTCACACTTGATATGACGTATAAGTATGGCTGGAAGTCACTTGCCACTAGTCCACACTCAAATGGCCTAGATAAGAGAAGCTCAAGAGTAAGAAGGATATTTAGCTCGAGAGAGTAAAAGTTCATTGTATTCTCTATATGATGATGATATTACATTATGTGAGTATTTATAGTACCTAGTCAGGGTAAGTCGTAAATTACAGAAAATTATAGAAATGTACATAAATGGATCCTTACTTGCTAAGAAAAGGAGAATAATTTATAAGGAAAGCACGTATTGATGCGAAAAGAATATCCATTATCAGAAAGGACATTGTACGTGCATTTTAATCAGTTTGCGCTTTTGACAACATTATGAGCCAAACAGGGGTGGGTTCTGATCAAGTCAATGTGACGTCAACAGTTCAATAACTTAAATAATTGGTACTAGACTGGATTAGCTCAAGGGAAACTCATTTTTTCAGGGTAGGCCTCAGATGGTTGGTTCCTATTTACTGTTAGCTCGGTATCGGCATTGTTTGGATTGTTGTATTCAAATTTGGCACTTAGATTGGTGTATAGCGAAGGGTTTGGTTTAGCATGTCAACTGGTCACTTCGGTAACACCTTGGATTGCGTGGAGAACAAAGTAACTAGGTAGATTAAACTAGGGTAAGCATTGCTCCTTGGTGCTTAACTCACTTCAGATAGGTCAGTGAACCACTTGAGAAAGCTCTCAGGCTCAGGAGTGCATGATCGGTTCTTGATCTCTATCATCCCCTTCGAGTTGTTTGAGATTTGGGATCAAATCTGGTTTAGCTTTAGGTTGCTCATCTTTAGGAGTGTAAGGTTGAAGGTCAGCAATGTTGAAAGAGCTTAAGACTCCATATCCTTTGGGCAATTCAATCCTATAGGCATTAGGCCTCAACTCTTTCAATGGCTGGCCGATCATCATCAAACATTGGCTAGGGCACTTGGTCCAATGGTAGCTCGAGGTTGAACCTATAGGTGACCTTGAATGGAGAAATATTTGTTACACTGTAGGTAGTCTTGTTGTAGGCGAACTCAATGATTGGTAGGCACAGATCTTAGTCGGCCGTGTTTCATCTGACAACAACTTACAGTAAAGTTCCTACGGTTCTATTGACAACTTTGGTTTGTCTATTAGTTTGTGGGTGATAGGATATGCTATACATTAGCTTGGTTCCCATTCGCCTCCACAGCATCCTCTAAAAGTGGCTCATGAACTTTGGGTCTTGATGCAAAACAATGGTTCTGGGAATTTCGTGCCACTTGATTACTTTTTGCAAGAAAAGAAAAGAGATAGCCAAAGCATCGTTAGTTTTAGAACATTGCATGAAATGTGCAATCTTGCTAAATTGATCCACAACTATCATGATGAAGTCCTTTCCTCGGGACGTCCTTAGTAATCCTAACATGAAGTCTATACTCAGCTCAGACTATAGTTTGGTTGGGATTGGCAAGGGTTGGTAGTATCCTTGCTCAGCTTGACTCTTCACCTTTCGGTAGGTTATACACTTTTCTAGCACTGATTAGAGATCTCTCTTCATCCTTAGCCAAAATAATCTGGAGAATAGTACCTCATAAGTTAGATGTTGGCCAAAGTGTTCTGTCAATCCTCCTCCATACGCCTTGTGCACTAGTAGTTCTCTCGTGGAACAGGTCGAGATACATAGCCTTCTCTTCCTGAATAAGTATCCATCCTCCTTGTGATAGTCATCCAGTGTTTGTCCTTCCTCACATTGGGCATAGATAGGACCAAAGTGTGGATCTTCAGCATACAAGTTCTTTACAATTGAAAAACCAAGTATCCTTGTATGTAGCTCGGTTAGGAGGGCATATCGTCTTGATAGGGTGTCGGCCACTACGTTGTTTCTTCCATTCTTATATTTTACAACATAAGGAAAACCCTCCATAAACTCAATCAATTTGGCTTACCTCTAAGACAACTTTAGTTGGCTCTTTAGATATCTCAAGGATTCATGATCGATGTAGATCACAAATTCCTTGGGCAGTAAGTAATGTTGCCATATTGTTAAGGCTCGGATTAAGGAGTAGAACTCCTTATCATAGACATAATAGTTGAGTGTGGCTTCTTGAAGTTTCTCGCTGAAGTAAGCAATAGGTCGGCCTTCTTGTATTAATACAGCACCTATGCCGAGTCCGATTGCATCACACTCTACCTCAAACACTTTATCAAGGCTCGATAGAGCTAAGATAGGGGCTGTAGTTAGCTTATCCTTCATTTCCTCATAACTCCTCCTCTCTCTCTTTCCTCATCTGAATTCAACGCTCTTCTTTGATAGTTCGATAAGTAGGGCTACAATCATACTGAAATTCTTTATAAATCTACAATAGAACGATGCCAAGCCATGGAAACTTCTTACGTCTACGGAACAAGTCGACTCAAGCCATTCTATGATTACTCTTGTTTTCTCATCATCGACTTGGATGCCACCTCCACTCACAACAAACCCTAAGAAGACCACCTTGGATCGATAAAAATCACACTTCTTTAGATTGGCGTAGAGATGTTTGACTCGAAGTTTTGTAAAGACTCTTTAGAGATGCTCTTGGCGAGTCTTTAGGTTGGGGTTGTATACTAGGATGTCATTAAAATAAACTATGACAAATCTTCTCAATAATTCTCAAAGCACATGATTCATTAGGCGCATGAATGTGCTCGATGCATTGGATAATCTAAATGGCATTACAAGCCATTTGTATAACCCATGTCATATCTTGAATGCGGTCTTCCACTCATCACCTTCTCACATTCGAATTTGATGGTACCTAGCTTGAAGGTCGATCTTGGAGGACACTCTTGCTCTGCTTAATTCGCCTAGCATGTCATTAAGCCTGGGTATAGGATACCTGTACTTGATGGTGATTCGATTGATTGCTTGGTTATCTATACAGATCCTCCAAGAACTATCTTTCTTTGATACTAATAAGGCTGATATAGCACAAAGGCTTAGGGACTCCCGCACATACCCTTTCTTTAGTAACTTGTCTACTTGCCTCTACAGTTTAGCAGCCTATTCAAGATTCAACCTATAGGCAGGCTTGTTTAGCAGTGTAGCTCTTGGATGTAGGTTGATCACATGCTTGACGCATCAGTTTAGGGGAAGACCATTTGGTAGCTCTTTTGGAAAGAGATCGGAAAATTCCTCTAGTAAGATTTTTACTTTGGTCGACAGCTCTTCCTCCCCGGTTCTTATCTCTAAAAGTCTTCGAACAAGTAGATAGGTTGGTCCCTCTAACTCCATTTCTCTTTTCAGTTTGGCTTGAGTCAATACCAAAACCTCTTTCTTTAGGGTTCGACTATGTTGGGACTGTAAGACCTTTACCTGTTCAGCAGTCATGGGACTCAATTTCAACCTTCTTCCTTCATGCTCCACAAACCACGTGTTCCTCTTACTGTTATACATAACTACTTGATCAAACATCCATGGTCGTCCAAGTAGAATATGGGATACACTCATAGGTAGCACATCACAAAGTACTTTGTCTTGATATTTTCCGATGTAAATCGATACAGACACTTGTTTGTTCACCTATAGGCCTCCCTTATTACTAAGCCATTGAATCTGGTAAGGTTTCGAGTGGGGTACGGTTGGCAATTTCAGCTGCTGGACCATAACTGCAAAGGCTGCATTGGTGTAGCTTCTACTATCAACTATTAAGGCGCACAGTGACTAATTCACCTTGCACTCGATATGAAAGAGATTTTCCCTTTGTTCATCTTTGGGTATGGGGCTGGTGCTCATCGTCCTCCTCAATACGAAAGTGGTCAGCAAAAAGTTGCCTTCCTCTTTGTGGATAACTTCCTCTTTGGATAGTCTGGTCTATTCGTCCTCTTTCAACTCCTCAACTTCTTCATCAGTGCTATTAACCTCAACAGTCGGCACCTTACCTCAGATCACCATTGTTCACCTGTTTAGACACTAAGTGACCATGTGTCTAAATCCTTGGTATTTGAAACACTTGATATCACTCGTCTTTCTCCTTGAACTCTAGCCCTTCTTAAACTTCCTCGAGGGTCTCTTCTCCTAGGCTCGGGTAGCCAGAACGGGTCGAGTTTCAATAACCTTACTTTGTTCTGTTCATACAAGTTTGCTCGAAATAGTTCGATTACTGCTTGGTCGGCTAACAAGTGGTTGAGATCTTCCCATTCGATGCCTTTCTATCCTTTGGGTGGCTTGGATTGTGTCATCAAGCATCCCAACATCCAGGGTTTCCAAGACATCCCCAATCTCATACTTTAATCCACCAATGAACCGAGATATAGTTCGGTCAGTTCAGTCATCCGGTTCTATGACTTCATATCAGATCATTAACATTTAAAATTCCTTAATATAAGTGTCCACACTAGATCCTTCTTGTCTCAGTTCTTGTAGTCTTTTGAAGGCATCTTGCAGATAATAGCTTGGCACAAACTTCCTCTACATAACTCTCCTTGTTTCATTCCAATGCCTAATCTCTCGTTCTCCTTCCCTTCTTTTAATGGCTTGTAAGTTCTTTCACCATAAGGCGGCATAACCAATGAACTCTAACACAATAAGTCTAACCTTTGCATTATCAAGTACTTTATGGCATTCAAACTGTTTTTCAATTTTATCTACCTAATCTAGGTATTCCTCGACATCATTACCTCTAAAAAAACTTGGAATATGCATTCTCCATCCTTTGACTCTAAGGGCTTGCACATTTCTTTCCTTAAGCTCATAATATTCCTCTACTTAGTCATCTCCTTTCGCTTCTTCCTCAATCTCTTCAAGTGCTAGCCATCTTCTAGCATCCTTATCAACTCCTTCAACTCGAGGTGGTCGAGCTGGGGCATTAAGTTAGCCAAAATGTCCATTGCCTTGCCTTTGCTGTTCACGTTCCTTAATCGAGCTATTTCTTACTCGTTATTTATCTTCTTAGATAACAGTCACCAAACTAACCAGTAAGTTGGTAAGCCTATCTAAGTGGTTAACTATTGACCGAGGTATAAAGCTTCCTTTCTGTCCTTGGCCATGTTGAGTAGCACTTTCTTGGTTTCCTAAAATTCCTTGAACACTTGAGTTTAACATTGATGGATTCTTCATACGATAATTACACAACAAACGAACAGTCAATTACGCTCTGTTTTGACGTATTGGAAACAGGGGAAAACAAAGCACAAAATAATTCTCAACTATTACACTCTAAGGTTAACAATAAAACCGTTATCACATGAGAGTAATAACAAACCACTATAAGAACATAGAAATAGAATCCGGCTTCAAACGTAGCCTGGCTTTGATACCAAGATAATATGGGTTGTCGTAGATGAACATACGGAGCCAATATCATGCATAACCAATAGGGTGGGTTCGAGCCACAAGATAATTCGAAAAGTAAATGATAGTCGAAGGTTGAGCAGGGGTTCTCGTGTATCGACAGAGGATATGATGCACCAATGCCTCATATGAGCTTGGGTCACACTTGATATAACGTACAAGTATGGCCAGAGGTCACTTGTCATTAGTCCACACTCAAATAGGTTAGATAAGAGTGGAGTAAGAAGCACACTTAGCTTGAGAGAGTAAAAGTTCAGTGTATTCTCCGTATGATGGTGATGATGATATTACATTATGCGAGTATTTATAGTACCTAGTTAAGGTAAGTCATAAATTATAGAAAATTGCATAAATGTATATAAATGAATCCTTACTTGCTAAGAAAAAGAGAATAATTTACAAGGAAAGCACATATTCATGTAAAAAAGAATATCTACTGTCAGAAAGGACATTGCATGTGCATTTTAATCAGTCTACGCTTTTGACAACATTATGAGCCAAACAGGGGTGGGTTCTAATCAAGTCAATGCGATGTCAGCAATTCGGTAGCTCGAACAATTAGTACTGGACTGGATTAGCTCAGGGGCAACTCATTTTTTCGGGGTAAGCCTTAGATGGTCAGTTCCTATTTACTGTTAGCTTGGCATTGACACTGTTTAGATTACTGTATTCAAATTTGTCGCTTAGACTGGTGCATAGCGAAGGGTTTGGTTCAGTAAGTCTGCTGGTCACCTCGGCAATACCTTGGATTGTGTGGAGAGAGAAGTAGCTTGGCAGATCGGATTGAGGTAAGCAATGCTCTTCGGCACTTAACTTACCTCAGACAGCTTGGCGAACTACCTGAGAAAGCCCTTAAGCTTAGGAGTGTGTGATCAATCCTTGATCCTCATCACTCCCCTTCCCATGGTGGTCAGAGTTTCGTATTCTTGATAAGTGCTTGGTTTGCTTAATTTTAACAAAAATTTAGGAAAAAATAGCAAACAAACTCCAAAAATTTTGAAATTTGGTTTCCCTATGTATTTTTGCATGAGGAATTCAAATCTTCAATCGGATTTTCAAAATTTTGAGTGTAGATATGGGGTCCTTGAGGAAAAGTCTCGCGCAACAATTTTTGATTGGGTTTTTGAAAGACTAATTCAAGTAGTTTCAACTTGAAATTTTATTGACATACTCCTAAGATGTTATATTTTAATGTTGAGTGGTCAGATTTCTAAAATTAAGTTGTTAGACTTTTTAGAAAATTCCATTTTTAAGTAAATAGTACGTTGGACAGGGTATTTTGTTAAAAGAGATTGATGAAATTTTCTATAACTATGGTATACCTTAAATTTCTTCATAAATAGTAGTTTAATATGAATTTGGGAAGGATAATTTATAAGTAAAAGTAGGTATTTAGTGATTTAATGTTAGATTTTTCAAGTATTTAGTATACCTATAAACTAATTGATAGTATGATGGAGTAAAGAAGTAGATGATTGAAGTATTAGTTGATACTTACTACTTATGTAGGGTTTACACTTTTGGAAATGTAGGGTAAGTGGAGTATATGTGAGGTAGTTGGATGCATTAGTAACAGTAGGGTCAAAAAGTGTGTCAAAAAGTAAGTCAGAATGTAATCTAGTGTGAATATGTTGAGTATATTAAGAAAATTAAATTTATACCAAAAGGTAGCTTATATTCAGACTCTACCATATTTCTTGAGATAAGCTGTAAGTCAGGAACTTCTTAAATAAGAATATAACTTTGGATTGGGGGTTAAAAACTTTGTTAGAAACTGGCTTAAAATGTTGTTTGGTATTGGATATCCTTGACCACACTCGGAGTTCAATAGTAGATCAACTAGTAATTTGTATATAAATTCCATACCTTTATTAGAGTCGGAACATGAGTCAGAATTTAGTAGCCTATGCCAGAACTTCAGTTAGAAAGTAGTTTGATGGAAGGTGTGAAATATAAGAATAATTGGAAGTTTGAAGATGGTTGGTACTAAATATTGGATCATTGGGAGTTAGAGAATAGATTAGAAAGTCACTTGATTATACTTTCTAAAAATTTATTGAAGTCAAAACATGAATAAAAAACTACTGGGCAGCAATTTATGTCAAGTTAGAACCTTTGTCAAAAGGTATCCTATTTAATTAATATTTAATAAACACCTTATAAAAGCTTACCTAACACAATTGGAGATGTGCTTAAATGTCCACAATGAACACATATGTTATATATTGGACATAAACTAAAGATGTCATGTTAAATTCTAAGGATAATAAAGAAAGATGAGATGAGAACGACGCATGAGAAGAATGAGTATTAGTATCCAGGTAAGTGGGATCAGTGTTTTGTCGCACTTTGAAGTATTGTTTAAGAATACTTGGAGACCTTAGTATATGTCTTATTTGTGGTTGTAAGTTAGTTGCTTGTGCGCATGCAATGTGTATGCTTGAATACTGTAGTGCTATTTGAGTACTAGATTGATGTGTTAATTGCTTCATGATATTACATGCTTTGAACTGTTTAAATTTACTTGATCACCTAAAAAGTAATCTAACATAAATTTAGCTTAACCATTAAACAGACTTGCATCGCAACCCACTAGGGGAAACAATTAGGAAGTGTAGGCCAAACACGAACGCCTTCGTTGAGGATTGTAGAAATGGTCCTCTCTTCACCTTGAGTCGAACTAACTAACAGGAGAGAGGGTTGCGGTTAGGTTGGGATTAGTGGTTCGAAGGTAGTCTTGAGAGGAGCGTGTTCTCCATTACACAAGCCTCGGTTTGGTGACCAAATTTGTGAGTGTGCAACATTAAACTCCTCGAAACCTGGATTAAAATGGGCATAATTTCTCTAATCTCACGATGATCAGTCAACGTTATGCGATGTCATTTTCTTGATCATGCATTGCATCTAACTAAACTTACTTGATAACCCTAGTTGCTTGGTATTAGATATGTGCTATTGTCTCCGTCCCATTTACTAAGCAAGTTATCACTCATTCTCCTATAGTTGTTTTGTAGGTTTCCTTAGTAAACTCACCAGAGGGTTAGAGAATGGAGTTGCAGAGTGAGATTTAAGATTTACCTGATTAGATTTCTATTCATAATATTGAATGTACTAACTTGTGAAAAAACTAATAAGGTCTCCTTAGGTGACCCCTAATTTTGAATCAATAAAATTTATTTCATGCTCTATAAGCTTGTAGATTTTAGTGAAATCCTAGTAGACACTATATCTTTCTATAACAATGTAGTTTTTGGAATTTTTATTAAATACAAGGTGTTATCTTTCATATAACTTTTAACTTGATTTTTACTCGAAATTTATGTTGTAAAAATTATTTTCAAAATCTATTTTTAAAAGTTACCTTACAGGTTGATTTCTACTAGGTACTGAATGGGGTGCTTCCAAGTAGTAGAGTGATGAACACCTTGTATACACTATGCCTACGTTAGTATCTAAGGCGGCTAGCTTCTAGTATAGGTTGGTTTATACAACGAAACTATTACAACTTTTTAGTTCAAAGCGTAACAAAGACCAGTTGCTAAATTATAACTAATCCACTCAATTGGTTATAATTTAACTTTTTTTCTCGACTCCAATTAGGTGGCGACTTTAAAATGTTTTCAAAAAATAAAAGACCTAGTTTTTTTTAAACCTTAGTTGAGGGTCAGTATTTAATAGGTAAAGTTTAATATTGATCAGTTTAAAGAAAACTTATTTATAAAGATAAAAAAAAAAATTCAAGCTTAATAGCTTAACGACTCCACTAAGGACCGGTTAAGAGCGTTAGCCATTCAATTTTCCAAAATTAGAATTAATCTCTAAAAATCACCTTATTGTGTGTAATTTATTTATTTATTCATTCGTTATTATTTATCCATAACTGTACTAATGTTTCTGTAGGTTTAGTTTTAATTGTTTATTTAAACTATTTGGGGGGAGGGAGGTGGATTTACTTTATGTCCCATAAATGTGTGATAGAAACGGTTAAACCTAGATAGTATTAGGACCTTAAGATGAGGGTGGAAGGGCATTGTATAGGTTCTAGGTGCTGTGATGTAACCACTGCTTGAGTTGATTAGGCCACCCTTACTTAAGTTTGATGTGACCAATGAAAGTGTTTTTTAACAAGTGAGGTTGCACAAGCTTAAGGACCTTTAGAACTTACTCTTTATGCATTCATGACATTCGGAATCGACAAATAACTAGGCAAGATGGGAATGAAAAGATATAATAGCTTAGAGTTTCCTTGATTTCTCTTGTAATTTTAACATGTTATAAACATAGAATTGTTGTAAATAGGTCTTGTTTACTATAAATAACGAGCTTTCAATCTTATGACATTTTTTTTTAATTCAGCTTGAGAAATGACCTATTCATCTAACTCTGTGCACTTCAAAGAAAAGTACATCAACAAGCCCAACACCCCCAAGCCTATTCTGGACCAATGGCTTCAACTCTTTAATTTGAGGAACAGGAGGTGTAGATACCTTATTTTTGCCAAATTATTGTTATTTTTATTAATTGATCCAGGTTAGTAAAAAATACTAATAATAAAAAATGAGAAGTAAAAAAATAATAAAAAAATGAAAATTCAAAGAAAAAAGAAAAAAAAAAAGAAAAAGAAAATCAAGTTAATAGGGCTGAATCCATTAGTTTTGGGTCAAACCAATTTAAGCGCTAAAAATCAAGATTTGTTAAATTATTAGGCTAAATTGGATTGGGTCGAGCCTTAAAAGAAAGGCCTGAACTAGTTAAGGTTTCTACAATCTAGGGTGAATCTAGGGTAAATCGCAAACAAATCTTCCGTATCTTTGAGATGAAAGATTTGATTTTAGAATTTATAAATAACATGTTAGCCAAGGAGTCGGGAGGACTTTTCCTTTTAACTACACACACCTAACAAAAACACTTCACGCGCTACTACCCACACATGCCACCACCCTCACGCGTTACCACCAACACCCCATACATCGACACACCCAGACATGTGTTATAGCACCACTACACGCCACCACCAGCACCTTATTGCTACTACTGCCACCCACATTGCTTGAGCCACCGCCTAGTCATATTACGTTGTCGCCTACATTACCGCCTACATCTCCCGAGCCACCGTCCAGCCATTAACTAGCTTGGCTCGTACTTACCCATGCTATCACCAGATCTCGCCCAGTCACCATTTGTACTTGCTTATAGTGTCGCCCAATCTGACCCAGCCATCGCCCAGCTTCAGCCGTACTTGCCCACGCTATTGTCAGATCTCACCCAGCCTTGCCCATACTCGCCTATGCCATTGTTAGATTTCACCCAGCCATAGCCTAATCTCACCTGTAGTTGTTGCTCAGTTTCGCCCTGCAGCCATCGTCTAGTCTTGCCTGCAGCTATCACCCAGCCTTGCTCACACGTTGGCCCAACTCTCGCTTGCAGTCATCGCCCATTCTCGTCTGCAGTTGTCACCTAACTTCGCCCGCACGTTCGCTTAACTCTCGCCTACTCTCGCCCATCCGTACACTCAGACGTTCACCCATCCGTATGCCTAGGCACTCGCTTGCGCATGCCTAGGTGCTTGCCCGAGTCACTGTTCATGCTTGCCTATAGTGTCGCCCATGCATGCCCAGCACCGCCCAACACTAACCGACAAGACTTAGGTAATTTTTTTTTGAGTTTTTTTTTATATATTATTTTCTTCATTTATTAATTAGTTATGTTATTTATTTATTTATTTTTTCTGTTTAAGTGCAGGGTTTTTTTTAATTAATTATTTTTCTTGCAATTTTTTAGTTAAATTAGGGTTTTTTTTTTAAATCATTTTTTAATAAAGTATATTTTTGACATTTAGGGTTTTTTTGGCAAAATAAAATTTTTAATTGAGTTTTATTTAAGGAAAGATAGTTAGGTTTTTTTGTTTAATTTAGGAAAATTACATTTTTTTTCGATTTTTTTAAAAATAATAAATGGATAAAAAACATAAATTCGGCTCGGTTTTCAAAATAAAAATAACCCACCCACTAAATATTAAAAAAAAAACTATAATCAATTTAATCCCGATTAGCGGGTACATAAGCACCTTTGGGGCAACCGTTAAAAAAAATAATTTTTTTTCCTTTTTTAGAAATTTGTAATAAAAATAAAAGAAATCATTTTTAGTTACTTTTGCCTATTTAGGTGTATTTTAACATTTTTAGAAAAATTACAAAAAAAAAAAGAAGCCCATCAAATTTCTTTTAATTTTTACATGGTGACTTAGTTTTAATAAGTTAGCCTCTAAACCCAGTTTTTCCGTTTTTATTTTTCTAAAAATCAATTTTTAGAATATTTGCAAATTAGTGGTCAAATTAGGGTTTTTTCACCCGGAAATCCTAATTCTATTTTTTTACCGATTGGTGACTCCAATTTTTTTAAAATTTTTATTTTCAGAAAAGTATTTTCTTGAGTTTAATGTCGAGTAACTTATATTAAGCGGGTCAGGCTTAATATAAGTTAAATTAAGGAAATTGAAATAGGGCTCGACAAAATTGACAACTCCATTAGGGAAGCCTAATAGGCTAGTTATGTAAAAATTAAAAATTAATTAATAGGCTTTTGTATTTTTTTTTTATTTTATTATAGTTATACTAACTGAGTTTTTTTAGTGATGCAGGCCTTAAAAAAAAATGCCTAGCCCAATGAGCCTTTTTGAGAAATTAGGGGGATTTTCTTTTTATTTTTAGTAGCCATTTGTGTGCTTAGATGTGGTTGGACTTAGGCCATCTTAGGAACCTAAGATGAGCCGCCATCATGTAACCCTTAGGTTGTTGGGGCCATTACCCTTGCTTGGCGGTGATAGGCAAGTCCACTCAGGCTTTGATGTAGTTTACTAGGCTTCTCTCTAAAAAGCCTTGGAGCGATAAAGCTTGAGACCCGTAGGTCTTACCCTCTTGCATTCATCCTTTTCGAAAAAAGGGATAGTTTTTTTTTTTTTTTTTTTATAATTATAGGAAAAGCCTAATTTAATCTACATGTATTGACACTCACCATAGAAGAATACTCACAGCTACTTAGTGTCTTGCCCCTCAAAGCAGGCATAGCTATCCCTGATCTCAGATTCCAGCTTGAGAAAATCTTCATAATACTATTAGGAGTCAAGAAGTCAGCCTTGGCTCTATTCTTCTCTTCAGAGGGCAAAAAATGTCTTAGTATCCTAAGATTGGTGGAGTGGTTTTCAAGCCCAAATGCCTACTAGAAATATCACCAGATCTTCTATGAAGGATATGAATCGTGGGCTGAAAAGAGGATCAACACTTTTATTGTAGCAGTGCTTAGAACAGTGCTGTTTCCCTTCATATATGGTTAAGTCCACTATAGGGTTACCAAGTTAGTAACTCAATTCTTAGCTGGTAAATCTTATATACCAGTGTTATTAGCAGAACAATTCAAGACGCTTACCCACTTGAAGAAGTAAGGGTACGGTTATTTCACGGCTAACCCTATAATCCTTGCTGTATGGTTTCTCATTCACACACAAGGGTATGAAGGGAATCTTCTTAGATACTCCTTGATAGAGAATATGGACCTAATTGACGAATTTGCCCGTCAACTCAAGGTACTGGATGAAGCTCAATTTAAGGGATGGGAGTCAATTATCAGCAAAATGTAGCTAGCAGACTTTATGTGGATAGCTAGATGGAGCCATTGCACTCAAGCCGTCTTAGGGTGCACTGATTATACAGGAGTTCCCGTTATTGGTATTACGGGCTATACTGGATATTTCCCTGCTTGTGTTACCAGACAATTAAGCCCACTACAAGAGATAGCTTATAAAGACTCCTTTGATGTTGTTACAGTGAATTAGCAGGATCCTTGTCTATTTATGGCTACTCTAATCTAATGACTAGTAGAACTCATGAAGCTATGGGAACAAAGAGAAGTCAAGAAAATAGTCAATGTGGGAACTTTGAGGGCAAAGTCAGAGAATACTGAGCCACTAAGCAACTCATTTATGATCAGTTAGAGAAAATTGGAAAGATATGATATGAAGCTCCAGATGTATTTAGATATGAGCCAAATCCAACACGTCTTTCACTCGCTGAATGGGCCTACCGAGACACCATACGGGCCAGGGTTGAAGCCCAGTTCCAGGAAAGTAAGAGGACTGTTAAAGAGTTAAAGTTGGAAGATGAGAGACTGCTAGAGGAAATTCAATTCTTGAGGAGTAAGATTCAAGAAAGGTATGTTATGGTACAAAGACTCATAAGGGAAGTTGATGAAGTTCGTCCCAACCAGATCCGTTGACTTTTGTAGATATAAGATTTAAGTTTTTTTTTTTTAGAAAATTAGTTAGGAGTTTTTCTTTTCCTTTCGCTTAGTCCATTTTATAAGTTAGATCTTATGATTAATAAATTCGTAGCTTTAGTAAATAAAATTTTCATTAATTGTGCAGTCTCTTACTAATTATTATTATTTGTTTTCTTTTTTACTTTTAAAGAAAAAAAAAACAAAGAGAGGTAAATAGTAGAATAACAAATGTCACAAAAAGAAAAAAAAAACAAAAAAAAAACCTTTAATTCACCAAAAAGTCTAAAACTTGGGTTTCCGCTTAGGATTTCGAAGATAGTGTCCAAATAAGTAGACTCAACTAGAAGCCCGATATTCACTCATTCTAAGGTAAGGATGTTGACTCAGGGTACTAGAAATGTCAATCAAACCGAGCCTGATCTAAGAGTAGTAACTCTGGAAGAAAACATGAACAAGATGGTCGAACAGATTGAAGCTCTCACTCAAGCTATTGAGATCTTTAATGATAGACAGGGATCTCAAGCTAACCCAAACCGGAATGCAGAAACAACCCCTCCTCTTGAACTGGAAGATGAAGAATTAGCCCCTAATGAGGTATGGAGGAAGGAGATTGAAGAAAAACATCATGAAATAGAAAGAAAGGTCATATAGAAGTTAACCAAGAAGATGAAAACCCTAGAAATGGTGAATGGGTTTGAGCAAATGGGAATGATCAGTTTGTCGACCTATGAAGACAATGACTTCCCGAAAAGATTTAAGGTGCTGGAATTTGAGAAATACGATGGGATTGGCTGCCTAAAACTCCACACTAGGTTGCACATTAGGAAAATGAGAAAATACACGAAGTATGATAAGATAATGGTCTAGACTTTTCCAAATAGCTTGACTAGGCCTACTTTAACCTGGTACACCCAGTTAGATCTGAATGAAATTGATACTTGGGATAAGTTAGCACGGGCTTTCTATAACTAATATAAATTCAACATTGAAGTGGCCCCGTCTATGTGGGATCTGAACAATTTACGAAAGAAGACCAATGAGAATTTTAAAGAACATGCCTAAAGATGGAGGGGCATGGTAGCTAGTGTGACTCCACCCTTAACTAAAAAGGATCTGACCTTTGCTTTCATTAATACACTTGGAAGCCCGTATTACCAACACCTGGTTATGCACCCTGCCTCCAATTTTGCAGAAATTATAGCCTTAGGGAGCCGAATTGAGGAAGCCATTGCTATTGAGAGGCTCCTTAATCCTAAATAGTTGAAAAGAAGACACTTCCCCCAAGATTTTCCAACAAAGCCAAGGAAACCACTATCAGTGTTGTCGATACCGGAAACCTTGTCAAACCCACAACCCCAATGGCTATGACTGGAGGACCTAATCCCCTGCTAAGTCCAAATCAAAACAACTACCCACAGAGAAGATAGTTTAAACATATTCCCATTCCTCTAAGCCAAGTTCTCACATAATTAAGGAAGGAGATTCTTTTGACATTTGAAATATCGAGATAAGGGCAAAGACCGAAAGATTATAACTTAGAGCTTCGATGTGATTATCATCTGAGGTAAGTGAGGCATTCTATGGACTAATGTTGGAGACTTAAACATAAAATCCAGGATCTTATTAATACCAAATTAGTTCAATTAGATTTCATCCAGACTCCCACTCTTAACGTGGCTAACAACCCTCTGTCGAATCATGGACATTCGATCAATATGATCGTTGCTAAAGCTTTTGAATAAGAAATCGACTTAAACGGTCTCTACATCACTATTGAGGAGATAGCTTAGAATCCGAGGAAGGTTAGGCACTTGTAGGATATGAATCTCTGAGATAGGACCCGAACCAAACTTGCGATATATCGACTGCTTAAGGAGGGGAAGATAAAGAAAGTCAATATCATAGCTATGACAATTCCAAGACTGCAAAAGAGAAGTACTTAGAAGGAGCTTAAAAAGAGATATGAAGCCGGGGATCCAACTGTTGACACTTTTGGAGAACCGACGGGGAAGTTTAAGTATTTAGTGGATTACGCCGGTTCACCTGCCATATACGCTGAAGCCTTGCCCACTGGATGGGGTTTAGAATTTGAGGAAGAGGATAGACTTATTGCAGAAGCCAAGAAGGCAGCTGGGATGGTTAAAATGATTAAAGACAGGCCTAAGCCATTGATTTTTGAATATGATGAAAAGACTAAGAAAGTTAAGGAATCAAGAAAGCCCAAGAAGATGCTTTCAATGTCCCAATAGCCCCAAAGAATTATAAAGTAGCACCTTTGAATTACAAAGTAGTGAACCAAACGACTAGGGCTTTATTACCCATGGTTGATGGGCTTACCCACTCGGGATGAGTTTATGATCAGGTTGAGGAAGCCAAGAGGAAATCCACTTTAGAAGAGGCTTCTCGAAAAATCTTTGAAGATACGAAAGATAAAGATCAAAATGTTGCCAAAAAGATAGTGAAGGCTAGTGAATACAAGATAATGGATTAGCTAGCTAAGGTACCAGCCTAGATTTCTTTAATAGGTTTGCTATTGTCATCAGATACTCATTGAGAGGCACTGATTAAAATTCTGAATGAGGTTAAAGACCTGAAGGTATTTCTACGGAAAAACTAGGGATGGTGGTAAACTTGATATTTTTTATGGATCAGCTCTCATTTTCGCCAGATGAGCTAGGCAAAGAAGGAGACCAACATACAAAACCCCTCTTCATAGTGGTTAAGTGTGCAGGGAAAGTAGTTGCTCAAGTTCTGATAGATAATAGATCATCATTGAACATGTGTCCATTGACAACGCTAAATCTACTAGGTGTAGAGGAGAACGAGATAAAGCCTAGCTTGATTTCAGTAAGGGCTTTTGATGGATCAAAATGGGAAATTATTGTCGAAATTGGGTTATAGGTCGAAATCAGCCCGTAGGTGTTTACTATTCCTTTCTAAGTTCTTGACATCCCACGAACTTTTAATCTTCTGCTAGGAAGACAATAGATTCATTCAACAGGGGCAATTTTGTCCAATCTATATCATAAAGTGAAGTTCATAGCTGATGGACAGTTGGTTACTATTCTTGGGGAATAGGATTATGAGATTTATAAAGAAACGACTATACCCTATGTCGGGGATGAAGAATTAGAAGAGCCAGGGTTACAAATTTTCAACGAAGTCAGTATGATCGAAGAAGCAAGATAGGGGGTATGGGGTTGTTTGAAATAGCCTAAGCAATAGACGTCGGAGATGATATTGAGAAAGGAGAATTAGCATCAATATGAACAGGGTAGAGTGATTATTAATGAACTAATGAATGTGATTAATTTGGGAACAGAGGAAAATCCATGAAAGTTGAAAATTAGTGGTAATTTAACAGATGATCAGAAGTAGGAGTTAATACAATTATTATCAGGATACTTAGATATCTTTGCTTGGTGTTATGAAGATATGCTCGGTTTAGACTCGTCTATTATGGTTCATAAGTTGCTAACTAGTACCGTACAATACTAATGACCCGACCTAGGTAATTTTTTTTTTGAGTTTTTTTTATATATTATTTTCTTCATTTATTAATTAGTTATGTTATTTATTTATTTTATTATTTTTTATTAATTTATTTTTTCTGTTTAAGTGCAGGTTTTTTTTAATTAATTATTTTTCTTGGAAATTTTTAGTTAAATTAAGTTTTTTTTTTAAAATCATTTTTTAATAAAATATATTTTTGAAATTTAGGGTTTTTTTGGAAAAATAAAAATTTTAATTGAGTTTTTTTTTAAGGAAAGATAGTTAGGTTTTTTTTATTTAATTTGAGAAAATTAGATTTTTTTAAGGTTTATTTTTTTTAAAAAAAAATAATAAATGGATAAAAAACATAAATTCAGGTCAGTTTTCAAAATAAAAATAACCCACCCACTAAATATTTTATAAAAAAGAAAGAACTACAATTGGTATGATCCCGATTAGCGGGTACGTAAGCACCTTCAGAACAACCGTTAAAAAAATAATTTTTTTTTCCTTTTTTAGAAATTCATAATAAAAATTAAAAAATCATTTTTAGTTACTTTTGCCTATTTAGTTGTATTTTAACATTTTTAGAAAAATTACAAAAAAAATCCCATCAAATTTCTTTTAATTTTCACATGGTGACTTAGTCTTAATAAATTAGCCTCTGAACCCAGTTTTTTTGTTTCTATTTTTTTAAAAATCGATTTTTAGAATATTTGTAGACGAGTGGTCAAATTAAAGTTTTTCCACCTGAAAACCCTAATTCTATTTTTTTACTAGTTAGCGACTCCAATTTAAAAAATTTTTTTTTTAGAAAAGTATTTACTTAAGTTTAATGTCGAGTAACTTATATTAAGTGAACCGGGCTTGATATAAGTTAAAGGAAATTAAAATAGGGTTCGACAGGAGGCCATTATTAGCAAGATCAAGCCAATCCTATCACTTCCTAGGGTAAAGATTGAGATTAATCTAATTAGGGCGCCTAACCAACTTTTAGAAACTCAAGAAAGTGGCTTTTCAAGTTGGGCCTCACCTAATTAATCTAATACTTGAAGAGTATACTTAACTACTTCAAGTCTTTTCCGTAGAAGATATATACACTTTGAATTTGGAAGTTGATCTAGTAAATGCATTCTTAAGATTCCTCGAGGTTAGAAAAACTAAAATAAACAAGGCCTTAAAGAGCTATAACGAAAACTATATTAAATTAGAAGACTTGAAAGCCTAGTTCACCATTGAGCCCAAATTCAACAAAAGGGTAACTTCTATGGCAATCCCAAAGATTGGGGACAGAACAGAATTAAAGCTTTTTATCCTAGTTGCCTTCAAGACTCTTCTATTCCCTAACAGAAAGTTCCTCATCCATTTTAGGGTTACTGAATTAGTGGGCTAGTTTTTTGAAGGCAAATCATATGTTCCAGCCCTCTTTGTAGAACAAATTAGAAGCCTCAATATTTTGAAAGAGAAAAACAATGGCACACTGAAGATCAACATGGCACTACTGAAGATCTGGTTTGTGAGCCACATGAAGTGTTAAGGGCTTGATCTAATCCGAAGAGAATTCGCCCATAGTATTGATTTGATCGATTCTTTTGTCGACAAGTTCCATCTTCGAGAAGAAAAATCCACTTACTACTGGGTAGAAGTGCTATGAAATTTCCATGTCATTGATATCTTATGGACAGTAAGATGGAGCAACTTCAAGAGGGTAATCTTAGTCTACAAAAATTACCAAGCAATACCCTTAATCGAGATGAAATTGTGTATAAGCTATTACCCTAACGATATGATCAGATAATTTGAGGGAATTCAAGATATAGTCTATAGGCCTTCGCTGGATATCATGACCTTGGATTATGAGGACCTTCAGATTTTATTACCATAAAAGATGTCTAAACTTTAGGCAATGAAGCAATTATGGGAAACGAGGATTGTCGGCCCTTACATTGATTTAGGAGAGCGGTTGGGAGAAGTAGACAAGCATAGGGTCACCAAAGAATATTTGCACAATTAACTCCATAAGGTAAGGCAAATCTAATATCGAGCACCAAAGATCATACAACTTGCACCAACTGAACCAGATCTTGAAATCAAGACCTACATAAACTAAGTACAAGCCCGTATAGAAGTGATCTATGAAGAGCGAGACATGTGGGAGGATCTCTTTCGGGAATCAAGATAATGTTCTTGAGCTCTAGAGCACCAATTAAGGATGACCTAAAGAAGACTCAATGAACTTGAAGAAATAGAAGAGCCTAGCCCCAAAAAGAGGAAGGAAGCACCAGCAAAACCTAATAAGTAGAAAAAGGGAACACCGGCCAAGTACCAAAAAAAGGTCTAGAGATAGGAGTACTTTCCTTCTTGTGAAACAATGTATTTTTCTTTTTTATTTTTTTCAACTAATGTAAAAGGGAACTCCAAAAGTTGCAAAATAATAAAAATTACCGTCTTGCTGGTTATTTATTAGTTCTATTTCTTTGCATTCGTATGCCATACATCTTCACATTCCTGTACATTTCTTTATTTGCTTTTCATTCATCTCATTTCTTTAAAACATTTATGTGCTAACTTGTTGAGAAGTAATCTTATACTAGGTTGCAATGATAGCTCCCAAACGCTAAACCTTCCAGAGAAGTCCTATCCGAATCTACTCTAAAACCAAGATGGCCAGCCAAGGAAATGACAATGTCAACAATAAAAATGACAACAACTACGTGAACCTAGAAGTGATTGATCCTACCAAATTGAGGTTTCGCTCCTTAGAACAAATAGTGGGGAAAATTGTAGATCAATCGAGCTTCCTTGTTAATAGCATTGCTTTACTCAAATCCATAGCACCATCAAACGAAGAAAACTTCAAAGCCCAATATGGAAAAAAATATCGAAGCCCTACCACTTGAAGCAAAAGAAGCCTATCCTAAAGTTAACTAGGCCTTTGAATCTTTTAAGACGGAAGGGGTCTATCTGAAGGTCAACTACACTTTCGAGCCTAACACTTACTTGTTCTTAGTTAACCCAAAGCCTGAAGTTGACTATGATAGATTAAAAGAGTTAGAGAAGTGATTGACCCAATAGATCATTGAAATAATGAAAATACTCAAAGGTTATGATGTTTTCGAGCAAGTTGGTATTATATACTTCTTAGCGTATGACTACGGGAATTTCCCTGAAAAATTTAAGGTACCTGACTTTGTAAAATACAATGGAACTAGCTGCCTTAAACTATACACCAGATTGTACTTACGAAAGATGGGTAAGTATATGAAATACAATTAGTTCATGGTGCAGAATTTTTAGGATAGCTTAACAGGCCTTGCTTTGACCTGGTACACCTAATTGGACCTAAATCAGGTAAACACATGGAAGAAGTTGGCTAGGGTGTTTTATGAACAATATAAGTTCAATATTGAAGTGGCACCAACCATGATGGACTTGGTTGCCTTGAGAAAAAGGCATAATCAATCATTTAAAGAATACACTCAGAGATAAAGATCCTTAGTTGTAAGGGTATCTACCCCCATTGATGGATTGTCGAGCACTGGTCCTCTTACCTATTGGTGCTTCTAAGGCCTTTAGTCACTCGCTCGAAGAGTTCTCTTTGATTAGCTTGCCGAGGACGAAGTGTAGTTTACAAGAGAATGGTAGAAGAACTCCTTGAGGGCTCGTCACAGCCATACCTTGCTTCGACAGGCTCCAATTGTTGAACATTATCCACCGAATGCTGAGGCCTATCAACTAAGTGTCAAAGCCAAGGACCTTAGTCATATGGCACAGCTCTTCAGCCTTTTGTGCCGAAGCCAAGGTACTGAGTGCCGAGACTCACCTGTTGAGTGATGAGATCCCCTTTACGTTAGCCCCTACTCTTCAGCCTACTATCTTTATTACTTCTACGTAGCAACGTTTACATTTGCTGTAATACGGAACCAATATCTCATTGCCATCTGTCCTTTCACCTAACATTGTACTATTCTTCTCTTTTTGTCATTTGTCTTATTTACCCTTTTTCGTATGTACTAGGAATCTCTTTTCATGGATACCTTTTGTAATTTTCTTTATTTTTAATGTTGCTATAGGAACTTACTATAAAGAGTCCCCACTCTTTGTAGCCGCAAGATATATTACATTTTAGAGACATTTTGAATATACTTGGTCTTAGCAAGACTTTTCTCTCCAAGTCCATTTCCATACACTCTTATCTAGTCTTGCCGAGTCACACAAGATTAGTGGTGAATGGACCTTAGTATTAGCTTATGCATCACATTAAGTGAAGTGCCAAGCCATGTTGTGTTCATAGATGAGTCATATCCTCCGAGCAGCTTCACATCAACTACTGCATTCAGTTCGTTAACCCTACCCTTCTATTTTCTTTGATACTTTGAGGGACCCATTTAGTTCTCATCTCCTTACCTTTGGTAATCCCTAGTGATAACTGAGCTCCTAAGCACATCATATAATCTTGGTATCAAAGCAAGTTATATTGCGACCGAGAGTTATGTTGCAGTAGTTCCTTCTAGTTTATTGTTTGTTATGCTTTGTTTTCGTTAGGAAGAACGGAGCAAGTTTGCAGTTCACTGTTAGATTCGTATTCTCTATGTGTGGGAATTTCTTATGTGAAGAGTGTTTTTTGAAGCTTTGTTTTAGGAATGTCGAATCCCATCATTCAAGGAGAGATTAACGATACCGAGAGTGATGCTTACGGTCATGGCTATGGTTGTGTTACCCAACAAACACCACGTACTATTGATGAATAGATACAGGACCTTGTTGTTATTATGGCTAATCTAACTGTCTCAGTATAAAGGGTCTTATAGACTAGGTCGTGAGAGAGAGTTGTCATTGAATAGGGCTTATGAACCAAGCACCATCCTGTCATGCTGATAGAGTTGCGAGAAGGAGACTTTAGTTGGATGAAGTCGAGGATTATGAGGAAGAGGAGCAATATGTTAGGATAGGCGAATGTCAACTTAGAGCTCCTAGGGGAGCCAAGCATCTCAAAGTATAGATTTTGATCTTTAATAGGTCTGGTAGTGTTGATGACTACCTAGACTGGGAAAAGAAGATTGAAAAGATCTTTAACTTTTATGACTACGAAGATGTTGTTTGAATCTGAGTGGTTAAGTTTGAACTTTCTAGATATGCAATGATGCAGTAGAAGAAGTTGCAGAATGTCCGCTTAAGAGCCCAACGAGAAGTCCGAATATGGAATGAGATGAAGAGAGTCTTGAGAAGTAAATTCGCTCTTGAACACTACGAACAAGACACTTTCTGACGTCTCCAAGACTTGAGACAAGGTAATAGATTAGTGGACAACTATGTTTAAGAGTTTCGGTTTCTCATGATTCGATGTAATGTTGATGAGCCCGAGATACGAACTATAGCTCGATTCATTTCTAGGCTCAAGACTGAGATTAGTCATATTATAGAGTTATAGAGACTTAGAAGTCTAGATGAGGCCATTCGAATGGCACAAAGGGTTGAAAGGTAGAGACAAAGCCAAATTAGCTTACTAGGATTGCCAAGCCGAAGTAGTATGTCGAGCCGATCAAATCATGATCGAGCATTAAACAGTTCCAAGGTAGACTGCTGAGGATAGGTGCCGAACAGACCTGAAGAGGGCCGAGGTAAAGGTAAGGCCAAGGAGATTAAGGTCTAAAGGGACCAAGGTCAGAGCTTTGGAAGGAAGACCCAAGAGATCAAATGCTTTAAATGTCTCAATTATGGGCACGTGGTTAGTTAATGTTTGAATCATTGAGTCATGACTATGAAGGGAGATAAGGCTCAGCTCAAATTAGAGAATGTAAGCGAAGGAGAGGAAGAGATGGGAGTTGAATAGATGGTAAGAGAGTTTTAGGAAGACCCCGATGCTATAACACCACTAGAGAATGATGCTAAGTATTGTTTTATTGTACGACGATCTCTCTGTACTTTTGTGGTTGAAGAGAATGCACAAAAGGAGAATCTCTTCTGTATGAATTGCCAAGTGGATGGTAAGCTATGTGCCTTGATCATTGATGGAGGAAGCTATACTAATGTCATAGCCAAGGGGTAGTTAAGGGCATGAAATTGCCAATCCTTCCGCACCTTAAGTTGTATAAGATTCATTGGCTAAATGAGAAAGGATGTTTACTCATTACCGAGCAGGTTAGAGTATCAATTACCATTGGTGATAGGTATAAGGATGAAGTGTTGTATGACATCCTTCCTATTTGTGCCTCACACATCTTACTTAACTGACCCTAGTTGTTTGACATGAGAGTATTACATGAGGGGTATAAGAACACCTACATGTTTCAAAAGGATGGAAAGAAGGTTATACTGAACCTTATGAGTCCCAAGGAAGTGCAGGAGGCGCAAGAGAAGGTTTCTAGATCACTATAGTGGAAGTCCTTAGTGATTTCCCGAGCTCAATTTGCCCATAAAGTCAAGGCTAAGGAGTGTATGCTCCTTTTAGTTAGGAAACTCTTAGAGTTGAGAGAAGCTAAGAGCTTACTTACTAAAGTGCAAATAATATTACAGGAGTATGCTAACCTATTTCTTGCTGAGATGCCAAAAGGCTTACCACCTTTAAGAGGCATTGAACATTACATTGATAATAGATCATCATTGAATGTTTGCCCCCTTGCCACCCAAGATTTATTAGGCATTGATGAAACTACAATTAAGCCAAGTTCAACGATAGTTAGGTCTTTTGACAAATCTAAGAGAGAAATTATTGGGGAGATTAACTTACCAGTTTATATTGGCCTACAAACTTTTAACATCCGATTTTAGGTTCTAAACATCCTAATGACCTTTAACCTATTATTGGCAAGACCTTAGATACATTCAACAAGGGTCATACCTTTAAGCTTGCATCAAAAGGTTAAGTTTATCTCAAATGGCTAGGTCATAACAAGTTGGGGTGACTAGGATTATGAAATATATAAAAAAACGACCATACCCTACATTGGCATTGAGGAGTAGGAAGGCTTTAGGCTCCAAATGTTTGAAGAAGTGTGTATGATTGCCAATTAGAAGAAGGATGAGGGCCAAAATTCAAAAAAGGCCAAGTTGGTACCTATGGGTTCAATTACATCCCAACTCTAGTGGATGAGCTATAAAATATGCAAGCGAAGGGTAGAAGAGGTGACAGGTTGTATCATACCCCAATAAACTTTCCACCACTTTTAGAAACTTTCATCTGGGCTGATGATTAGACTTCAGAGCTTACCAAAGAGGATACCTCTAGCAAGAATAAGATAATGGGCCCATCATGCAAACTTCAGCACTTAAATAATTGGTTCTTCGTCCCTATGAATAGTGATAAGTCTTCTATAAGGTAAATGATGAATCATGGTTTAGTATTTCATTAAGTTTTGTGATAATTACCAATGCTCTACAATACTGTACGTGAAAGATTTTAATCTAATAAAAATCAGTCTCCATTCTCTTCAATCCTTATTTACTTACACTCTTATTTACATACTTTTTGCCCGAGTCTAATGCTTTGAATAAAAGCTGGGATACCTCGTACAAATAGGTGAAGAAAATATTGATATCATTTCCAACCCTACTGGGTTAGTCATCGGGAGTAATGTTGATGACTACAGTAATGTGCAGGAGAGCTGGCAAAGACATGAAATGAGTAGAAATTCCATTGACAAGCTAACTTAGACAGTTAATGTTGGGACTGATGACAACCCCAAAATGTTAAAGATTGGAGGGAATTTGAAAGAAGAATAGAAGGTAGAAATGAGCGCACTATTATTTGAGTACCAAGATATGTTTGCATGGTCTTATGAAGATATGCCTAGGTTAAATCCATTAATTGTGGTCTATCGCTTACCCACACAAGAAGATATCAAACCTAAGAAGTAAAAGCTAAGGAGATTCCGACCTTATATCTTATTGAAAGTTAAAGAAGAAGTCAAAAAGTTACTGGGGGTTGGCTTCATGGAAGTATCTAATTATCTTAAGTGGCTAGCTAGCATTGTGTCAGTAATGAAGAAGAACGAAAAGTTAGAGTGTGAGTAGATTTTTGAGACCTCAATCAAATAACCCCTAAAGATAATTTTCCTTTGCCCCATATTAATGTTTTGGTGGATAATGCAATTGGGAACCATCTCTTCTCTTTCATGGATGGGTTCTCCGAGTATAATTGGACCCATATTTTCAAAGAAAATAAAGCCATGATAACATTCATTACAGCTTGGGGCACATTTTCCTATAAAGTAATTCCTTTCAGACTCAAAAATGCTCAGGCAACTTACCATAGAGCCATGGTTGCAATCTTTAACGATATGATGCACAAAGAAGTTGAAGTGTATGTGGAAGAGAAAATTTGAGGAGATTATTTGATAGGTTGAGAAAATTCTAATTGAAGCTCAACTTAGAGAAGTGCACCTTCAAAGTAACTTCAGGGAAATTATTGGGTTTCATAATCAGTCAGAAGGGCATCAAAGTGGACCCTGATAAAGTCAAAGCAATAGTAGACTTGCCCCCTCTACGCATACTTAAAGATATCAGAGGTTTGTTAGGCCATTTGAACTACATAGCCCAGTTCATATCTCAACTCATAGATACATGCCGTCCTTTGTTTAAATTATTGAAGAAGAATGCTAAGATAGATTGGGATGAAGAATGTGAGAGAGCCTTCACAACAATCAAGGAGTACGTCACGAAGCCTCTAATTTTGGTAGCTCCTAAACCTAAGAAGCCTTTATTTCTATACCTTACAATATTACTAGAATCCATGGGTTGCATACTTGATCAAAAGGATGAGGAAGGAAAAGAATAGGCCATATACTACCTAAGTAAGAAGTTTATTGAAGGGGAACATAAGCATTTAGAAATTGAAAGAACGTGTTGAACTTTAGTCTGGGTAATGCATCGACTCAAACAATATACGCTCTATTACCAAGTTGAGTTGCTGACTTAACATAATCCCCTGAAGTACTTAGCAAATAAACTATCCCTAATTGGCAGAATCTTAAAGTAACAAATGTTACTATCAGAGTTCGACATCATGTGTGTGAACTAGAATTTAGTCAAGGGGTAAGCTCCAGCATATCAGTCAGTGGAAAATCCCTCTAATGATACCCCCTAAGAAGTATGAGTCAAATTTCCTAATGAAGATATTTTAGTTGCTGAAGGAAGTTTTGATGAAAAAAAAAAAGACGATAGACCCTTGAAATGGAAGATGTTCTTTAATGGTGCTGCTAATGTGTCTGGGTGTGGAATTGGGGCAATACTGATATCCTCTAAAGGTACATAGTACCCTATAGTTGTAAGGCTCGTTTTCCCATATAACAATAATATCGTTGAATACGAAGCATGCATCATGGGACTCAAAATGGTCCTAAATAAAGGTATTAAAAAATTAGAAGTGTATAAGGATTCTTCACTCATTATCGACTAAGCTTAAGGAGAATACAAGACGAAGGATCCTAAACTAGTGCCTTTTCATCAACATTTAACTAAATTAATGGAGAAATTCAAAGAAATTACTTTCACTCATGTAATGAGGACACATAATCAATTTTTCAATGCATTAGCCACTTTGGCATCTATGATCCAAATATCTAATGGAGTCGACATTTAGTCCTTGACCATTGAAATTGTAGAGAAGCTTGCCTTCTGTTTAGCAATTGAGGATACATGCGACAAAAAGCCTTGGTACCATGATATTAAAATGTTCTTATAGCAAGGCACGTACCTTAAAGAAGCTTAGAAAAAGGATGGAAGGATAATTAGGAGATTGGTTACCCAATTCTTAGTAAGCAAATCCACTTTGTACCGACAATCTTTTGACAATATGCTTCTAAGGTGTATGGATGATAAAGAGGCTAAAGTTTTGATGAGAGAAGTATACAAGGGAGTATGTGGCCTCCACATGAACGGATACATGCTCTCTAAGAAGATTATGAGGCTGGGATATTATTGGTCAATAATGGAAGGTGATTGCATCAAACATGTTAGGCATTGTCATTTATGCTAGATTTATGCAAACAAAATAAATGCCTTGCTTTAAGAATTATACACACTCTTTGCTTTATGGCCATTTTCAATGTGGGGTATAGATATCATTGGCTTAATCACTCCAAAGGCATCTAATGAGCATCCCTTCATACTGGTCGCCATCAACTACTTCAGTAAGTAAGTTAAGGCCTCATCCTATTCAAGTGTTACTAAATGGGTAGTAGTCAAGTTCATCAAGAGAGATATCTTAGCTCAATATGGGGCTCCAAAAACAATCATCACCGACAATGGTACTAATCTCAATAATAATCTTATGTCAAAGTTGTGCCGACAATTTAGGATCATTCATAGAAACTCTATACCTTATCAACCCTAGATGAATGGAGCCATTGAAGCAGCTAATAAAAACCTCAAAAGAATCATCGAAAAAATGGCTATTACATATAAGGATTGGCATGAGGTGTTGCCATTTGCACTCATAGCTTATTGGATTTCCATCAGAACATTGATTGGGGCAATACCTTACTCTTTGGTATATGGTACTAAAGCAGTGTTACCAGTAGAGTTTGAGATCCTACCTTTAAGGGTACTATCAAAAACCTAATTAAACGAAGCCAATTGGTTAAAGAAACGTATTGAGCAACTGAATTTGATTAAAGAGAGAAGATTGATAGCCCCGTGTCATAATTAATGTTACCAAAAAAGAATGGCTCGAGCTTTAAACAAAAGAGTACAACTTCGGAGCTTTAAAGAGGGTGATATGGTATTGAGAAAGGCTTTCCCCAATGCATCAGATTCAAGAGGAAAATTTGCTCACAATTACGGAGGCCCTTATTTTGTAAAGCAAGTGTTACTAGGAGGGGCTTTAATTTTGTCTCAAATGGATGGTCTAGAATTGAGAGACCCTGTAAATGCTGACTCTATAAAGTTGTACTACCGATGAAAGTTAATGGAAATTGTTACTTAAAACACGAAAATGCCAGTCGTCTTGAATGTTCTTGTGGTCTAATTTTCATTCCCTTCAAGAAAAGTTGTTATCCTTGGTAGTTATCAGTATTGGAATCATCACCATCCCTTGTTCTTACCCCATCAACAGGTCTAATCCTCTTACTCAATTTAAACGAACCCATACACTGAAAACATGAGAGAAGTTGAAAAGTGAGATATAAAACATTGGTAATTAATCAAACTCTTTAAAACACATTATTATGAATTGATCCCCCTTGATGGAGAGTTTTATTGTCTATTTTTCAGGGAAAGACGAAACCTAAATGGGAAATTACCTCATGGTAGATATTTACTAATCAGAGATGAGACAAATCAACTGAAGAGCAAGTAGAAGGGCATTCTATATCGAGTTAACTTCTTTAAAAGGCTAGTAAAACCTTAAAAGCTCTATGACAAGATTCGTTGGGTTAATGACGAGGGTTTAGAGTTGAACCCATTTCGAAGAACAAGTTAAATGGTTTTAATAGGACTTTTCAAAGAAAGGTTTTCACAGTTTGGGTACTATTGCCAAGGCTAAGTAAGTACTTCTATACGACGTTAGCATATTGGTTTTTGAACTTTGCATTTGCATTAAGACTATATCTCCTTGGACAGTAACTAATATTCATGATTCTTTCCCCTAATAGTCTTTTGGGTAAAATTTTTAGCTAGCCCACAATGCGCTTACCCTTTGTACCATCTTTCAAGTCTTAGCTAGCTTTTAAAAGCATTATCTTAACTCATTTCCCTTAAGATCTTAATCATCAACTAATCCTCCTTTAAGACTTCTTATTAAGCCCATAGGGCGCTTCACTTCACCAATTCCTTTTAGCGAGCCCATAGGGTGTTTCTCTTTAGTAAGCTCTCTTTGTGGTCTTAGGGAGCCCGTATGGTGCTTCCCACTTCCAATTTCTCTTAAGAGTTTTTAGTCAACTCATAGAGTATTATCTTGACTTAATCTTTTTAGCGAGCACATAAGACACTTTTCTTCACCAATTTCTTTAAGTAAGCCTTTAAGGCTTTTCTCTCCACCAATTTCTTTTGGCAAGCCCATAGGACACTTCTTCTAAGCCAATTTAGGGTTGTTATCCCTTAGAAATGCTCCCACCTAGGTTAGTGACCTCAAAAGAGCATAACTAGATTTTCCAAATCAATTCCAGCTTAGGGTTGCTAGTCTTCTAGAGACGCTATCACCTAGGTTAGTAAGCTTAAAAGAGCATAATTAAGTTTTCCAAATCCATTTCAGTTTAGGGCTGCTAGTCCCCCTAGAGACGCTCTCACTTAGATTAGTAGGCTCAAAAGAGCACAACCAAGTTTTCCCAATTGATTTCAACTTAGGGTTGTTAGTCCTTTAAAGATGCTCCTGCCAAGGTTGGTGAGCACAAAAGAGCACGACCAGGTTTTTCAAATTGATTCCAGCTTAGGGTTGCTAACCCCTAGAGATGCTTTCACCTAAGTTAGTAAGCTTAGAAGAGTACGATTGTGTTTTCCTAATCCATTTCGGCTTAGAGTTGCTAGTCTCTTATGTAGACACCACCCACCCAAAAAGATAGAAAATTTAGGGGAAAAAACCCAAGAAAAAAAAGAAATTTATAAAAAATAAAAAATTTAGAATAATAGAGAATTTAAGAAGTGTAGATAATAATTTTAGATAAGTATAATATAATAGATTTTTTTTTTAAGTTTAGAAAAAAGGTGTTAAGCTTAGGCTTCGACTTAAATCTAGCTTAAGTAGACCTTATCTATAAGTGCAATTTAATTGCACATATAAAAAAAAGTGCAAGCCAATGGCCTAACAAATAAATACTTAAACATTTTATATGGGTTTAGCTAAAGGTTGTGGGTTCGATTCCATCTAAGCATGAAAGTGCCTTTTACCTTAAAAAAATATAAAAAGAGACAAAAGAAAAGAAAGAGAAAATAAAAAAAATGAAAAAAGAATTAGGACGATACAGGGCGCATTATCTGCACACTTTGAATTTGCAACTCATACATAGCACGTGACCTTCTCCCCCCATCTTCTTCTAGTATTTTTTCCCCCCATTTCAACTCTTATTTCCAACACTTTTCTTCCTTTGTATGCTTAGTTTAAGGTTATTTTTTACCTTATTTACTATATGATTTCATCAAATTAATGGTGAAATCGTGTAGTACACTTGGCATATTTGAATCGAGACCCAAATTTTGTCTAAGTTCAATCAAAATTCGTCATTTAATTGGCTCCAAAAATGAAAAAAAAAAAATCTAGCATCCCCATTCATGGCTGATTTCTCCATTAATGAGCTTTCTAAGCTTGTTCAAACTTTGTTCAATATAAATAAGGGTCAAGAAACATACAAGGATAGACAAAAATCTCCCACTTGAGCTTAATTTCAAGTTTCTCTCTCTAGCATGAATTTTCTCTCTCTAGGAGTAGCTAGCTTCATGGTGGTTTTCAATGAAAACTACCACCACTAACGACTTCCTTATCCTCAAAAAACTAAGACCCGACCTCCCATTCACTTCCAGTAACCATCGCATACTACCACTAACAACTATTGCAAGCCACCACCTAAACAGACTCTGATCGCCAAGGCATCAAGCATACCTTACCCCCCAAGTATAACACGAAAGACATAAACCTCCCATTCCTCGCTTGTTTTGACATTGATAGGCATTCAAAACCACCTCGACAAAGCTATTACTGAAGATGAGTTTGGAACTTACCTAAGCCAACCTAGTCTACATAATCTTTTTTATTTATTTATTACTCATGTATTTTTAAACGAAAAAAAAAGAAAAAGAAAAAGTAGAAAAAGAAAAGAAAAGAAAAAGAGAATATAGTAGTTTAGTTTGTTTCTTTATTTTTATATTACTGGTTGAAACTTAGACAATAAATAATAGAAATAGATAAAATGAAACAAATAAATAAGACAGTATGAAAAATAATAAAAAATAAATAAGGTAGTGAATGGAAATCATTTTGACACTTAGAAAAATTAGTTTTTTCCAAAAATAAATAAAAACAATCATACCTCTTTCCAAACCTTTTCTTTAGAATTTTCATAAATAAAACCCTAATTAAAACCCTTCAAAAAATTTCATTAAATAAACTTAAAATGGGTAAAATCATAAACCCAATTTTTTCAAGAATTCAAATTAATCAACCCCTTAAAGTTTTTGTTAAAAGAACTAAGGAAGTCTAATCCCGAATAGTAAGTATGTAGGCACCGAAACACATAGGGCGACTTAAAATATGGAAATTTTTTTCTTTTTCCATCTTTTATAAATAATTGATTGCCTTTTTTTTTTTTAGAATTAAAATGTAGATATACTTCATTATAAGGGTATATTGAAAGGTAATTTAAATTTGAAAAGATTAAAAGTAGTATCCGTTTACGATTTAAAAATTAGCCCTTAGATCTAAATCTTTGGCTTTCAAAAATTGTTTTAACAAAAAATCAATTTTATCAAAAGATCAGTAGCTAGGTTATAATCAATTTGATTATAACTTAACTTTTTTTCTTGACTTTGGTCAGGTAGCGTCTCCAAAAACATTTTTAAATATAAAAAAAACTGGTTTTCTTTAAACCCTAATCGAGAGTCAATATTAAACAGGTAGGGTATAATATTAATCGGTTTAAAGGAGACTAATTTACATAAAACCAAGAGAAAAAAACTAGGCTTGACAGCTTGACGACTCCATTGGGGACGTCAAGAGGGCCAACCACTTTAAAACTTTTCGAAATTGAATTGCTTTTCAAAATACCCATGTTATTTGTTTGTATATTTGTTAACTTCATGTGTATGCTTTGTTTTGATTATCATATTCATTTCACATACAGTATACATTAGGACATAAGGGTCATTTGTTGCATCAAAGATGCAGGGTAGATATGGTCAGACCCAGGCCATTTTAAGACCTTAGGAAGGAGGCCATTGTATAAGCTCCAGGTGTAGTAGTACCATTGCTCAAGGTTGATTAGGCCACCCCACTTAAGCTTTGATGTGATCAATGAACCGCTTTCCTAAAAGCATATGAGATTACAGAGCTTAAGGACCTTTAGAACCTACCTTAACTACATTTACGAACCCTTTTTTCAAAAAATTGGAAGATTGACATGATGTGGCAAGACCAAAAAGAATTAACTCTGAAGTTTCCTAATATTTTCCTTATAAATATTTTTTTAGAGTATTGATGTAATTCCCGTGTAAAAAGGATATTTCTAATGTAATTTTCTTTTCATCCTATTTGTAGAAAATGGTTAAGTCCTCTATTATATAGGCCATTTTTAAAGAAATCCATATTCATGAGCCTTTAAAGCCCAAGGGAATATTCGAAATATGGTTTCAATTTTTCAATTTAGACCAACAAAAACTCATTAAAGACAAGATTAAGCTCATCCTCGCATTACTTAAAGTCCAAACTAATATCACCATGGCACGAGATTTGGTCCACTTCTGCGACTCTTAAAGTCAATCTTTTCATTTTTGCCCATACCAATTGAGCCCATCCATTAAAGAATACTTTTATCTGTTAGGAGTCCCTTTTATCGGAAACAAAAAATATGTCCTGGATATCATGACTAGTCCTGCAAAGATTTACAAAAAACTTTTGGGCCTCTGTGAATCTAAAATATGCAAAATATAGGCAGATCCCCACAAGAGAATCATTAAGGTGAACGATCTTTTTAGTTGGTTTGTGACCCTATCCAGCTACTATTTGGAACTATTTCATTTCCTAATGGGATATTTCACATACATCATAAGATTACAGAGCTAGTGACCCAATTTTTAGAAGGCAAATGTTATATCCTAACACTATTAGCAGCATAGGCTAAATTACTCAATTTTCTATGAGAAGAGAAGAATGGAGAATTAAAAGACCATTATGGCCTTACTCATGGTTTGGCTTATCAACCATACTCAGAGTCATAAACTTGATTTTCTTCATAGGCAAAGCGTCCAAAAGATGAATCCTATTGATGCATTTGGTGTTGTCATTGAACTCCCCAAAGGTATTGCTACCTATTATTGGGTCGGCACCTTCCAAAAGTTCTACACTAAAGATATCTCCCAAGTTGCTAGATGGATCAAATCAATTGAGTTGAAGAAAAGAAGAAAGATCTAAGAAGAGCCAAGACACCACAAGAAAAAGAGGATCTAGACTTCAGAGATTATTTGTAATAAATTTTTTAATAATGTAATGGAAACTTTAAAGATACAATAAAAATCTTTTTCTTACCACATCATAATCAGTTTACCAATTCCCCTCTCTGCATCTGCATGCCCTTATAACACATTTTTTATTTTGCCTATAAATATTTATTTAGTTTTTGTTTGAATAACGTCATGAGAGTCATGTCTAGTCGTTTTCTCTGTACGTTCTACTCTAACATTTTTCAATCTTTTCTCCTATACATCTTTAGGATTATTTTTCTTTGTAAATATTGTAGACACTCAATTTTTGCCCCTTATTTATTTATTTAATTATTTTTAAATAGGATAAGGGGTTCTAAATTATGAAAAACACAAAAAATAGAAAATTAAAGAAAATAAAAAAAAATAAGAAATTTAGAAAAAAAACAAGAAGTTTAGAAATATAAAAAAAATAGAAAAATAGGAAGAAGCATAAAAAATAAAAAAATATAGGAAAAATATCAAAAAATAGGAAAATAGGAAAAAACACAAAAAATAAGAAATATATAAAATACAAAAAAAATTGAAAAAGTTTGAAAATATTTAGAAATTTGAAAAGTCACAAAAAATAGAAAAAATTGAAGATTTTAGGGAATTTAAAAAATAATAATTTAATAAGATAGATTTTTTTTTTATTTTAAATAAGTTTAGAAATGGAACCATTGGGCCTAAATTTAGATTTAAATTTAACCCAGCCTAACTTGGTCTTAATTGCACATATGGATAAGATACGAGTCAACGGCTTAACGAATAAACACTTGGACTTACCATTTGGTTAAACTTAGAGGTCAGAGGTTTGAATCTTACTAGAGATAGAATTGCCTTTTTCTTTTTTTTTTTTAAACACTTACTACACTATTAAATTGGGAACTGCTACGTGTTAAGATCTCATTACGCCACATGTCCTAATACGTGGCAGCATCGGGTTGGACCATCGATGCTTATGTGGTGCGATGTGGCAGCCACGTCAGCTGCCACGTGTCATTATTGACACATAGCATGTTGAGATTGGACAATACAGCTGATGTGGTGCCATGTCGATGCCACGTGAGCATTTTCCTTTTCTTTCTCCCCTCTTTCCCCTAATTCCCTCCATTTTCCCCAACTTTTCCCACGTTTTCCTTCCTAAATAATGCACTTTGTGGGTATATTTGGTTCCTTTTTCTTTGCGATTTCTTCAAATTAGTGATGAAATCACAGAGCATACTTGGCCTACTGTGAATTAGTGTCAAAAATACGTTTAGATTTGGTCAAATATGCATTCAAATTGAGCTCCTAAGTTCGGAAAAAAGCTTAAGTTTCAAAAATTTGAATTCATACCCAATTCACCATTGAAGGACTTTCCAAGCTTGCATTAACTAAAATCACTATCAATTAGACTCTCCCAATCATACACGAGTAGCAAACTCACTCATAATCACTCCTTCACCACTCTTTCTCTCTCTAGCTTAATCACTACTCTCTTTCTCTCGGCTCTCTCTATTTTTACTTGACCATGAGTAAAATTGGTCACTCATTGAGCTTCCTCAACCAGCTAGCTCCCTAACCCAACTCCTCTTGCGCTCCGCCATAACCCCAAACTCCACAACCACCACTTCAACTGAAACTCTAGCCACTGTGATCCTTCATCCGAACCACCACTCTAGCTACCTCATTAGCCCAAACCAACACCACCACCATAACAACAACACTCCAAAACCATGTGCCCAACACCTTATCGAACTCCAGTAAGCCCCCACCATGCGCAACCAACACCACCTCTCACGGCCAAGCTTCGGCATGCCCTCAAACCATCTCCATTGACTTCGGCATTGTGTCTACCCCTCATAATCCCAATCCAAAACACACAAATCACCTTTCCCCAGCACAATTCAGTGGCTAAATCACCCTGAACCAACCCCAACAACCACTACTTCTTCAATTAGCGACCCGAATTTAGTGAAGCCCAACCCAAACTTCGACCTGTTATCAGACCTACACCTAGTGCCCCAAACCAACCTTACTCTAACATTCGACCTGTGCTCGATAAGTTGACCTACACACTTCAGCTTCAAATTAGGTTTGACTCTTGTTTCAATTATTTATTTTAGTTTAACAAAATAAATAGAATAAAAAGATAATATAAAAATAATAAAAATAAGTAAATAAGTAAATAAATAAAAATCGTTTTTAACACTTAGAAAAATAAATTTCCAATAAATATAAATCAACTATCCTTTGCAAATTAAGGCATTTTAGAATTTTCCAAAAAAACAAAATTTCCTATTTAGAACCTTTTTTCTAGAGATTTTCTTAAATAAGCCGAATTGGGTTAAAAAGGTAAATCCGGTGCATTTTCAAAATTAAAACAAACTCAAGCCACTAAGGTTTTACAAAAAGAACTATGTATGTTTGATCCCGAATAACGGGTATATAGGTACCTACAAGGTGACTGTAAAAATAAAAAAATTTCTAATTTTCCTTTTTTTAGTTTAGATTATTCAAATTATCCAATTCAGGTAAATAATTAAGTTATGTTTTATAGAATTAAAAGGTAATTTTTAAGGTTAAAGTTAAAATTGGAAAGTTAAAGGTACCCAAAAGAGTTTAAAATTCCTAATCTCCAGATCCAAGTCTCTTGTTATAAAATCATTTTCAAAAATCGGTTTTTATTGAAAGACCAGTGACTAAGTTATAACTAATATCCAATGGGTTATAATTTAACTCTCTTTCTTGACTCCGGTTGGGTGGCAACTCCAATATGTTTTCAAAATATGAAAGAATCAGTTTTCTTTAAACTCTATTTAAGGGTTAGTATTAAACAAGAAGGGTTTAGTATTGGTCGATTTAAAGATCTTATAAAAATCGGGAGGTGAAAAACCAGGCTCAACAAATATTTAGGCTCTTAATTCCTTAGAAATGTTTTTCTACTCCTTTCTCACAACTTCTAAATAAGTCTTATCCTTATATTCTATTTTTTCCTTTTCTCTTTCTTAAAAAGAAGAGTATTCTTTCAAAAAGGAAAATAAAATCCAGAAGTCACTAACAGGTGAAGATTTATCTGGAGTAATGGTTAACAACAAAAGCAACAACAAACTTGTTGGCACCAACCCTGTAGAAGTAAGGTTTCATTCATTGGAGTAAACTGTGGAAAAAAATCACAAATCAATTAAATTTCCTTACTGATAGTATTGCTTTACTTAGAGCCACATCAAATGAAGAGCATTCCAAGGCCCGTTATGGAAAGAATATTGAGGCTCCACCCTTAAAAGCAAAAGAGAACTATCCAAAGGTTAATCTAACTTTTGAGTCTTTTGAATCAGAGAGGGTCTATCCAAAAGTTAACCTAACTTTTGAGCCTAACACATATTCATTCCCAATCAATAAAAAGTCGATTAACTTTGAGGCCAACTAAGACAGTTGAAAGAATTGGAAAGGAAGTTGACCCAACAAATCACTAAGAAAATGAGGGTATTCGGAAGCTATGATGGATTTAAGTGGGTTGGGATCACTAACCTTTATGCATTTGATGTTAAGGCTTACCTAGGAAAATTCAAAATACCAAAGTTTGAAAAGTATGATGGGATTAGATGCCTAAAGCTATACACAAGATTATACGTCTACAAGATGGGAAGATATGTTCAAAGTAAATAACTTATGGTACAAATTTTTCAAGATAGTCTCATAGGGCCTACATTAACTTGGTATGCTTAGCTCAATCTTAGCTAGATCAATACTTGGGAGAAATTAGCTTAGGCATTCTATGAGCAATACAAGTTCAACATTGAGACAGCTCCTTCAATTTGGGACTTGTGTACAATGAGACAAAGAAAAATTAGTCATTTAAGGAATACACCCAAAGATGGAGGGGTATGGCAGCTAGAATCATTCTTCTCTTCCCTAAAAAAGAATTAATATCTGTCTTTACTGACTCATTAGAGGAACCATATTATGGACACTTATTAGGTAATATAATGGCCAGTTTTGCAAACATTATACTTGTTGGGAGCCGAATTGAAGAAGCTATAAGGATAGGGAGACCAACCAGAAAAAGACTAGCCCAACCAGATTTAGGAGCATATATAAATACTACAACATCAAGACTTGCACCAAGCAAAAAAGGCCCAAAAATACTTAGAAGGAGGTTCACTTAGATTCCTATCTCATTATCTCAAGTCTTTAACCAACTAAGAAACGAGGGCTTATTGTAACAAAAAACTCCAATGCTAGGATACAAGCTGAGGAAATACGACCCAAATGCACAATGTGAATATCATATGGGTCAGTAGGGGCATTCTATTGACAACTGTTGGGAATTGAAAAGCAAAGTTCAAGACCTAATTGATGCAGGGGCAATCTAATTGGACTCAATTCAAGGATAGGGTCATATCTCACAATGTTTGTAAAAGACAAGTGATTCAAATAAAGTACTTTGTTTGCATTTGTCCTATTTTAAGACATCTCATTAGTTAAAAGGTTTATAATGAAGAAAGGTAAGATGAATCCTAAACACCAACCTTGAGACACTTTGAGAGTTGAGTGGCATCATTGTGAGACTGTTAGACTCATTCCTTGAAGGAAGTCCATCTTACATTTAATACATAAATCAAAATGAAGTTAGGAAATTTTTTCAATATCCTAAATATAAAGTCCTTTGTTAGCTCTATTGGACCTTTTATTGAGGTATTTTCAAAAATTAGATCTTGTCGAGAACCACCCTTGCAATGGGGCAAAAAGGAGGTTAGGAGCATATATCAAAAGAAAAGGTTAAAACTAATTTATGCTTGTTTTAGTCATGTCAATTCGAGAGTAATTGTTACCATTGATAACTAATCCCCTCTAAGATGAAGGGAGGCATCCATTCTAAACACTAAACACAAACCATATATACTTTAAGCTACAAGCCAAAAGAAAAAGTAATCATTTTTTTCCTTAAATGAAAAAGGAAAAAAAAAAAAAGAAAAATGAGAAAATTTGAAATGAAAAAAGAAAAATGTGCTTGAGAAATAGATCTACACAAATAAGGTGATCAAGTCCAAAGTTCTAAAGCCCAAAAGGATATGGGGAACAAAAACACATTCTTGAATTTAGACCTACGTTTTAAAAAACATAGTCAAAGCAATTAAGCTTGAAAGAAGTCGGGGCAAATACCAAAGTTTCCTCCCAAAAATTATGATCCCTAAAGAAATTGCAACACATGGTTTATGGCTTGCCCACAATTCTATCCTTCCTTAAAAGCCCTTCTGATTAAAGGAGATAACTTATCTTTGGTAAAAGTTACATTTGAAATTGGGGTAAGCATAATTTTAGTTTTACTTATAAAGTTCTTGACTTATAAAACCCGGGTTAAAGAGTAATTCTTTCATAAAAAGCCATTTTAGTAATATCCATTTTGAAACCAAGGACCAAAAGCCTTTATTACATTATAGTCTAAAAAAGACCTAACAGATTGATTAAAAGTGTATTACCTACAAGGTAGACCATAATTTTTGGAATTGAAGTCAAGAGAGAGGAGTTTAAGTTGAGAGTGTGAGGAAGTCCTTTTAGACTAAACCCATCTTTAATGAGATATCTTCTAATAAGAAGAAATTTGAAGAAATCATGGAAAGTTATTTGCCTCTGAAGGAAAGAGAGGGATCTCTTAGACAAAGGCGACTGGAAAGATCAAGTTATTATGTCACTGAAAGGCCTATACACTACTGGTAGAACCAAAACCTATTAGCAATAAATTCGATTTCCTCTCATATTAGTCCTTTCTTTTGTCCATATCCCCCTAGTGGTCCAAGTTTTCAACAAGACAAGAATTCTCATTTCTTTCGAAAGTCATCTTCTCCAGAGTCAACCTTAGTAGTAAGCTTATGTCATTACCTTAGCAACTATTGTTTTCAAAGGAGTCCACTTCCTTTCATCCCAGTTCAAGGATTTGTTCCTACGTAAAAAATTGCTCCCAAGTTGGCCTTAGAGGCTAGAATCATCCCATTTGACATGATCACCCTCATGGCTGATGTCACTCACTTCTCTTTCTATCAAGGGACTTTATCCCTAGTATCTACTCCGTCTTTCACAATTGGCAATCAACAAATATATCTTTTTAAAGTTGTAAGAATTTTTACATAAGCTCTTTTTACTTTGGTCCCCATAGATCGTTTGTTCTTTAGAGCACTATCCATGTAGTAAAGATGTTAATGATCGCATGCTCTCGAAGCGTTATCTTAACTTAACTTTGAAATCATTGGATTGCATGCTCTCAATGTGCTATCCTGACCCTAAAACTCTTGAATCGCATGCTTTTGGAGCGCTATCCTAAGCTAAACCTTTGGATCGCATGCTCTCAAAGTACTATCCTAACCCAAGTTGAAATCATCGGATCGCATGCTCTCGAAGCGCTATCTTAAGCTAAACCCTTAGAGCACATGCTTTCAAAGCACTAACTTGACCCAAGTTGAAATTGTCGGATCGCATGCTCTCAGAGTGCTATCCTAACCCTAAAACTCTTGGATCGCATGTTCTTGAAGTTCTATCCTAAGCTAATCCCTTGGACTGCATGCTCTTAGAGTTTTATCTTGACCCAAGTTGAAATCGTCAAATCGCATGCTCTCTGAGAGCTATCTTAACCTAAAACCCTTAGATTGCATGCTCTTAAAGCACTATTCTGTTTTCTTATCACTCTTTATAAACCTGCTTAGGTTAGTGAGCTTAGAAGAACATGGCTAGGTTCTCTAAATTGATTCTAGCTTAGGGTTGCTAGCCCTTAAGAGACGCTCCCGCCTAGGTTAGTGAGTTTAGAAGGGTACGACTAAGTTTTCCAAATCAATCCCAACTTAGGATTGCTAGTCACTAAGAGACGCTTTCGCCTAGGTTAGTGACCTTAGAAAGGTACGACCAAGTTCTCTAGATTGATTCCAATTTAGGGTTGCTAATCCCCAAGAGACACTCCTGCGTAGGTTGGTGAGCTCAAAAGGGCATAACTAGGTTCTTTAGATCGATTCCAGCTTAAGGTTGCTAGTTCTCAAGAGACACTTCTGCCTAGGTTAATAAACCTAAAAGGGTACTACCAAGTTCTCTAGATCAATTCCAATTTAGGGTTATTAGTCTCCTAGAGACGTTCTTGCCTAGGTTAGTGAGCCTAGAAAGGTACGACCAGGTTCTTTAGATTGATTTTAGCTTAGGGTTGCCAATCCTTGAGAGATGCTTCCGCCTAGGTTAGTGAGCCTAGAAGGACATGACCAGGATTTCCAAATCGATTCTAGCTTAGGGTTATTAATGCTCGAGAAACGCTTTCGCTTAGGTTAGTGAGACCAAAAGGGTATGACTAGGTTCTTAAGATCAATTCCAGTTTAGGGTTATTAGTCCCTTAGAGACGCTCCCGTTCAAGTTAGTTAGCTCAGAAGAGCACGACTATGTTTTCCAAATCAATTCCAGTTAAGGGTTGTTAATCTCCTAGAGACGCTCTTACTTTATTTCATCTTTATAAACTCATTCAGTTAGCTCTTAAAGTACCTTTTCTCCCTTTCACCAAATCCTCAGCAGATCAATTCTAGGACAACTAGCTAGTTGTTATGCTTCTTATGTCAAAGTTACCCTTAGGGCAAAAATAATGTTTCTTTTGTCTTTGTGGCAAAGTTTTATACAAACTTCACCATAAAGAGAAGTAGTTGTAGACACCTCGCCCCCTCGCCCCCTCCCCCCTCTTCCTTTCTCTTTTCAATAGGATAAATGGTTCTAAATTAGGAAAAACACAAAAAAAAATAAGAAAAATAAGAAAAAACCTAAAAAATAAGAAATGTAAAAAAAAAAGTAGAAAATTTAAGAAAGAAAAAAAAATCAAGAAAATTAAAGAAAGCCAAAAAAATAAGAAATTTAGGAAAAATACAAAAAAAAAAAGAAAATTTAGGAAAAAAAAAACAAAGAAAGTAAGAAATTTAGAAAAATAGAGAATAATAGAGAATTTAGGAAGTATACATAATAATTTTAGATAAGTATAATAGAATAGATTTTTTTTTTCAAGTTTAGAAAAAGAGCGTTAGGCTTAGGCTTAGGCTTCAATTCAAATCTAGCCTAGCAGACCTTGTTTATAGGTGCAATTTAATTACACGTATAAATAAGGTACAGCCAACGATCTAATGGATAAGCACTTGAACATTTGACACAGGTTGAGATAAAGGTTGTGGATTCGATTCCATCTAAGCACAAAAGTGCCTTTTACTTTTTTTAAAATAATAAAAATAAAATAAAAAGAGATGAAAAGAAAGCAAAGAAAGAGAAAATACAAAAAAAAAAAAAAAAGAATTAGGATGATACAGGGCATGTTATGCGCGCCCTTTGAATTTACAACACGCATGCGTGGCACGTGACCTGCAACCCCCCACTCCTTCCAGTATTTTTTTCCTCCTAATTTCAGCTCCTATTTCTAGCACTTTTCCTCCTTTATGTGCTCTGTTTAGGGTCATTTTTTACCCCATTTACTATACGATTTCATCAAATGGTGAAATCGTATAGTATACCTAGTATACTTTGAATTAAAACCCAAATTTCATCCAAGTTCAATCAAAATTCATCATTTAATTGGCTCTAAAAATGAAAAAAATAAAAATAAAAATCTAGCATCCTCATTCACGGTCGATTTCTACATTAATGAGCTTTCTAAGCTCGTTTAAGCTTCGTTTAGTATAAATAGGGGCTGGAAAACACACAAGGATAGACAACAATCTCCTACTTGAGCTTATTTCAAGTCTCTCTCTTTAGCACAAATTTTCTCTCTTTAGGAGTAGCTAGCTTCACAGTCGTTTTCGATGAAAACTACCACTATTGACGACTTCTTAATGAGAACCATAGCGAAAGACAAACAAGGCTGGTCACTAAATGAGTCTAAGCTTGTCAAAAGCTTGACAAGGGTGATGGGGAACGTGTGAAAGAATGAAAAGAGTCAATAAAAAGTAAGCAAAAACTAATGAATAGCTCAAAGGAAATGACATACCAATTGAACTTCCGAGGACTCATAGCATAACTTAATAGAATGCACGAATTGGTTTGGTAAGGTTACTCGCCACTTAACCTTGCGTAGGGGTTAGGATAAGAGTGAAATGAAAATAAACAATCAGTGTTTATGAGAGGAAATATCAAGTATATTAATGATAATTTGATTATCTGCGATTATGTGTACAAGGGGTATTTATACCCGATAAGTTAAGGTAACTTACCAAAAAGGGAAAAGACAAAAGGGTATTGTCCTAAAGAAGTAATGTACAAGAATTCAAAAGGGTAAAAATGGATGTTTAACAAAAGTAATGATTAGTATAGCAGATTGTACATGTGATCTATATACATGGTAGAGGTTCATTGGCGCTGCCATTAAAGGATGCAGACAAAAGAGTACGATCATATTGCTTGTTCCAAGCAAGGGTGATTGTGGATTAGTCCGAAGTCACTTTTTCGGCCTCTCGGCAAAGGTGATGCTGAGTAAGTGGTCGACTTGAGCATGAGTGAGATAGAGAGTGAGGTTTAGCTATTGTCTTGCCATTCTGCTATTCGATACACAACTTTCAAAAAGTGGGCGGTCATTCGGCTCATCATGTAGAGTGGATCGGCAAAGAGATACTCAGCTTCGGTAGGAGTCAATTGGAGCAGGAAGATTCACCTTGCCAGTCCCTTTAGTCCTTAGGCCCAACCGCAGATCAAAGGCCTAGTAGCCTAATTCTTATCACATCCCCTTCGAGCTGTTTGAGATTTAGGATCAAATCTAGTTTGACTTCTTGTTGTTCATCTTTGGGAACATACGAATAGAGGTCAGCAATGTTGAAAGAGTCTAAGACTCCATACTCTTCCAGTAGTTCAATCTTACAAGCATTAGGATTAATCTTTTTTATCACTCTAAATGGTCCATTGGCCCTTGGAGATAGTTTGCTTTTCCTTAAATTTAGGAATTGATCTTTAGTTAAATGGATCTAAACCAAATCACTAAGTTGAAATTTTCTATCCTTTCATCTTTAGCTTTGCTTCTTAAGCTTGGTAGCAACTCAGCTTAAATGTTCTATGACCTTTTGGCTTGGAAGGAGATATGGATGGCCGAGAAGGGGTGATACACAACTACCGATATTATACGAACCAAAAGAGGGTAAGTCCAAACTACAAGATGGTTTAAAGGATAAATGGTAGTTGAAGGTTAAGCAAGAGTCCTCGTGTACTAACAGTAGATATGATGTACCAACACTTCATATAAGCTCAGGTTACACTTGATATTATGTGTAAGTATGGCTAGAGGGCTTTGGCCACTAATTTATGCTCACAATGGACTAGATTGGATTAAATGAGAGCAAGCAAGGGATACTTAGCTCACAAGGGAAAGTATGTCTGAAATTCAATCTTACTTGCTTGCGGCTATTACATTTACAAGTATTTATATGGCTTAACCAAGGCAAGTCCTATGTATACGTAAATTATAAAAAAGGATTCATACTAGAAAAGGAAAAGGGAATAGATTACAAAGGTAAAGTTGTAAATAGATAAAAAGGATATTTGGTTACAGAAAGGATAATATGAATGTCAGAACAATGGGACACATGGCTACTATCCATTCTGTGGTCCAAATAATGTTATATGTTAAGTGGAGCTAATTCTTAATAGACTAGGTCAAGTTGGTTATATGACTGCTTAGCTATTCAAGACTTAGGAAGGATTGGTCTAATGTGTAGCTATTCTTTTGATTGGCCTTAGCTGGTCAGCTAGGAAATGGGGTAACTTGACCTAGGACATGAGTTAGCTCGAAAATAGGTAGATTCAACACTTGGCTTTAGACTAGTATGATAATAAGAGGTCGGTTCAATAATAGGTTGGTCGACTTGAGGGTCCTTGAGACAAGATAGAGAGAGATTGAAATGGAGTACCTTGATAGGTTGGAGTAGAGAGTACATTATTCTTTAAAGTTCAGTTGCCCTAGGACAACTCGATGAACCATATTGATGAGTCCTTAAGCTTAGGAGTGAGTAAATGGCTTATGGTCCTTATCATCCCCTCCAAGTTGTTTAAGAATTTGGATCAAATTTGGCTGTGCTTCTTGTTGATTGTCATCGAGAACATATAGGTGGAGGTTAGCTATGTTAAAGGAGTTTGAGACTCCATAATCTTCTAGCAACTAAATCCGGTAGGCATTGGGGTTAATCTTCTCAACCACTTTAAATTGTCAATTGGCTCTAGGAGATAACTTGCTCTTCCTCAAACTTGGGAATCAATCTTTATTGAGGTAGAACCGAACTAAATCACCAGGCTGAAATTCTCAGCTTAGTAAAAGTTTATCTTTCTACGTCTAATTGATCTTCATTCTGGCTTGATAGTGGCATTTGGTCTAGTGAAAGCTTAGGGTTGAGTCCATAGGTGATCTAAAATGGTGACCTGCTTGTGACACTATAGGCGGTCCTATTGTAGGCGAACTTAATTATGGGCAAGCATAGATCCCAATCAATCATGTTCCAACCAATAACAACTCGAAGTAAAGTTCCTACGATTCTATTAACAACCTTTGTCTGTCCGTTCATATGTCCATTTGTGGATGGTAAGATGTGCCAAATAACAATTTGGTTCCCATTGGCTTCTATAATGTCCTCTAGAAGTGGCTCATGAATTTCACGTCTCAATTTGAAATAATGGTCTTAGGCGCTTAATGGAGCTTCACGATCTCCTGTAAGAAAAGGAAAGAGATAGTTGAAGGGTCGTTAGTTTTATAACAGGCTACGAAGTGTACTATCTTGCTAAATCGGTCCGTTACTACCATGATGGAGTACTTTCCTTGAGATGTCCTCGGCAACTCTAACATAAAGTCCATCCTCAACTTGAACTATGGTTTGGTCAAGATTTGTAAAGGTAAATGTTACCCTTGCTCTGCTCGGGTCGTAGCCCTTCTACAGGTAGCACATCTTTCTAGTGCAATGTAGACATCTCTGATCATCCTTGGCTAAAAGAATCTAAAGATTAGTACTTCATGAGTTCAGTGCTTGCCAAAATGCCCAAATAATCCTTCACCATATGCCTTGCGCACTAGAAATTCTTACATGAAACAAGTTGGGATACACAGTCTCCTCTTCCTAAACAAGTATCTATCTTTCTTGTGATAGTCATCAAGTGCTTAGTTGTCTTCACATCTAACATAGATTGAACTACAATGTAGGTCCTCACCATACAAGTCCTTGATCATAGCAAGTCCTAATAACCAGATTTGTAGTTCGATTAAGAGGGAATGTCGTCTTGATAAGGTATTAGCTACTATATTGTTCTTGCCATTCTTGTACTTGACAACATAAGAAAATCCCTCCATAAACGTAACCTACTTGGCTTGTTTTTGAGACAACTTAAGCTGACTCTTTAAATATCTTGATTCATGATCAGTGTAGATCACATATTATTTAGGTAGTAAATAATGTTGCTAGACAGTCAGAGCTTGGATTAAGGAGTAGAACTCTTTATCATATACAAAGTAGTTGAGTATGGCTTCTCTATGCTTCTCACTGAAATAGGAAATAGGTTGGCTTGCTTGCATTAGTACAGCTCCTATGCCTAGTCTGGATGCATCACACTCCACTTTAAATCCTTTGTCAAAGCTCGGAGAGCTAAGATAGAGGCAATAGTCAATTTCTCCTTCACCTCTTCAAGACTCTTATGTTCCTTTTCTCTTCACCTAAACTTGACATCTTTCTTTGACAGCTTAGTAAGTGGAGCCACAATAGTGCTAAAATTGCTTATAAATTGGTACTAAAATGATACTGAGCTGTGGAAACTTTGCATGTCGATAGAGTAAGTTAACATAGGCTAATCAATACTCACCCTCACTTTCTTATCATCAACTCGTACTCCACCACCACTCATAATAAATCCCATAAACATCACTTCAGGTTGACATAATTCACATTTCTTCACATTGGCATAAAGCTTCTTGGCTCAAAGTTTTGAGAATACTATTTAGAGGTGCTTACAGTGAGTCTCTAAATCAGGACTATAGACAAGAACATCATCGAAAAACACAATAACAAACCTTTCAATGAATTCTTAGAGTGCATGGTTCATCAGTCTCATGAACATGTTCAGAGCATTTGATAGGCCGAATGGAATCGCAAGCCATTCATACAATCAATGGCGGGTCTTAAATACGGTCTTCTACTCGTCTCCTTCTCCTATTTAAATCTGATGGTATCCAAATTTGAGATCAATCTTGGAGAATACTCTTGCCCCGTTCAACTTATCAAGCATGTCATCAAGTCTTAGTGTGAGATACTTATACTTGATGGTGATACGATTGATAGCTTAGTTATCCATACACATCCTCCATGACCCATATTTCCTTAGCACTAGCAGAGTTGGCACGACACATGGGCTTATGGATTCTCAGACATACCCTCTTTTCATTAGTTCATCTACCTGTATCTACAACTTGGCAACTTGTTTAGGATTCAGCTTGTAGGTAGGCTTGTTCAAAACGGTTCCTAGCAACAAGTCTATTGCATACTTAATGCCTCAGATGGGAGTCATACCTTTATGTAGTTTACCTAGGAATAGGTTAGTAAATCCATCCAGTAAGGACTTCACCTCTATAGGTAGCAGCTCCTCATTTAATCCTCTCATCTCAAGTAACCTCCTAACCTATAGATAAGTCGGCTCTTCAAGCTTTATATCGGCTAAGGTCATTACTAAAGCCTCTTTTTTTAGCATTTGGCTCAATTAAGTTTGCATGGTCTTAACCTACTTGGCTATCATAAGGCTGAGCTTTACGTTCCTCCCTTTATGCTTTAATGAGCAGGTGTTCTTCCTACCATCATACATGACCTTCTTATCAAACATCCGTGGTCTACCAAGTAGGATATGAGATGCTGTAAGCCCCACAATCAAGTATTCAAGAGATACGTAAAATTTAGGATGATTAGGTAGGTTGTTCGATTGAACCCAAATTTTACAATAAAGTTAAGAATATGAGTAAAAGTGACACTTTAAGTTTGAATTTAGGAAAATAAATAATTAAATATTATAATATTAAGTTATATGAATATTATCCATTATTTATTGGAAACGCGTAAAATAAATTTTGATAAATAATAAATCAATAAAGATAAATTATATGCATACTAAAAATCATAAAATAATACAAATAATATTTAAAAGTATTTATTTGTATTATATATGTATTTATGTATAGGTAAAAATATCCAAAATTACTTGAAATACCTAAAATATGTTAAAATAATGATAAATTAATTAAGGAAAATTAAAGAAAAATACTAAAATGTGTAGAATTGTCCAAATATCAGGTGTAACATGCTAAGGTTTAAAGAAAGAAAATTGACAAATGGGAATTAGCTAAATAGAAAGTGAAAAAGGAAAAGGAAAATAGACATTTGACATTTGATAATTCTAGAACCTACCTAAACTATCTTGTAAATTAGGAGTCACTCATTTGAAATTCATTTTGCTCAGCTAGGAACTCAGGAAAAGTATAGAGAGATTAAGAAGAAAGGAGAGAGTATTTTTACAAAAAAAATTAACAAAATAGTGTACAATTAAGGCTCATAATAAGAATGTATGTTTAATGACCACTTGGAATAAAACGGCCACTACCACTTGATAGTAGAATCACCGCCAAGGGCTGCCAATATAACAGGAGCCATTGTTGGTAGTTGGAAGCTATTTGATTAGGTGAGTCAAATTTCTTATTTGATTTTGTCTAAATTATTAAAAATATCAAATTAATGTAAAAAATTATAAAAATTGGTATTCTACAATATTTTTATATTTATATTTAGGAAAAAATATCAATTTGATAAAATTAGGTCTCGAGATATGCTATCTTTAAGAAATCACCAAACCTAAGCTAATTTTTGCTTTTGATTTAAATGACCTTAATAATATAGTTTTAATCCTAAAATTTTTGTGTATACTATTAGGGTATATCTTATAGTATTATAAAGATATTTTCTTAAAATTAATTTTCTAAAATTTTACTTAATTTTTTAGGCCTTAAAATCATAAATAAAAGGTAAAATTTTAAGTTTATTTTATGATTTAAAGCTAATTTTGTGTAAATTTTGATCTAGGGTGTAATTAGACATCTTGGAATGTTAGTTGCTAATGGAAGATGGTATTTGTAGTATTTGAGATGTTAGATGTATGCATTATGTATATTATGTATTACATATGTGTAAACGAATAATATGTAAAGACGGATTAAATGAATAGAATAAAATAGGTTAAAATTGATAATATTATAATAATATAATATAAATCTGGCTGAGAACATAAATTTAGAAAATTACATGAAAATATAGGTTATTCTCACATTGGGAGCAAATTCACCAACTAAATTGAGTAGAGTGTACTGTACAGACTAGAATAGTAGTTAAGTGCTAAATAGGAAATTTACGATACTCAAATATAGTTAGATGATTTTCCCGTATTGGTTCGGAAGAGGTTTCTAAGGTTTACGAATAAAAACTGTAACTAGAGGCTAAATTGAAACCTAAATTGAAAACTCATTTAGAAATTGAATAAGAAACTAGTCGAGGATTAATTCGGTTATAAGTAATATAAAAATTGGATAATTTGGGTAAAATTATGATTTAAAAGCTTATATGTAATAAGAGTATAAATATTATATGGTATTTATATGATAAGACCAAGCAGCGATGAACCAACCCAACATCAAACCTAAGTGAGCAAATAAAAGATTTCAAGTAAATTGGGATCAATACATTATTATATTTTGTAGTACTATATTACAGTACTCAAAGGCTTAGGATTGTATTTGTTTGTGTTTATGGGTAGATGCTTGTGTACATGCTTATGTCTTTATGATTATTAAGCTGTATACTGATGCTTTACTTTAGTGATTGGCTGTGATTTGTGTGGAGTGAAATTGTTTGATCACCCTAAATTAGACTTAGATATATTTGACCTAAATCCCCTTAATTGGACATGCATTGTAACCCTTTAGGGGACAACTAGGAATTTCTAACCAAATACCGACACCTTCGAAGGGGATAACGCTGTAGCATAATTATCGCTTCTTTATCCTTAGTTAAACTAAGTAACAGGAGAGGAGATTGCAGTAAGGATGAGGGAAGTGGTTTGAAGGATAGTCATGGGAGGAGAGGTGCCTCCATTGCACAAACCTAGGTTTAATCATGAGTTGTTGCATCTACGTTAAAACTCCTCGATCCTAGATTAAAGCGGGTGAAATTTCTCTAATTTCACAACAGACTGGACAATGTTGTGTTATGGCATTTGTGTATGGCATTGCATTTAATTAATTGATTAAGAACCTTGCTTGTGTTTGTTATACATTCTTATGTCTCCATCCTTACTTAATGAGTTGTTGGTTGTTCACATCCTTATAGATCTTCTTGTAGGTGCTAACTGAAATGCTGCATTACAACTATCTAGAGGTTTGTACCTTTTGAAGAATTTCGAGGAAGTGAGGATTAGACTGGAAGATCAATAGAGTTTTAGAGAGTTTTTGTTAATAACTCTTAGATATATGAGTTGACTATGTAATATTTTACTTATTAGACTACTATGATGTACAATATTTCCTAAGATCATAAAATAATATATATATATGAATATGACTTGAGGTTATGTATGTAATTTTATTAATAATCTTGTATGAACTATTTACTTTAAAGTGGGTAATCATTGACACCTTATGTAAATCACATCTACAATAGCAACTGAGAGGTCGGTTACTATCTTAGGTTGGTTTACACAGTGGGATTGTTGCAACTCTGCTGCTTTAAGACATAACAAATGCACTCATAAGCAATACGTCACAGAGCACTTCATCTTGGTAGTTTCCAATACAAATCGGAACAATAACTTGCTTAACCACCTATAAGGCTCCTTGAGCATTGAGCCACTGTAGTTTGTATGGTTTAGGGTAAGGTGAGGTCAGTAACTTCAATTACTAAACCATGAAGGCAAATGCTATATTGGTGTAACTGTCACTATCAACAATTAATGCACATAATGACCCATTCACCTTACAGTTAATGTGGAACAAATTTTCCCGTTGCCTGTCCTCTGGCATAGGACTAATACTCATTACTCTCCTCAACACCAGGGTTGCAAGCATAAAATTACCCTCTTTACTATAGATGATCTCCTCCTTTTCAAATTGTTATAGGTATCCAAATTCTTTAGGCTCCTCATTAATACTATTGACCTCAATCGTTGGTATTTCTTCCTTAATCACCATTACTCCTTGGTTCAGACATTATGCGGCCATATGTCCAAATCCTTAACACTTAAAGCACTTAATCTCACTCGTTGTTCTTCTTAAGCTTTGTGCTTTCTCAAAATTCCTTAGGATCTCTTTCTCTTCTACTCGAGTAGTTTGAGTACATCAGATATCAGCAATTTTACTTGGTTTTGATCATACAAGTCAGCTCGAAACAGGTTGGTTAGAGGTAGGTCAATTGATAGGAGCTTGGAATCTTCGAGCTTGGCACCTCTCAATTCATTGGGTAGCTTGGATTGCTTCATCAAGTGTACCGATGTCCATAGTCTCTAGAATATCTTTGATCTCATACCTCAATCTACTATTGAATTGAGACACAGTTCAGTCCTCGAGTTTGACTACATCACAACAGATCATCAACATTTGAAATTCCTTCACATATGATTCAAACTAGACCTCCCTTGCCTCAACTCCTGCAATCTCTTGAATGCATCTTGCAGATAGTAATTCAGCATAAATCTTTTTCTTATGACTCCCTTCATTTCATCCCAACCCTTTATCATAGGGATCACAGACCAATCATGCACTCCTAAGCCTAAGGACTCGCTTATATGGTTTACTAAGTTGTCTGAAGGGAGTTAAACTCAAAAAGAGGAATCCATTCTCCAATCCAACCTAATGAATTGCTCCTCTCTCTACCTTATCTAAGAAATTGCCAAAGTGACCAACCTATTGCTGAGTTAACCCTTCCTTAGTACATCTGTCTAAGGCCAAGTATAGAACGCTAATATTGCTAACCCGAATCACTGCTGAGGTCGAGTTGATATCGACTTAAGTTGATCATCTAAGGCTAACTTGAGGATGGACCATCCATTAGATCAACTCTTCTTCAATCCAGATCATTCGAGCGACCAAGCCGGACCTAATTTGCCCGAAACCTACTTTGCTCGGCAAATAGCATCAACGGGACCATAGAAAGAGTAGCTAATACGTGCCTTATTTGTCTTACATTTGTACTATCCTTTGTAATCGAATATACCTCTCTTTTTTTCTAATTACAACTTTACCCTTGTAAATTGTTCCTTATCATTTTCTAGTAGGATTCTTTTTGTAATTTACACTAACTTAGAACTTACCCTAACTAGGTCATTAAATACTTGTAAATGGTGATAGCTACAACAGTCAATACAATTGATATTTATACATATTCCTTCTTGTGTGAGCTAGTATCTTTGCTTACTCTCGACTACTCTTATTTACCTTATTGTGTGTGGATTAGTGGCGAGTGACCTCTAACTACACTTATGCATCATAATAAGTGCAACATGAGCTCATATGAGACGTTTGTGCATCATATTCATTGTCGGTATATGAGGACCACTACTCAACCTTCAATTATCATTTATCCTTTAGACCTTCTTAAGGTTCGAACCCATCCCCCTTTAGTTCATGTGATACCGAACGTCGTGTGTTCATCCATGGTCGTACTTCGTATCATCTTAGTATCAAAGCTTGACTACATCTAAGAAAGTCCTTATTACTTATACTTTGAGTGGTTTACTACTGTTGTAAGTGTTTTAGAGTCAGATTATTGTTGTTGAGAGTATTTAGAGTAAAGAGATTTGATACTCTATTTTCCCCTATTTCTTGCTCGTAAAACAGAGTGTATGTGTTTGCTGGTTTATTATGTGTCGATTGTATTAGCTATTAGTATATTTAGCCTTGTTTTGAATAATGTGAAAGGAGGTTTTGAATACCATCTTAGCTATTAATCTCTTGAAATAAAATACAATATCTAATTCTAGTATTCAAGGAATTTTAGGTAACCAAGAAAGTGGCGCTCAAAATGGCTAAGATCAATAGGGAAGGCCTATATAGAGGACGAGCTAATGAACAGCTCAAGAGAGATAATGGTCAGTATGGCTAAGCTAATTCCTTAGTTCAACCACCTCGAGTTAAAGGAGTAGGTAAAGTTGCTAGGCATAGGCTAGCACTCGATGAAATTAAAGAAGCAAATGAGGAAGAAGGTAATGAAGCGAAGGAGTACCATGAGCCAAAAGAGAGGAATGTCCGAGCTCTGAGAGTAAAAGGGTTGAGGATGTGTATCCTAAGTTTTTTTTGGAAGTGGTGATCAAAGGATTACTTGGATTGGGTAAATAAAATCAAGAAACAGTTTGAATGCTATGAGATGCCTAAGAATTCAAAGGTTAGACTTGCTATACTAGAGTTTATTGGCTATGTCACCTTGTGGTGGAAGAACATGCAGGCCATACGGGGAAGAGAGGGAGAACATGAAGTTAAGAGTTAGGATGACATGAAGAGAGTCATGAGAACAAGATTTGTTCCGAGTTATTATTTATAAGATGTGTTTAAGAAGTTACAAAAGTTGAGACAAGGATGATTAAGTGTTGATGCCTACGAGAAGGAATTCCAAATGTTGATGAGTCGATGTGAAGTTGTTGAGCGTGAAGACCAAATTGTGTCTCAATTCATTAGTGGGTTAAAGTACAAGATTAGAGATATTCTAGAGACCATGGACATTGGATCACTTGATGAAGTTATTTAAGTTGTCCAGAGAATTAAAAGGGACCAATTAGGGAGATTTCGAACTCTTGTTGATTAGCCTACCCCTAACTAACCTATTTCGAGTAAACTTGTGCAATCGAAACCAAGTAAGGTTGTTAAGACTTCACCTGCTCAAACTACTCGAGTAAAGGAGAAGGAGATCTCGAAGAAGTTTAAGAAACGCCCAAACTTAAGAAGGAAGACAAGTGAGATAAAGCACTTTAAGTGTTAAGGATTTAGACACATGGTTACTCAAGTCTAAACAAACGAACTATGGTAATTCGAGGCGAAGCGCTAACTATTAAGGTAGATAGTATTAATGAGGAAATGGAAGAGTCGGAAGAGACCGAATAAATAGAATAGTCTAAGGAGGAGGAAATCATCAATAGGGAGGAAGGTAACTTTATGCCCGTTACCCTGGTGTTGAGAACAACAATGAATGTGAGTCATGTACCCAAAAACAAGCAGCGAGGGAATCTGTTCCATAATGGATGTAAGGTAAGTGGGTCATTATGTGCAATGATTGTTAATAGTAGTAGCTGCACCAATGTAGCATCTGCTTTTATAGTCCAGTAGCTGAAGTTACAGACCAAACCCCACCCTAAGCAGTATAGGTTGTACTGGCTCAATGAAAAAGAAGCCTTGCAAGTGAACAAATAAGTGTTAGTACCGAACAGTATTGGGAACTATCAAGATGAAGTGCTCTATAAAGTGTAGCCCATGATTACATCCTATATTCTGCTTAGATGATCATGGATGCTTAATCGAAGTATGACATATGATGGGAAGAAGAATACATGTTCCTTAGAACACAAAGGTAGGAGGGTAAAGTTGAGCCCTATGATTATCGAACAAATTAAAAGCATGTAGACTCAATTAAGTCGAGTTTTGAAGAAGGAGGCTATGGTGATGACATGAGCCGAGTTAAAGAGAGAGATAGAGCTTGAATAGCTGACCTATCTGCAAGTTAGAAGGTTACTTAAGATGAGAGGATTCGAGGAAGAGGCGTTACTTATCGAGGTGAAAACCTTATTGGATGAGTTCGCCAACCTGTTCCCAGGAGAGCTACCTAAAGGTCTGCTTCCCCTTCGAGGTATTGAACATGCAATTGACTTGTAGTTAAGAGTTACACTGCCAAACAGGCTTGCCTATAAATTGAACCCTGAATAGGCTGCTGAGTTGTAAAGGTAAGTAGATGAGCTATTGAAGAAAGGGTATGTACGGGAGTCTATAAACCCATGTGTGGTACGACCCTTGTTGGTATCGAAGAAAGATGGGACATGGAGGATGTGTATAGACAACTAAGCAATCATTCACATCACCATTAGGTACAGGAATCCTATACTTAGGCTTGATGAGTTGAGTGAAGCAAGAGTATTATCCAAGATTGATCTCAAAAATGGATACCATCAAATCTGAATGTGGGAAGGAGATGAGTGGAAGATCACATTTAAGACTCGTCACGGACTATATGAATGGCTTGTGATGCCATTCAAACTGTCAAATGCATTGAGCACATTCATGCGATTAATGAACCATGTGCTCTAAAAACTAATAGGGAGATTTGTAGTAGCATATTTCGATGATATCCTAGTCTATAGTCTTGATCTAGAGACTTACTAAGAACATCTCCAAGCAATCCTTTCAAAACTTCGAGCTGAAAAGCTTTATGCCAATCTAAAGAAAGTGACTTCTATTAACCTAAAGTGATTTTCTTAAGGTTTCTTGTGAGTGGTGATGGCATCCAAGCTAATCATGAGAAGATAAGAGTGATTATTGAATAACTTATTTAACCAACATATGAAGCTTCCATGGGTTGGCATAATTTTATCACAAATTTATAAGGAATTTTAGTATGATTGTAACCCTACTCATCAAGCTGTTAAAAAAGAATGTGAAGTTTAGGTAAGGAGAGAAGGAGCAAAGGAGTTTCAAAGAAGTAAAGGAGAGGTTGTCCACAACCCTTGTCTTAGCTCTACTAAGCTTTAACAAGGTGTTTGAAGTAGAGTGTGATGCATTCGGACTAGGCATAGGTACTGTGCTGATGTAGAAGGGCAACGTATTGCTTACTTAAGTGAAAAGCTTAGAGGAGCTACACTCAACTATTTTGTTTATGATAAGAAATTTTACTCTTTAATCCAAGCATTGACTATATGGAAACACTACTTGCTACTCAAAGAGTTTGTGATCTATACTAATCGTGAATCTTTGAGGAGCCAGCCCAAGTTGTTGTAAGCCCTACAATCAGTTACTCGGAGTTTGGTTCGTAAAATTTAGAGTAATCGAGCAAACTGTTCAATTCAATCCAAATTTTATAACGAAGCTAAGAATATTAGTAAAAGTGATCCCGTAAGTTTGAATTTAAGAAAATAAGTAATAAAATAAGAAAATATAAAATTTTCAAATTTTAAGTATATTATCTATTATTTATCAAAAATGCGTAAAATGTATTCCAATAACTAATAAATCGTTAGAGATAAATTATATGTACACTAAAAATTATAAAATAACTTAAATAATATTTAGGAGTATTTATTTATATCATATATGTATTTACATGAAGGTAAAAATATGCATAATTACTTAAAATACACAAAATAGCCTAAAATAATGTTAAATAATTAAAGAAAATACATGAATAATAAAGGAAAAAATCAAGAAAATTATGAAAAAAAATGGAAATCTCCATAAAGTGGTCATGATAGCTTGGAAATGGAGAAATAAAATTAACCAATCAAAATGTAACAAATAGAAAGTGAAAAAAAGATAAGATAAGGCAATTGTCTAATCAATTTAAGATACTATAATTTTCCTAGAGCTCAATAAATACCCAAAAAATTACAGAAGCTCATTTGGACAGTTAGAAGAGTAGAAAAAATAGAGAGGGTGGAAATAAGAGAGTTAAGGTTAGTTTTCAAAAATTAAACAAAAATTTGTACAATTAGAGCTTATAAAGAGATCTCTAACTAGACAAGCACTTGAGAGTGAATGGTCACCACCACACGTTGGTGGCAACACCTAGGGTGGCTGATAATGCATTGGTAGCCTGCGGTAGCTGGAGCTACCAATTTTAGTTAGTCCAATTTTTTCCCTGATTTTATATATTTTGTTAAAAATATTAAATATACTTATAAAATTGTAAAATTTGGTATTCTAAGGTTTTTAAGTATGTAGATTTAGAGAAAATTTTTATTTTTATGATTTTATGTCTAGAAATATACCATCCTTAAAAAATCATGCAAACTTAAGCTTTGTTCGAGTTAGAAATAAATAACTTTAGGAATGTAGTTTTGAGCCCAAAATTTTTTTATAGACTACTTATGGGTTATCGAACAATCCTATGAAGTCCTTTTTTCAAAAATTAATTTTCTAAATTTTTAGACCTTAAAATAATGCATAAAATGGGTAATTTAGGGCTAATTAGGTAATTAAATAGATAATTACTAATTTAGTGATAATTATATATTTTAGGATGTTTAAATCTAATGAAGCATGATATTTGTAACATTTAAGGTGTTAGATATAATTGTTAGGATATTATGTAGTTTATATATAATAGGTAAAAATGGTATATTTTAAGTTAATTTTGTAAATTAGGGTAATTAAATATAAAATCTGACTTAGAATGAATTTAGATATTTTGAGATGTTAATTGATGTTGAGAGATGATATTTGGAGTGATAGAAATGTTATATGCATATTATGTATATAATAAGTAATGACACATAATATGAAAAATTGGAAATATAATAAATAGAAAATATTAGAATAAAAATTGATATTATACTAATAATAGAAATATATAATAAATATGATAGAAAACTTAAATTTAGGTATTTATATAAGAAATTTAAATTTTTCTTACATCGGAAATAAATTCGGTACACTAATTAGGATTAAAGTGTACCAGGTAGAATAAAATATTGACTTAAGACCAAAAGTAATAATTAAGATACTCGAGCTTAATATGATTAATTTCACATTAGTGTTCGAATTGCATTTTTAAGATTTATGCATAATACCTGTAAGTAGAATTGATTTAAAACCTGAATTGGAATCGAATTTGGAACTCAAATCCTAAATTAACCTACAATGAATCGATAATACATAATATTATATAAACGAAAATCTTAGTTAAATCTCAATCTAAAGTTGATATATAACATAAAGATATAAATACTAAAAGAGTATTTATATTACAAGAGACGTGAAAACAAGTCGACCTGTAACGAGTTGAGTGAGCGACTTAAGGATTTCAAGTAAGTTGGGATTAATACATTACTATATTTCGAAGTCTTAATATGTAGTACTCGAAGGCTTGAAATTGTACTTGTTAGATAATTGACTATGCGCATGTGCTTGTTCAGAGCTGATGATATGATGTTGATGTGCCACTTTGACTTGTATTATGTGAGTTGTATGAAATGATTAATCATCCTAAAATGGACTTAATCAAATGTTTGACTCATAAATTCTAAATTGAACATGCATAGTAACCCATTAGGGGAACATTAGGATTCTCTAGCCAAATACCGACCGCTTCGAAAGGGATAGCACTGGATGGCATAATTGGTCCCTTCTTCATTCTTAGTCAAACTAAATAACAGGTGAGAAGGTTGCAGAAAGAGTGAAGTCAATGGTTCAAAGGAAGTCGTGGGAAGAGTGGTGACTCCATTGCACAAGCCTGGGTTTAGTTGTAAATTATTGCATTAACAGAAACTTCTTAACTTAGATTAGAGCGGGTGCAATTTCTCTAATCTCACGACGAACCGAACAACATCGTATGATGGCATTTGCTTGAGCATGCATTGTACCTAATAATTTGGTTGATAATCCTATTTGTGTTTGTTGTATGGTTTTAGGTCTCCATCCCAATTTACTGAGCTATGGTTACTCATATCCCTATAAACTTTGTTGTAGGTACTAGCTAGGAAGCATATTTCAAATTACCTTGAAGCTAACAACTGTTGGATCCTAAAAAGTGAGAAAATACATCTGAAGCAAATATATACCTTTAAAGTTTTAGCTTTTATTTAGAATCTTTCATTTTCAAAAAATGTATTACTTAAAAAGTATAGGACAATAGAATCCTATAAACATTATTTATAATACTTGAATTTTAGTGTATGTATATGTTTCCATACTTTCTTAGGTAAATAACTTATTTAATTTATGAATTGTTTACTTCAAAGTAAGTTAGTTGTGGACACCTTGTGTAAATCAGATCTAAGATGATGGCTGTATGGTTAGCTTCTATCCTAAAATGGTTTGTACAGTAGGACAATTACGACTCTACCGCTTCGGGGTGTAACGGTTATCATGAAGACAAGCCAAATGGGTCGAGTTCATTGAAGGATTTTCATATGTCATGAAGTACAAGAATAGAAAGAACAATTTAATGGCCAACGCCTTATCGAGACAACATTCCCTTCTAACCAAATTATAGACTCCGCTATTGGAATTTTCAGTGATAAAGAATTTGTATACTGAGTACCTACATTTTGGTTTGACTTATGACCGAGGTGAAAAGGGTCAAGCATTGGATGACTATCATAAGGAAGACGGATACTTATTTAGGAAGAGGAGATTATGTATCCCAACTTATTCCATGAGAGAGCTGTTAATGTACGAAGTGTATGGAAGAGGATTGTTTGGACATTTTGGCAAGAATCGAACCCATGAGGTACTATCCTTAAGATTCTTTTGGCCAATGATGACGAGAGATGTCTAAGCTGTATTGGAAACGTGTGTTACTTGTAGAAAGGCAAAGAGCTAAGCCAAACAAGGGCAATATTTACCATTGTCGATCCCAACCGAGCCATGGTCCAAGCTGAGTATGGACTTTATGTTAAGTCTATTGAGGATATCCCAAGGGAAGGACTCCATCATGGTGGTCATGGATCGTTTTAGCAAGATGGAACACTTTATGCTCTATTTTAAGACTAACAACACATCGGCTATCTCTTTTCTTTTCTTGTAGGAGGTCATCAAACTTCATGGAGTGCCCAGGACCATTGTTTTGGATAGAGACTTAAAGTTCATGAGCTAACTCTAGAGAACCTTATGGAAATGAATGGGAACCAAACTATCGTACAGCACATCCTATCATTCACAAATGGATGGATAGACCAAAGTTATTAATAGGACAGTAGGAGCTTTACTCCAGGTTGTTGTTGGTTAGAACATAGCCAATTGGGATCTATGCCTACCTATAGTTGAGTTCGCTTACAATAGGATTGCCCACAGTGTTACAAACATGTCACCATTCGAGATTGCCTATGGATTCATCCCTGAGCTCCCATTGGACCAAACATTCCTTCCAAGCCCAAATAATGATCAATCAACTGTAGAAGGATTTGAGGCCATAAGAGCAATGCACCAATAGTTCGTCAAACATCTAAGCTGAGCTGTTACTAAGCTTGAGAGATGAGGTTGAGGATGGAAAAACAGAGAGTTTCAACCAGATGATTTGGTATGAATTTACCTTAATAAGGAACAATTCCTAAGTCTAATGAAGAGTAAGTTATCTCCCAAAGCCGATGGACCATTTAAAGTGCCTAAAAATACCAATCCTAATGCCTATAAGATTGAAGAATATGAAGATTATGAAGTCTCTGACTCCTTTAACATTATCGAACTCCATTCGTATACTTCTGAAGATGAGTAGCATTGAATTGAGCCAGATTTGATCCCAAATCTCAAATAGCTTGTAGGGAATGGTAGAGATCATGAATCAATCATGCGCTCTTGAGCCCAAGGATTCACTCATATGGTTCGCCGAGCTGTCTGAAGGGAGTTAAACTCAAAAGAGCAATGCATTCTCTAATTTGACCAGATGAGTTACTTTACTCTCCACCTCATCTAAGAGACTACTGAGGTGATCGACCTATTGCTGAGCTAACCCCTCATGAATATTATTGACTCGAATCATTGTCGAGGCTGACCTGCCACCAACCCAGGTCGATCATCCAAGGACTTAATGATGGACCTTCCTTAGATCAACTCTTCCTTGGTTTGGATCACCGAGTTGCCGAGCCTGACTTAATCTACCCGAAACCTACTCTACTTAGCAAATAGTATCATTGGGACCATAGAAAAGGCAACTGATATGTACCTTATTTGTTTGACACCCGTACTGTCCTTTATAACTAGTATCCCTCTTTTTGCTTGATTACAACTCTACCCTTGTAAATTGTTTATTTTCCTTTTCCAGTAGAATTCTTTTTATAATTTACACTAACCTAGGACCTACCTTAATTGGGTCATATAAATACTTGTAAATGGTAATAGCTACAACAGTCAATACAATTGATAATTAAACATATTCCCTTCTTGCATGAGTTAAGTGTCTTTGCTTACTCTCGACTACTTTTATCTAGCTCATTGAGTATGGACTAGTAGTAAGTAACCCTCGGCTACACTTGTACGTCATATCAAGTGCAACTTGAGCTTATTGAAGTGTTGATGCATCATATCCATCATTGGTGCACGAGGACCCCTCCTCGACCTTCAGCTAATGTTTATCCTTCGAATTATCTTAAGGTTCGACCCATCCTCCTTGTGTTTAGGTGGTACCGAACATCATGTATTCATCCATGGTCGTGCCCCGTATCACCTTATCTTACACTCTCCTTCTCTTCTTCGAGTGGCCTACAAATTCTTCTACCACAGGGCCACATAGCTAGTAAACTCTAACATAACAAGTCTAACCTTAGTATTATTAGACACTTAGTGGCACTCAAACTACTTCTCAATCTCATCTACCCGATCTAGGTAGTCCCCAGCATCACCACTCCTAGAAAAACTAAAGATATGCACTATTAGTCCTTCTACTCTAGTAGCTTAGATATTCTTCTCCTTGGGTTCATAATACTCTTCCTCCTCATCACCTACTTCCTTATCCTCTTCTTCAATCTTGTCTAACGTTAGTCTCCGTCAAGCAACTCCGTCTACCCTTCTAGCTTACGGTAGTCAAATTAGGGTGTTAGCTCAGCCATTGCCTCTCTCGGGTAGCTTAATGACTCGACCTCTATAGGGGTCATTTTGAGCTCATTGCCTATCTTCGTTTATGGCAGTTATTAGACTAATCACTTGGTCAATAAGTCTATCCAGTCATTCATCCATAGATTGGGGCGTAAAACTTCCTTGATGACCTTGGCCATTACGAGCACCACTCTCTTGGTTACCTAAGATTCCTTGAACACTAGAGTCAGACATCGTTGTCTATTACAATAGGCTAACAATTAAAACACAACTCACAATTCTTTCCATGGATAACAACAACAAAACAACACTTATCACTCCAACAGCTATTACAACTACATACAATAAACTAAGCAAACACTCATACTCTATTTTGCGAATAAGAAATAGGAGGAAATAGAACACTAAATTTCTTTAACACTAGACACTTCTCAAATCCTCATGACAACGACATATAGTTTCTATAATACACTACAATAGTAGTAAGTCACTCAGAGCATAAAATAATAGAAACTTGGTCAAATGTAGCTAAATTTTGATATTAAGATGACATGGATGGCCAGGAAGGGGTAATACATAGCTACTAATATCACATAAGCCAAAAGAAGGTGGGTTTGAACCATAAGATGGTCCGAAGGATAAATGGTAGTCAAAGGTTAAGTAGGTGTCCTAGTGTACCAACGATGGATACGATGCAACAATGCCTCATATGAGCTCAAGTTGTACTTGATATTATACACAAGTGTAGCTCAAGGGCACTTACCATTGATCTACTCTCATAATGGACTAGATAAGAGTAAACGAGAGTAAGCAAGGGATACGTAACTTGCAAGGGAAAGTATGTCTGAAATTCAATCTTACTTACTTGCGGCTATTACATTTACAAGTATTTATATGACCTAATTAGGCCAAGTTCTAAATATACATAAATTACAAAAAAGGATTCTTTTTAGAAAAGGAAATCGGAATAGATTACAAAGGTAAAGTTGTAAACAGAAAAAAAAGGATATTTGGTTACAAAAAGGACGGTATGGATGACAGAATAATGGGACCCATGTCTATTATCCATTCTATAGTCCAGATGATGTTGTATGCCGAATAGAGCTGATTTTGAATAAAGTAGGTTAGGTCAATTGTACAATAGCTTAGCTGTTCAGGGCTTAAGAAGGGTTAGTCCAGTATGCACCCATTCTTTGGATTAACCTTAGCTGGTTGTCTCGGAAATGGGGAAGATCAGCCTTAGACGTGAGTCAGCTCAAAAATAGGTGGATTCAACACTTAGCTTTAGACCGATGCGGCAATAAGAGGTCAACTCGGTAATAAGTTAGTCACCTTAAGGATCTTTGGGATGAGACAAAGAGAGATCGTAATTGAGTACCTTAGCTAGTTGAAGTGGAGAGTGCATTGTTCTTTAAAGTTTAGCTTCCCTAGGATAGCTTGGTAAATCATATGGCAAGTCCTTGAACTCAAGAGCGAGTGATTGGCCAATGGTCCTTATCAGAAGGGGTGTCTAGTCTAATGGAAGCTTAGGTTTGAATCCATAAGCAATCTCAAATTGTGACATACTTGTGACACTGTAGGCAATCTTATTGTAGGCAAACTCAATTACGGGCAAACATAGATCTGAATCACTTAGGTTTTAACCAATAGCAACTTGGAGCAAAGTCCCCACTGTTTGGTTGATAGCCTCAATCTATCCATTGATTTGAGGGTAGCAAGACATACTAAATAGCAGCGTAGTTCTTAGTCGCTTCCATAAGGTTCTCTAGAAGTAGCTTATAAATTTTGGATCCCGATCAGATACGATTGTTTTGGTACTCCATGGAGCTTGATGACCTCCTTCAAGAAAAGAAAAGAGATAACCAAAGCATTATTAGTTCTTGAGTAAGGAACGAAGTGTGCCATCTTACTAAATTGGTCCATAACCACCATAATAGATCCTTCCATCGAGACATCCCTAATAGACCTAACATGAAGTCCATAATTAACTCAAACCATGGTTTGGTCAGAATCGACAAAGGTAAATATTGCCCTTTCTCAGCTCAGTTCGAAGCTCTTTTGTAGGTAGCACATCTTTCCAGTACGGCTTAGACATCTTTCATCATTCTTGGCTAAAAAATCTAGAAACTAATACCTCATGAGTTCAGTACTTGCCAAAATGTCCAGACAATTCTCCGCCATTTGCTTCGCGCACTAGTAGCTCTCGCATAGAATAGGTCAAGATATACAATCTCCTCTTCTTGAATAAATATTTGTCTTCCTTTTGATAGTCGTCAAGTACCTAACCATCTTCACACCTGGCATAGATCGAGCCAAAGTACAGATCCTCAGTATATAAGTCCTTAATAATAGAAAATGCGAGTAATCTGGTCTACAATTCGATTAGGAGGAATGTCGTCTTGATAGGGCATCAACCACTACATTACTCTTGCCATTCTTGTACTTGACAACATAGGAAAACCCCTCCATAAACTTAATCCACTTAGCTTGCCTCTTAGATAACTTAGGTTGGCTCTTCAAATATCTCAAAGATTCATGGTCAGTGTAGATCACAAATTCTTTGGGTAACGAATAATGTTCCTAAACTGTCAAAGCTTGAATCAAGAAATAGAACTCCTTATCATACATAGAGTAGTTGAGTATGGCTTCTTTGAGTTTTTCACTGAAGTAGGCAATAGGTCGTATTTCTTACATCATCATGGCATATATGCTTAGTTTAAACACATTACACTCTACTTCAAATGCTTTGTTAAAGCTCGAAAGAGCTAAGACAGAAGTAGTGGTTAACTTCATTTTCACCTCCTCAAAACTCCTCTACTCCTCTCCCCATTTGAACTCAATGTTCCTCTTTGATAATTCGGTAAGTGAGGCCACAATGGTGTTAAAATTCTTGATGAAGTAGCGATAGAAAGATGCCAATCAGTGCAAACTTCTTACATTGGCTAAACTAGTTGGCATGTGCCATTTAGTTATCGCCTTCACTTTCTCCTCATCCACTATATACCTCCTCCACTTAATACGAATCCCAAGAAAACTGCTTCAAATCGGTATAAGTTGCACTTCTTCAAAGTGGCATAGAGCTTTTTAGCTTGGAGCTTTGAGAAAACAACTTGGAGATGCTCATAGTGAGGCTCTAAGTCAAGGCTGTAGACTAGAATATCATCAAAATATACAACAACAAATTTTCCAATAAGTTCTCAGAGCACATGGTTCATCGATCTCATGAATGCACATTCAATAACCCAAATGGCATCACAAGCCATTCATATAATCCATGGCATGTTTTGAATGCAACCTTCCACTGGTCCCCTTCTTGCATCCTAATCTGATGGTATCCAGACTTAATATCAATCTTCGAAAAGATTCTTACTCTGTTTAACTCATCAAGCATGTCATTAAGCATAGGTGTGGGATACCTGTACTTGATGATAATATGATTTGTAGCTTGACTGTCTATGTACATCCTCCACGTACTATCCTCCTTTGGCACCAACAGAGTTGGTACAACACATAAGCTTAAGGACTCTTGAACATAACCTCTTCTCATTAGTTCATTAACCTATCTTTGTAGCTTGACAACTTATTTAGGATTTAGTCTATATGTTGGTTTGTTTGGTAATGCGGTTCCTAGTTGCAAGTCTATTACATGTTCAATGCCTCTGACTGAAGGCAGACCTTCTAGAAATTCTTCGGGTCCATAAACTCATCTAGTAGAGACTTCACCTTAGTAAGTAACAACTCCTCACTTAATTTTCACATATCAAGTAACCTTTTGACCAATAGATAGGTCGGCTCTTCATTGTTCATCTCTCTTTTTATCTTGGATTGGGTCATTACCAAAGTGTCCTTCTTCAAAGCGTAGCTCAATTGAGTCTGCATAGTAACCTGCTCAGTTGTCATAAGGCTCAGTTTCACCTTTCTCCCTTTATGCTCTAATGAACATGTGTTCTTCTTATTACCATATATAACTCTCTTATTAAACATCCATGGTCTACTAAGTAAAATATGAGATGTACTCATAGGTAATACGTCATAGAGAACTTTGTCTCAATAGCTTCTAATATAAAACGACACAACTACTTGTTTATTTACTTATAGGGCTCCTTTGTCACCAAGCTAGTATAACTTGTAAGGCTTAAGATATGCTTAGTCAGCAGCGTCAATTGCTGGACTAAAAAATGTGAATGTTGCATTGGTGCAATTGCTGTTGCCAACAATTAATGTGCATAATGACCCATTTACCTTATAGCCAATATGGAACAAATTTTCCTACTACTAATCTTTTGCCACTGGGCTCACACTCATCACTAGCCTCAGTAAAATGGTTACAAGCATGAAGTTTCATTCTTTATTGTAGATAATCTCCTCCTCCTTAGACAGTTAGCTTTATCTGGTCTTTCTTAGCTCTTCCACTTCTTCACCAGTACTGTTTATGTTGCAAACTGTGACTAAGAACAGACAAAGCCGGTTGTTAGATAAATCTAAGCTTGCAGAAAGCTTGAAAAGGATTAACGGGGAAAAGTGAAAAAAGATAGAAACGAAAAATGAAACCGTAAGCAAAACTCACGAACAGCTGTAGAGGATATGATGTACCAATAAAACTTCAAAAGACTCATGGCTCAATTCGATATGACGTATGAATTGGTCCAATAAGGTTACTCGCCACCTAACCTTACTTAAGGAAAAGGATAAAAGTGATGCCGAGAGTAAACAAATAATGTTTACACAAGGAAGAAAAAAATACTCAAAGAGTATATATTAAGAATCATTTGATGTTGTCACAGTTACAAATAGAAGGGTATTTATACCCATAAGTTAGGGCAACCTACCTAAAAAGGAAAAGACAAAAGGGAAATTCTTAAGGAAGTAATGTATAAGGTACCAAAAGGTAAAAATGAATATACAAGAAAAACAATCATTTGTGCAATGGATTCTGCACATGATACTATACATGTGGTGATGCTACATTAGCGAGGTCTTGAAAGATGCAGACAAAAAGTATGGACAGATGGGTTTGTTCGAGCAGGGATGGCTTAGTTAGTCCAGACTCTCTCTCTCAGCTTCTCGATAAGGAAGATGCTGAGTAATTGGTCGGCTCGACGCTAGAGAGTAATCATCAACTCGACATACTGTAAAAAAATGGGTGGTCATACGGCACAACATGAAGGATGACTCAACAAGGAAGTACTCAGCCTTAATAGGGGTTAGTTGGAACAAAAGGATTCGTCGTGCTAGCCCCTCTAGTCCTCGAGCTCGACTGTAGGTCAAAGGTCCAGTAGCCTGATTCTCATCATTCCCTCCAAGTTGTTTCGGATTTAAGATCAAATCTAAATGGTGTTCACTCAGTTCTCCGTCAAGGTAATATGGATTGAGGTCGATAATGTTGAAGGCATCATAAACCTCATAGTCTTTAGGTAATTCTAACCTGTAGGTAGTTTATTGATCTTATAGAGGATTCTGAAAGGCCCTTCCACTCTTGCAGATAATTTGTTCCTCCTCTTGTTTGGGAATTGCTCCTTGTCGAGGTGCAACCACACCAAGTCTCCTGGCTAAAATCATTTAGCTATTCTACCTTTGGTCTTTTCTTACGTTCTTCTGGCAGCTTGGTCAATATGCCGAGTAACCTTATCATAGATGTGCTGAAGGGATTCTACTTTGGTCGTTGCGTCAGGGTCCTCTTGAGCGAATATTGGTGCAGGGGTGTGGTTAAGGGGTAACTCAGGGTTGAATCCATAGACCACCTAAAAAGGAATCTGCTTAGTGATGTCATGTACTGTTCAATTATAGTCAAACTCGATCACTGGCAAGTAAACATCCCAATTAGCCAAGTTTTTGCTTACTGTAGCTCGGAGCAATAACCCCAAAGTACAATTAACCACTTTTGTTTGGCCGTCAATTTAGGAGTGACATAAGGTACTGAAGAGTAATTTAGTTCCTAGCCAATGTCACAAGGTTTTCTAGAAATTGCTCAAGAACTTCGAGTCTCTATCGGAGACTACAATTCTTGGCACACCGTATATCCACACAATCTCCTGCAAGAAAAGAGAAGTTATAGCCAAAGCGTCGTTAGTCTTAGTGCAAGGTATGAAGTGTGCCATCTTACTAAACTAATCCACGACGACTATTATAGAATCTTTGCCTTCATCAGTTTGTGGCAATCCAAGAACAAAGTCCATTCTCAATTCAGTCTATAGCCTCATTGGAACAAGCAGGGGATTGCTTTCCTTTGCTTAGCTTGTCACTTGGCTTTCTTACATACGACACAACTTTCGAAAACTCAGTGCACATCTTTCCTCATTTTCGGCTAAAAGAATCGGCCATTTATCAGTTTACAGAATCCTCCTTTCCCCAAAATGTCCGGAGAGACCTCTACCGTGCTCTTCCCTGACTAGTAGCTTAGTAAACAAGTCGGCATGCATAATTTTTCACCTTAAAACAAGTAGCCATCCTTTACATGATATTTGTCCACTATCTTCCCATCGACGCATCATGAAATTATGCATCCAAAGTGTAGATCCTCGGAGTATTGTTTTTTGATACTTGCAAATCCAAACAGCCTGATCTGCAATTTTAATAAAAGTGCATATCTCTTCGAAAGAACATTTACAACTACGTTGCTCTTTCCTTGCTTATATTTTATCACAAAATTGAATCCTTTAAGGAATTCAACCCATCTTACCTGCCGCTTCAATAACTTAACTTGACTTCGAAGGTACCTTAATGATTCATAGTTAGCATATATGACAAATTCTCTCGGCAGTAAATAATGTTGCCAAACTTGTATTGCTCGAATTAGTGCCAAAAGTTCCTTATTATACATAGAATAATTTAATTGGGGTCCTCGGAGTTTCTCACTATGTAAAGCAATTGGTTAACCTTCCTGCATCAGGAAAGTGCCTATTCCAATGCTTGATGCATTGTATTCTAGCTCAAAATTTTTGTCAAAGTCAGGTGGTATTAACACCGGTGTAGAGGTCAACCTTTCTTTTACCTCGGCAAAACTCCTCTCCTTCTTTTCTCCCCATTGGAAGTTGGTGTTTTTCTTCATTAGTTCAGTATGTCGCACAGCGAAGGTGCTAAAATTCCTAATGAATCTTATGTAAAACGAAGCCAATTCATGGAAACTTCTCACGTCGGCACAAGTAATAGGAGTCGGCCACTCGATAATTGCTTGGATCTTCTCATTATCGACTCGTAAGCCTCCTCCACTGACTACATAGCCTAAGAATACCACTTCCTCCTAGCAAAAGCAACATTTCTTTAGATTATCGAATAATCTCTCGGCACGAAGGATATCCAGGACTGCTCAAAGATATTTACAGTAACTCGGCAAGTCGACACTATAGACTAGGATGTCGTCAAAGTACAATACGACACACTTCCTAATGAGATGTGTCAACAGACGGTTCATTAATCTCATGAAAGTACTCAAGGCATTCGATAAGTTAAAGGGCATGACCATCTACTTGTAAAGTCCATATCGAGTCTTGAACGTAGTCTTCCATTCGTCGCCTAGTCGATTGCGGATTTGATGGTAGCGAAATTTAAGATCAATCTTGCTAAAACTCTTGGCTTTACTCAGTTCATCCAACATGTCTTTTGGCTAAAGATTGGATACCTGTATTTGATCGTGATTTTGTTCACGGCTTGGCTGTCTACATACATCTATCAGGTTCCATCCTTCTTCAATACTATAAGTGCAGGCACAGCACAAGGGCTGAGACTCTCTCTTATATAGCCTCTCTCCAGCAACTCATTAACTTAACATTGGAGTTCAGAAGCTTACTCAAGATTCATCTGATAAGCTGGCTTCTTCAATAGTGCAGCATTGGGTACTAAGTCAATACAGTGCTCTATGCCTCAAGTTGGGAGCAAACCCTCAGGTAATTGTTTTAGAAATAGGTCAACATATTCATTTAACAACTCCTTAATCTCTTGGGGTAACCCACTCCACTCCCTCATTTCTAGCAGTTGCTTAACCAACAAGAGGGTTCACTTATTAGCATTAATAGCCTCTCAAATCTTGGCTTTACTCATCACTAAAGTTTTCTTCGATCCATGAGCAAGTTTCGTTTGCAACTTATTGACTTCTTTTGACAGCATCAAGTTTAGTGTAATCTCCTGATCATCCGTCTCGAACATGTATGAGTTCCTATAATTGTCATGGATGACCCTCCTATTAAATAACCACGGCCTACCTAACAACACGTAGGAAGCACACATAGGTAGGATGTTGCAGTGAATCTGGTTAGAGTAGTTCCCAATAGTGATCGGCAATAATATTTGCTAAGTGACATGTAATGCTCCTTTCTCACTCAACCAGTGCAACTTATACAACCTTGGATGTGAAACAGTTGGCAACTTCAGTTTTGAAACAAAATTAGCTAATGCCATATTGGTGCAGCTTCCACTATCTATGATAAGGGCGCAAATCTAATCATTCACCTTGCAAGTGGTATGAAACAAATTCTCTCTTTGCTCCTCCTCTCGTGAAGATTCCATGTTCATAGTGCGTCAGACAACCATGAGTAACTAATCTAAGTCCTCAGGAAATATGTCCTCCTTAATCAGCTCTTTCTCGGCACTTTCTTTCTCAGTAAGAACCTCCTCCTCCTTAGGTTCCTCATCCGTATTCTCCACTTCTAACTTCAAGATATCTCCCTTGATGACTATTGTCCGTCGATTCAAGCACTGAGTAGCCATGTGTTTGAACCCCTAGCACTTGAAGCACTTAATCAAGCTGGTCTTCTTGCCAGACTCTTACCCCTTCTCATACGTTCGGGTCGGCATTACATCATCAGGTCGATTTTTCTACTCAGCTCTTACATTAAGCTTTCTACTTGGCTCTATACTTGATTGAGCTCAGTGACTTGCCTGTTTAGGTCAGCTAGTTGGCATCCTCGCTAGTGCTCGACTCCTTCTTTGCCTCTCTTCTTGCTGGGCAATCCTAATAGCCTCATCCATGGTGTCAAATCATTAGAGCTCCATAATGTCTCGAATGTCTCCTTTCAACCTAGTAACGAACCCAGAGACTATTCGAGTTAGTGGTTCCTCCACTTTGTAACGCATCATAAGCATTTAAAATTCTTGAACATACCCGTCAATAGTTCAGCCTCCTTATCTTAGCTCCTGAAGCCAAGTGAAAGTATCTTAGAGGTATGTTTCCGGCATGAATCTATTTTTTAGCACTCTTCATCTCAAGCCAAGTGTTAATCTCTTGGTATCCTTTTTGTCTTCTCATGGCTTGAAAATTCTTCCACCACATGGCAGTATATCTAGAGAACTCAACAGCAGCAGTTCTCACTCTCTCATAATCTTCATATTGATAGTAATCAAACGCATGCTCCACCTTCTCTTCCCAATCCAAATACTCATCAGCATTCGTAGATCCATCGAAACTCGAAATGTGAAGCTTCACATGGTCGAACGCTCTAGGGATTCGTACATACTTCTCTTCAAAATACTCTTCTTCCTCTTTATTAAGCTCTCTTAGGTTTATCGTTCGCCTTACTTGTCTGCCAACTCCTCTACCTTGAATGGGTTGAGCTAAGTTCTAATCTCTAACAGGTTGAGCAACTTGGGGAATGTTTTGTGTAGTTTTAATAGGTCGGCAAGACAGCGTATGAATAGTTCGGGTCAGATCTACTAAAAGGTTAGCTACCTTATCAAGTCTTTCGTCAATGCTTCTAGGAGTTCCTTAAGATTGTCGTCTATGGTGGACAACTCCACTATCTTCACCAGTACCAACATTCATACTTAGGTCTATCATTTTTCCTCACAGATTCAAAACTCAAACAAATACTTTAGGAAATTAACAGTTAATAACACAACAGTCAATTGAATATAATAACGTGCTTTGTTTCACACATATAAAACAAAGTATAACAAAACTTTAAGAAAAACTACTACAGTTCACACAAAACCTTCGCTCTTATACCAAGATGTTGTAAACCGTGATCAAGAACAAGTAAAGCCGATCGCTTGATGGGTCCAAGCTTACAGAAAACTCGAAAAAGATTAATGGGGAAAAGTATGAAAGGGCAAAAACGAAGAATGAAACAGTAAGCAAAACCTACGAATAGCTTCAAAGGATATGATGCACCAATAGAACTTTCAAAGACTCACGGCTTAATTCGATATGATGTATGAATTGGTCTAATGAGGTTACTCGCCACCTAAATTTGTTTAAGGGAAAGAATAAGAGTGATGCCGAAAGTAAATAAACCATGTTTATGCAAGGAAGAAAAAAAGTACTCAGAGTGTACATTAAGAATGATCTACTGTTGCCACAGTTACAAGTATAAGAGTATTTATACCCATAAGTTAAGACAACCTACCTAAAAAGGAAAAGACATAAGGGCATTTCCTAAGAAAATAATGTACAAGATACAATAGGGTAAAAATAAATATACAAGAAAAACAATTATTGGTGCAACGGATTCTGCACATGATATTATATACATAGCAATGCTGCATTGGCAAGATCGTTAAAAGATGCGGACAAAAAGTACAGACAAATGGGCTTATCCAAGCAAGGATAGCTTAGTTAGTCTAGACTCTCTCTCTTAGCTTCTCGACAAGGAAGATGTCAAGTAGTTGGTCGACTCAGTGCTAAAGAGTAATCATCAACTCAGCATACTATAGAAAAACGGGTAATCATACAGCATAGAATGAAGGGTGACTCGGCAAGAAAGTACTCGGCTTCGATATTGGAATAGAAGGACTCGTCGTGGCAACTCCTCTAATCCTGAGGCTTAACTACGAGTCAAAGGTCTGATAGCCTGATTCCCATCGGTTTACCTCAATGGTAGGTACCTCTCCTTTAATCAACATGATTTTTCTATTTGAACATTAAGTGGCCATATGTCAAAAACCTTAGCATTTAAAGCATTTGACCTTACTGGTCTTTTGACCATAGCTTTGCCCTTTCTCAAACGTCCTCAAAATCTCTTTTTCCTCTACTCAAGCAGTGGGAGCAAGTTAAATCTCAGCAACTTTACTTTGTTCTAATCGCACAAGTCTGTTTGAAATAGGTCAACTAGGGGTAAGCCAATTGACAGGAACTTAGAATCTTCCTACTTGATGCCTCTTAATCCTTTGGGTAGCTTTGATTGCCTCATTAAGTATACCAATATCCATAGTCTCCAGAATGTCTCCAAAATATCTCCAATCTCATACTTCAATCCATTAATGAATCGAAATACAATTCGGTCTTCAGGCTCAACAACTTTACAATAAATCATTAGCATATAGAATTCCTTCATATACACATCAACACTAGATTCTCCTTACCTCAGCTCTTGCAATCTCTTAAAGGCATCTTACAAATAGTAGCTCAAAACAAATCTCCTCCTCATTACTCTCTTCATTTCATCTTAATTCCTAATCTCATACTCTCCTTCTCTTCTTCTAGTGGCTTGCAAATTATTCCACCATAAAGTAGCATGGCTGGTAAACTCTAGTACAACAAGCCTAACCTTAGTATTCTTTAACACTTCATGACACTCAAACTGCTTCTCTATCTTATCTACCCAATCTAGGCAGTCCTCAGTATCACTACTTCCAGAAAAACAAGGTATCTACATCTTCAGTCCTTCCACTTTAGGAGCTCAAATATTCCTTTCCTTAGGTTCATAATACTCTTCTTCTTCTTCACCCATCTCCTTATCCTCCTCTTTAATCTCTTCCAATGTGAGTCTACATCGAGTAGCTCTATCTACTCCTCCAACTCGAGGCAATTGAACTGGAAGATTAGCTCATCCTTATAAGCCATTTCCTCTCTCCAGTGGCTCATTGTTTCAGCCTCTGTAAGGGTCATTTCTAACTTACTGCCTGTCTTCGTTTATGGTAATCACCAGGCTAATCATGAGGTCGATAACCTTGTCCAATCTCTCGTCTACAGATTGGGGGGTAAAACTCTGTTATTGACCTTAACCATTATGAGTACCACTCTCTTAGTTACCTAGGGTTCCTTAAACATTATAGTTGGATGTGGTTATCTACTACAATAGATTAACATCTTAAACACAATTCAAAAATCTCCTTCGAACAACAACAAAACAACACTTAATACACCAACAACTATTATAACAATAATAATAGTAACCAGCATATGACAGACCAATCATACACTTACACTCTGTTTTGCAAACACCAAATAAGGGAAAACAGAGCACTAGATTTCTTCAATCACTAAACACTTCTCAGACACTCACAACAACAACAAATAGTTTCTTCAATGCATTATAGTAATAGCAAGTCACTCAAAATACAAGATAACAGAAGCTTGCTCAAACGTAGCCAAGCTTTGATACCAAGATGATACGAGTCGTCAGAAAGGTTGACACAAGGCCACCAATATCATACGAACTAAGGTGGGTTCGAACCTTAGGATGGCTTAAAAGATATATGGAAGTCAAGGATTAAGCAGGGGTTTCATACACCGACAGCGGATATGACAGACTAATGCCTCACACAAACTCAAACTATACTTGATATGACGTAGAAGTATAATATAAGGTTGCTCGCCACTAGTTCATACTCAATGGTCTAGATAAGAGCTCTTCAAATTCTCGATTCTCACAAGAAAACACAACCTCAAGAAGGAAGTAAAGAGGGAAATAAGTTTGAAAATTCAATGTTACTTGCTTATGGCAATTATATGTTATTAGTATTTATATGGCCCAATTAAGGCAAGTCCTAGCTTTATGTAAATTACAAAAAGGATTCCTACTAGAAAATGGAAATAAGAATAGATTATAAGAATAAAGTTGTAAATAGATAAAAAGAATATCCAAGTACAAAAAGGATACTCAAGTATAAAAAGGGATAGTACGGATGTCAGAAAATAAGGTACATGTCAACTATCCATTCTACGATTTTAGCGATACTACTTTACTGAGCAAAGCTGATTCTGAGCAAAGTAAATCAAGTCAGTCGCTCGACAACATGGTAGATTCGTAATTCAAGGCTTAGGAAGTGTTGGTCTAGTAGGTAGCCATTCTTTTGATTGGCCTCAGCTGATCAACTTAGAAGTGAGAAAACTAGGCCTCGGTTGTTTGTTAGCTTGGCAATAGGCAAATTCATTACTTGGCTTTGGGCTAGTACAACATAGAGAGGTTAGCTTAGCACCAGGTCAAGCACCTCAAGGGTTCTTATAATGAAGTAGAGAGAGGTCGGATGGGATAGCTCAACAAGTCGAGGTAGATAAACCATTGCTCTCCTAAGATAGCTCAGCCAACCAAACTAGTGAGTCCTCGAGCTCGAGAGCGAGTGATTGGCTTATGATCGCTATCATTTCTCTCTTTCCCCCCTTTTTTTCTCAAAAGTTCACTTTTATCTCGGATAACACTCTTACTCTCTTTACTCAATTTCGACATACCTCCCATACCTTTCATAGTGCATATCTAGGATGAATACTACCCCTTGGGCCCTTAGTGGCTTTCTCCTTCTTCCTTTTAGTCTTCCTTGTTAACTTGAGAGTCGAAGAGCCTTCGTAGCCACACCACCACAAGGGGCTTTTTTGTAGGATTCAAGGATCAGGAGGCAAAACCTAGACCAATTTCACCCAGACTCCATGTGAAACCATTTACCCCAGTTAGTTTGATTACAATCAACAATAAGTATCAGATACAGATACCCATATGTAATGGATATGCAAATTATAAATAAAGTAATCCAATAGAATTTTGTAGAGATCCAATAGAATTTGGCTCATGTGAACTTTGTGCATCTAAATGTGCTTTTTACCCTAATTAGGAGAAATGGGTTGTTGGTGGGTTATGAGAATAATACATGTAAAAAAAAAACACTACAAATAAATTTTCTTAAAAAAGGAACACTATTGATAAACCTATATTAGACAAATCTATAGCAAATTGTGTTGGGACATTCAAATGAAGTTACCAACTAGAGGTAATCGTAGTATGGGATGGGATTCCTATATTTATGAAGCACATGGTTGTATAAGTAGAGAAATTAGTGTAAGACAATTTGACTCTTAGGCTTTTAAAGTCTCATTGATTACAATGTTACTTATTGATGATAAAATTTGGGAAACTGGACTTAGGTTAAGCTTTTAGCTTACAAAAGAACAAAAATTAAGCTAAAGGTGTAAGAGAACAATTTTGGCTTTACTACTCCAATATCTAAGTAAGTAAATGGTATAAAGGATAAAGAGTATAATGCAAGATAAAGTAGTAAGTGGGCTAAGAAGGTTTATCATATAACCTCTGAGCTTTATTTATAAATGTTGGTGGATAATCATCTTACAGTAATAGTTTACATATTTATCACATGCTAGAATAACCACTTGGACTATATCTTAATTCTTAGGGACGTAAGCTAAGAAGGTTTATCGAATAACCTCCAAACAGCTCATGCCTCCTTACCCTAATTTAAATATTCAAAGTGCTGTCTTAGGAGTGTTTGACCTATATTTGAAGGATAAGGATTGTATGTCTCAACTCTAAGTTATTCTAGGTAATTTCAAGCTCTTCAATAGACTTTGGAATTGGATAAGTAGTTTCGTTACAAGGCTTACTTTATCTCTTATGCTAGGTCTATAGTTTGACTAGCAAATGAAGGTAAAAAAAGGCTTAAACAGCTTGCCTCAAACATGTAAGAGGTTGTTTTGAGCCTTCTAGGCCTTAGATAAGAATCTCCTATTAACATTGCTCAAGTTAAATATAAGACAATTAAATGAAACCTATGTTGCTAGTTATAATTTTAGTTGTTGCATTTAGGATATAGAATTATGTGCCCTTTATGTAGCTAAGCGTACATGTAGTAATGCTTTAATCATTGGGAATCATGGTCATACATATTTGAGACTTTAAAACATTTTAAATACTAGAATCTTGGGGTAAAACATGAGAGAGAAGTGCTTGAGCATTATGTTTCTTATTTGCATACAAAGATATACAGCAAGATTGTTGCACCTTTAAAGTCAGAGCATTGTATAACTAAAAAATATGAAAAACAATATATTAAAAAAAAAAGATACAAATACTACTTATATCAAAAAGAGAATACTATGAACAAACCAACATCAATTGATTTACAACTAATATAGGTTTGAATATTCAAAATAGAACAGTCAATTGGATGTAATCATAACGTGGGATATAGTTGTATCCCATGACATTTCTAAGTATTAAAAGCTTTAGATAAAGAAGACAGAGAGATGTATTCAACCTTACATGTTATACTAGCATGCAAAGACGTGTGGCCCACCTTTTAGGTTTAAAGCATGGGCACAATTAAAAAATGAAAATTAATAGATGCGGGAAAAGATACTAAAAAATTCTACATATCTTAATAGGGACAACATTGACAAAGTAATGTCACATAAACGGTCCCCACATACATTCTAATCACATCTTATTTGGAGTAGATGCAGTTTAGTTCAATATGGTTCGGATCTCTTAGCAAACTGAATTTAATATAATAATTTGGTTTTTCTTTTTAAATCGAACTTAATCATACAGTTTAATTTGTAAATTTTTTAAAACTAATTAAAACCGGTTCGATCTTATTTAATTTATTGTTCAAATCATTTGTATTAAATTTTCATTAAATATTTTTATTTTCAATAAATATGAAATTTTAAATAAAATTTACTTAACTTAATCTTAATAATTGATATAAAATTAAAATAAAAAATAATAAGATATGAAAAATTTAATAAAATTTATGAGGATTAATAAAAAAAATATAAAATAATCATATAAATTTTTTTTAACTAAATAATTCGAAATCAAATTAAATCAAATCAAATTAAATCGAATTACAAATCATTTATATATAATCTAATAAATCTTAAATCAAATGATTTATAAAACCTCCTTTTGGATTCCATTTGAGTGAGGATTCGATCGTATAACTTAATTTTTTTTTTCTAACCATATATCTTACTAGGAAGTAAATGCGAGGAATCACGTGGGAAGGAGGGCTCCACTTGGTTGATACATTCATACACGGCGGCATGTATCACGAGGAACACAGAATGTCAAAATTGGCTGGTCGATCATGGCGGTCATTTTCCTCTCTCCGACGTCAGTCCTTCGCATCGAAGGTTTGACATGGTTGTTTCGATTGTCTTTTCCTTCTTTTCTCATTTGTCCTACATGCACTTTTGAAAGCTTTCTTTACCGGGATATATCGATTCCTATTCTATAATAGAAGTGATAATTAAAATATAATAATTGAAAAGTAAAAATTATGAGTAAATATTTTAAAAATATATTTTATGTATTAAAAAAACATATTTAATTAATATTTCTATCAAAATGAATAAAATAAAGAATAGACAAGTTTTACTTTATAGATATTTATTAGTTAATTGATTTTATAAAACGAGCATATATGTAATTATGTTTCTATTTTTTTTTTGTTATCTTAATTTTGACAAACATAAGACTTAAATAGATATTAAAAATGGAAAAAAAAAAAGGTAAAACAAATATGCATGGTTAGATTTAATCTTCCATAATTATTTGCTTTATGCTCGTTTAGTTTCTTTGTAAAATTTTCCATTTAGACGCTCATATTTCTAAAAAGGATGTATTTAAATTCGTGTAGGTGTATGAGTATTTATATAGCAAGTGTTGTACATGGAATTTGGAAATTATACCGAAATGGAACTACTTTTAGGTTTCATTGCTTTTCTTATATTCGAAAACGATTTTTAAAAATTGGAATTCATTTTTCTGATAAACATCATTCCAGCTTTAAATGAAACGTCAATTCCGGAACTGAAATATTAGGATTGCGACTCTCTTCTTATCTGTCCAAAATTACCATAAAATACTAAAATTTTTATCCCATTTCAATGGATCAGAGTCTATGACTTTAGATAAAAAATTTATGTAAGAAAGCTTAAAGTAAAGATTAATGAACTTATCTTTAGTTCCTTTCAATTTCTTTTAACTTCTTTCTTTCTTTTTTTTTTTTTTCTGAATGTTATATGTGATATTCTTAACCATTTAAACATACTTCTTATTACTATTATACGAATACGCCTGAAAATAGTCTTGTTGTCTAGTTAACGTGAACATTATTCTTTTATAGAGATACAATAGGTTTGAATCTTTTTCCCCATTAGTTGAGTAATATATGGTTGATGGGGAAAAAAAAATTGTAGTTGCACAATCTCAAACAGTAATATCATAGATAAAATGTAAATACCATAAGTTAAAATATAGAGTTTGAGAAAATCAAACAAATGCTATATGAAAGTTTTATTTTTTCTGTCAATCTTCTCTTCTAACACCAAGTGACAATAAGCAGGCTTCTCCTTTTAACATACACACTATTTGAGAAAAAGAAACAATTGAGGTGTATAAATCACACAATCCTATCTTGTGTCATAATTTGTACCTTAAAATTAGCATAGTATTATAAAATCTCTCTCACATTTTTCATAGATAGCATTTCATTAAATTTAAAGAGTACGCTAATTTGTTTCGAATTATAATAATTTTCCACACCCTTTTCCACGTAACCCCTAGTCATGATGCTAAATTCAAAACTTTTACCACTTCTGTAAATCACAATAGTCAGTACTTTTTATTTTCTCTTTATTCCTTCCTTGATCTACAAGTCTTTGTATAGGGTTTAGATTTCAACGTTCAAATATTGTAATCATGGAAATAGTTATAAAATATCATTTTTCCTTTGATAAAAGATATCTTGGTCTGTAGCTTTCTTGAATTTTTTAATTTAACTTTGTATAATTTGATCTGGGTCTTAACTCGTAAGTTTCCTTCCTGGTCTCGAATTAATTTCTAAAGTTTCTTTAGTTTCTGAATTAGTTGTAAGCTTCTGCAGTGTCTTTTACTCTCTGAACCGATTTTAAGCTTCTGAAACTTCTTCATTGTCTTCTACTTTTGAAAACGTTTTTCGCTTTTGAATGTGACAGTTGTTCTGAGATGATTCCTTATTTTTGGCTCAAGCCTTTTTCTTAATTTAAATTTTTTCTATTTCCGAACTCCCTTTTTGGTTTAGCTTCTGAATTGATTTTTTTTTTTTTTTCCTTTCTTTTCTAAGCCAGTCTAGCTCTTTCTAGTAATTGTTTCTTGATTTCTACATAGGAAATCAGAAACGATAACGAGCACGAATTCATTTTCGAAATCTCAAGCCGACTGACGTATGAAGTTAAAAAGAGACTAACTTTATTTCTGAATTAAAGTAAATAAAACATATGCAGTAATACGAGTGGATTGGCAACTGAATTCGGAAAAAACCTTGGTCTGAGTATCACTCTTTTAATAAATATATCAACAAAATATATAAAAGATGGCTTGTTATCATAGAAAAACTATTCCGAAAACTCAACATATACCTTGATACACAAGCACGCACGTAAGGAAATTATTAAATTTATTATCTAAACTTTTTGTTTTTACAATGGGTAAACGTTAATTTTGGTACTTAAACTTTACCTTTTTTTCATCAGAATTAGATAATTGATTGTAAAAAAAGATAAAATTTAGATAATGAATTATAAAAATTGATAAAGTTTAAATAGTTATTTATAGATAAAATTCTTATACCAAATTGATACTTTTAAATTTTATATGGGTAATTGAAGTCTACCTTTTGCAATGAATTATCCCTATTGTCAAAGTTCGAATTTCATTCCTCAATTCCATTTTCAAAATTATCCACACTATTTTATCTAACTCCATCCACTTCCAATACTTGGATTTTTCGAGGAACTAGAGGGTGACACCTGTTATGAACCATTAATTTAACGCACTTAATCCAACTAGGTTGTGGACGTGACATGTCAAGTATCATACAGGACAACAAATGAAAAAGAACACTACCAAGTTAGGGAAAAAGGTGCTTAATAAAAATAATGTACCCTCTTTTTCATCAAACTCTCTGAATATAAAGACGGTAATTGCATTTCCATTAACCAGATAGTTTAGGATTTGATTTTTTTTTTTTTATTGCTTTCGGGATTTCTTTTTTCTGCAATAAGAAGTTGCACATGCACTAGTACTTAAATAACTAAGTAATCACATTAAATATCTTAATAGGAAACGAAACAAATTTAAATCGAAAAGCTTGCGGTGAATAAACTCCAATATGCATGTTTGCTTTTGACACTTGAATCACATTGCCTGGTGTATATGATATTAGGGAGGAGGAAAAAGAACAAAAAAAAAAAAGATTCCACTGGATACCTGTTGAGGGGTAAAATAAATTTTTCTTTATTAAATTTTTGTAGACTTATTCTTTTTTTCCCCCCTCAATTTATCTTAAGAAATATAAAAAGGTTTCCTTTTAAAATTTTTAACGAAGTGCATGCAAACTCATGTTATCTAGAAGTTTAGTAAATTAACGTACGAAATTATTTGATCGCATATCCTACGAATATAAATATGCGACCATATGTATTTGCTAAGTTTACGTACTCATGGATGAGGAAAACCTTGAAAAATCATCTTAAATGTTATATAATGTACAGCGTACTTGGAAGCTGCTTCAGGTCACTTATATTTTAGAAAATCGATTAGATCATCAGCCTCACAAAGAATTGACAATACCAAATTATTCACTTAAATAAAGTAGAATAAGTAGAATCATCATGATACATCATCCACGAAAGGGGCCCAGCTTCCCAAACCGAAAAAGAAGTTAATTATGGATGTATATTTTGTTATTTAAAATTATTATAATTTAATAATATAAATATTAATTTTTAATGAGATAAATTTTATTTAAATCCTTTCTTTTTTATATTATATTATATAATGCAGTTGGCCAAATCTATATATATATTATCAAAAATATCTTAACATAATTCTTGATATGATATCCCTCCTTCTGGTTGCATGTTTCCATGTCCGTCTATAATCATCAGCTTTCAAGATCTATTCTTTTAAAGGTGGCCGTTTGATTTGACTTGAAGTCGAAACCACCATATAGCTAAACTGGAAATAGCTTCTTTTTTTTTTTTTTTAGCCAATTATTACATATTATAACCATGAGAAAGTAGTATCCATATTACTATGCTACAGCAATCTTTGCAAAACGGTTTGAGTGATGCAAAATATGAAGACTAACGGGCAAGCATGACCTATTCGTTAATTTATTTACAAGAACGTAAAAAGGATATTAGGAAAACTCACCACAAAAATCATTTACGAGATTCGGGCAAAGAGTACATATATAAAGTTAAGTTACTATTGTTCATTAAAAAAAAAAAAAAAAGTTAAGGTACTTGCTAACTATGCAGAAAAATGGATGGAATTCCCCCAGCAACATATACGGCTATATTTTGGTAATGACACTATCTTTAGATTTTTAATCTATATATGGTAGGACATGATGGGAGATGATGCATGTTGATATTATTAAGGGTAGGAAAGTATATATTTGATTACAATGTTTACCTATATTTCTATTTAAGTCATTAATATTCTATTTTTTATTATATTCTAAACATTTTTAAACTTTTATAAAAGCATATTTCTATTAATTTTGTTAAAAATTTAATCCATTCTATATTCATATTGGTTTTTAATTGTCCCATAACAATTAAATAAATAAAATAATATTAGATATATTTAATTACAAAATATAATTTAAAAATATTATTAATTATATTTACATAATATGATCAAAATAATAAAAAGTACAAAAAATTAAACTAAAACAAGAAAAGAAAAGGTTGTGAAAAACTATGCAACCTCTAGCCACCTTAGCCGGCTACCTAAATGCTAATTTGAAAACTAATATATGTCGAGGATAGACTGAAAATTTAATAGAGTCAATAAAATCCTATTAAGTTAGAAAATATTAATAACTCAAATAGGAGAAGGAGAAAAAAAAAATTAAAGAATCATGTGGAAAAATAGGAGGACTAAATGTATATTTTCCTCTATAAAAAAAATTAAACACAAATATATTAACTAAATGGATAAGTTACAGTGATACCCCCTAAAAGTTACTAAAATTACAAAAAGACAATGAAATTTTAAAATATTGCACTTAAGCCTGTCGATAGTCCATTTCTTTCTGGGCCTCAAACCTAAGACTGACCTATCCAAGGCACTTGAATAACAAGCGAGAAGCAACACAGTTAATATGGTAACTTCCCATGATCGATGATTCCTTCCATGACCTACTTAACGACAACTTGAGATATAGGGAATCGTGTAAAAATCATCCAATTGCCGTTCTAACTTCCCTTTCACCTATAGTAACCTCTACAATACACTAGGTCAACTAAAACCTTAAGCTCTCTTGTTGCTACTCTTGACTATTCCTTTTGTTTGCATTACTTACTCGAGTATCAAAGTTCTTATGCAAGAAACACCTCCAACATCTTAAAATTTGTTTTCTTTTACATATCTCTAATATATAGACAAGATCCTTCATTTAAGTTCAAGCCTAACCAAGTTGAGAAATTCACAATAATAATGCACTTTAATAAATATTAACATAAAAGGTTTCTCCTTTGATATAGTATTAAGTCAATTTTTTGTGTTGATATACAATTGAAATTATTTAAGATCAATCTATGAATCCATTTAATATGTATTGACTGATTAAATATAAACTAAGTTGAAAAAATAAAATCTTTTAAATGAAATGATAAATTAGCCTAAAAATAATTACAAGTCTATATTTAAGTAAATGACTAAATTGATATACATAGCACAGGAGGAAAAATCTTTTAAGTATCAATATTTTTCGAAGTGTGTAATATTTTAAAAGTATGAGATCTTTTTATAATTTTTATATAATACAACACAATATACCTTCCAGGAATTCTAAAGATGGTCGAAAACCCTAGCTCCCCAACCCTCGCCACCCCCCACCCACCCCCAATCGCTCTCCAAAGACAAAAGCAGTGACAGATCCCAACGCAGTCGTAAATCGCAAGCTACAAAGGACGACAAACAATCAAGATTTGTATTTGAAGCGCATAGATATGATGGAGACACGCAAAGATCTCTAAGTAATTTTAAATTAATTCACGTGAGAAGGAAGCCTCTTTAATTGATGAGGCTCGGGGTAAGGAAACGCTCAATGGTGAGATTAATTGTCCAACTACTGCAATTAAGGAAACACTAGAATCAGAGCTGCACGGAAAGGAGAATGGAAATAATGGTGCACCAGCTATAAGTGATAGGGAAGGTATGGAATAGTTGACTGAGAAATCTTTATCAGAAGATATACAGTTAGGAAAAGATTCTAAAACGAACGACCAGTTAATGAACAAGGCCAAAAGGGGAAAGAGGCAAATTCAATTGCGTTTAATGAAAATAACTTCCCTGAAGAGAAGTTACAGTGTTTGGAAAATGAAGAGACACAACGGGAAATCCTATCTAGTAGAGATATAAATGTACCTTTTGAGGGTTATAAAATGGTGTCCGACTCCTTGAAGCATCCTCAAAAAAGCTATGTAAAATGGTTCGGGTGGCTAAAGTAGAAATTCTACTGTAACTCCTCTCCAATGACTCAGATAGATCGAAGTTGCACTCAGATCATCTCATTTGGGAGATCCGAGCAAATGGACTTTTATGGCTAGTAGTAGTGGAAGTTCAATGCATCATCCTCCATCCGAGAAGGTGGAAGAAAATCCAAGTGCCTGAAGTGTTCTTCCGGCCGATTATTCAAAGGACGCGAACATTCCATCAGGGCAACCGAGTGATAAGAATCACCGACCAAGGCTTCGTTACGGTGAAAATGCCCATGTTTCACGAGGACTTGATGGGAAGGGACATACTCTAGATGATGGAATGGACGTGCAAACTGTTAATGGAGAGGGTATACATCCTTGTAGCAGCGATTCCAACTGACATCTACAGGGTCCCTTTTGTTATCCTAGTAGTGGAAGAGGGCGAGAAGCAAGTACTAATCACTGCAGATGATCATGTTCTACACAGTGTTTCAACCCTGCCGTTGAATGGTTAAGATTGATTTTTAATGACAAACTTACAGCCCGGATTACTGCTACAAAATGACAACTAACATGGTTGCATTTGAACTCACTAAAACCCTCTCATCGACATACATCTCCTCCCATTCAAAGCATTAACGTGAAATGCCACGGGAGCAAATGCTGAATGTCACGGGTGGGCAATTCTGATCTCAAGATCCAACATGATCCGTAACTCCTCATCATGACTGAGACAAAAATGGGGAGGCAAGCAATGACTGAACTCAAGGATTATTTGGAATACAATCGTAGGCTTTGTGCCGAGGCTGAGGGTTTCAGTGGAGGAATCCTTGTGCTGTAGAATGCTGCGACAATCACTATTCATTTTATACACCTGTCTCGATAACAAGTCTTAATAAAAGTTCAGGTACGAAATTGTCCTTTTCCTTGGTTCTTTTCTGCCATATATGCTAATCCCAATAGAGGAATTAGATGCTTGTTGTGGGAAGACTTATGTGTGTGGGCGGATAAAATTTCTGGGCCTTGAATTCTCATGGACGACTTTAATGAAATCTTAACTAGAGATGAGAAGTGAGGAAGGGTAGAAATAAACCAAAGCTAGGCTTGGGAATATCGACATTGTATGAATGTATGCGGTATGGCTGACATTGGTTTTGTCGACCCACGTTTCATGTGATAAAAAAGATTGAAAAACCTCGACGAGCTGGTGCAAACAAGACTATATAGGGTATGGGCCAACTCTGATTGGAGAAGGCTTTACCTAGAGGCCAAACTCTTCCACTTATCCTCTAATCAATCAGACCACCTGCCCAATCTTCTCAATGCCAACCAAAGTTCAAGGGTGGTCTCAAACATTCCAGGCCATTCCGTTTCCAACCAATGTGGTTGGAACACCCTGGCTTTAAACCTCTGGTAGTAAGCTTCTGAAATAGTCCCACCTTTGACTACCTCTCTAGCCTGAACAATTTTGTAGATGGTCTCAAGGCATGGAACAAAAAGGTGTTTAGAATTATTTTTGTCCACAAAAAGAAAGTTTTGGAAAAATTAGAAGGGTATGCCTAAGGTTGTTTGATAGACCAACACAAAGCGTGATTGATAGAGAGAAGAATCTGCAAAATGAGCTCTCCTAGTTTTTAAAACAGGAGGAAAAGCTTTGGGCAAATAAAGCTCGAGTAAACTGGGTTATACACGAAGAAAGGAACACCCGTTTTTTCCTTACAGGTGTACTAGCACAGAGATCTAAGTCTAGAGTAAATGGCATATATGATTCAGTAGGAAATTGGGTAACAGAAGAGAAAAGAATCCAATAGCTTTTTGTAGACTTTTTCAACAATCTCTACTCTTCGGAAAGAGCTTTTGTTTGGAAAGAACTAGAGAACTGGAATAGTGAACAGAGAATCTCGTTGGATACTGAAAAAAATTAGTTACAACAGCCTTAGCATAATGAGGAAATCAAACGAGCCTTGTGGTGCGTAAGGAATGTTAAATCCCCAGGTCTAGACGGCCTACATGCAGAATTCTATAAGAAATGCTGGAACACTGTCAAAGAAAAGGTGTGCGGAACGGTAGGAGATATCCTTAGGAATGGTTCTATGCCTACACAACTGAATTATACCCTCCTTGTTCTTATGCCAAAAATCATGGGTGCTAATAAGGTAAAATAATTTTGACCGATCGACTTATCTACCACAATGTATGAAATTGTGAGCAAGTGTGCGGTAAATAGAATAAGACCCCTCCTGCCAAATATTATTAGTCCTGAACAGGCTAGTTTCATCCCTAAGAGGACTGCTAAGGGTAATATAATTCTCTTTCATGAGGTTCTGCACTTCATTAGAAAAAAAAAAAAAAGATAGGTCAAAAGCATTAGATGGTAGTCAAGCTCGATTTAGAAAAGGTGTATGATTGCATAGAATGGGACTTCATCCGTTTTACACTAAAAACTCTTAATTTCCCTCCCTACTGGATCAAACTGATTGGCTCATGTCTTGCTATGGTCCAACATCGACTAGTGCTCAATGGATCCATGATGGAACCATTTCAAGTGAGTAGAGGATTAAGGCAAGGTGACCCCCACTCACCCTATCTATTTATTTTGGGATTGGGGATGTTAAGTAGAATTATCCACACTATGGTTGCTATAGGAAATTGGAAGCCATTAAGACTGTAGAACATCAATGGAACCATCTCACCTATTCTTTGTCAATGATCTTTTACCATTGGATAAAGCATCAATAGAGAATGCACGGTCTCTGATGGAGATCACTGAGGGGTTTGGAAATCTTTCAGGCTAGAGAGTAAACTATGCCAAATTTTGCATTATGTTTTCCAAAAACATTCCAGCAGATGTTAAGCTCTAATTGTGTGATATTTTAGAGAATATCGACTTTTGGAAAAACCTGGGTATTCCAATGTGAGAAAGAGGGAAGATGGAGAGTAGTGATTTATAATTTATCCCTGAGAAGATGAGGTGTAAGCTATCAGGTTGGAAGGTGAATCTGCTAAGCATGGCTGGCAGAAAATTGTAGGCAAACTCAAAGGCATTACAAATCATTATCACAAGTGATTCCTATGTCTAAATCTTTCACTGACAAAATGGAGAAAATATACAAGGATTTTATCTGGGGAAGTACACAAGAAAGGAAGCAGATGCATTCGATAACTTGGGATAAATTTAAACAACGAAAGGAGGTATGAGACTTGGATCTTATGGACCTAAGGAAGCGAAATCAGACACATTTTGTTACTTTGGCATGGCACTCAAAATGCAAGAAGATCCTATGGACTAATCTTGTTAATCAAAAGTTTCGCTTGCAATAAGGAAGATTTCAGGCAACATATGGATCACAGCTATACTCTGCTTTGAAGAATACCACAGGCTAAGTAGAGGCAAGAATCCATTAAAGGGTTGAAAAAAAAAAATGGGAAAATAGTTCGCTTCTAGAAATATATATGGTCAGGGGATACACCAGTAAGTTCATGGCTTCATGGGCCTCTTAACAAGTATGATGATGATCTCCGTATAAACCAAGTGTGGAACAATGAGACAAGTTGGAGCGAAGACATCATAGGATACCTGCTGGATGATATTATAAGAAGTAAATTAGGAAATATAATCCTAAGTGATAATGAATCTGAAGAGGATGTACCATGATGGCCTCATCAGTTGGAAGGTGAGTTCACAAAAAGCAGCCTACTCCCACATCATTAAAGAGCACAGCTTGTCAAAAATAAAGACAAGTAGGACCGGATTTGGAAACTCCCAACGTATCCGAGTGTCCAAATTTTTCTATGGAGAATTCTGTTTAATGGTCTTGCAGCAAGTGACAACATGTAGAAAAAAGGACTCTTGTTTAGCCCGATATGGCCTCTATGTGGAAGAGAACTCGAAACTGCACCACGTGTATTCTTGAATTGCGAGTGGAGTTAGTAGCTTTGGCAAAATATGGGGATTTATCTTGATCAGAATCATTATTCTTTTGAAGAGACGAGAGCTTGGATCAAACGATAGTGTAAAAAAACGAGAATGGAATGGAAGAACACATCCCCACCTTTATAGGTTCATATTTTAGCCACTCTAAAAGGCATATGGAGGAAAAGGAATGAGAAAATTTTCAAACAAGAGGTAGAGCAAGAAAACTTCCAAGAGAGAATCTGCAGGGAAGCGTTTGAGGGGTGGTCCCTTCATAAAAGAGAGAAGCTGTAGCTAAGATATCGTGATCTAAATATTCCAGACATACAAATTGAACAAGGATGGGTAAAAGTGGCTTGTGATGGAGCTGTATCAAAATCATCGCCAATTGCTGGTTTGGAGCCATATGCATGGATCATAATGGAAGTGTCTTGTGGGCGTTGCATCAGCAAAAAGTTGGGCTATCCCCATTAAAGGCTGAAATTAGTGCCATCAGACAAGGACTAGACCAAGCTAGAAGAACATGGCACCAAAAAGTTATTTGCATTACAGATTCACAACAAGCATGGGAATGGATTAGCAATGAAAGCATTGATACTGATCGATGCCACTCTCTTTTGCAGGATTGCAAGAACATGCTAACTCACTTTGAATCTATCTCACTGTGCAAGGTCAACCATGTAAAGATCCAAGCAGCGAATTGGAAAGCTAAACAAGGATTACAAATTTCGGACTCTATGCTCTTTTTGGACTACATACCAATTATGCTTTTTATGTCGTTTTCCTCCTAATTCTAGTTCGTTGTATTCAGTTGTTTTTATGAACCCAACTTGAGGGATGCTTTTGTTCCTGCGTTGAAGCAAGATGATGTTTTTGAGTTCTGGTTATAAGACAATCATTTGCTTGTTTTGAATGAATTTCACTAGTTTACACCCCACCGCCCCCACCCCACGAAAAAAAAAAAAAAAAAAAGAAAGAAAACAAAGACGATGTACCTTCTATATTTTGGTCAAAGTTCTTTATTTTTGCTGGTATATTTTGGTCAAAATTCAAATGAAAGTGATATTTGGCTATATTCTCACCAATAAAAGATCTAGAGTATCTCACAGGGACAAAAAGAAATGATTCAATGGTATTAATAACATTATGTGAATTGATTATTATTATACAAATATCAATAATAGTGTTTAATTTTTAAAATATTATTATTTATATTTTTATATGTTAAAATTTTATTAGTATTTAAATACTATTAATCAATCCATGTAGTATGTTAGTAATAATTTATTGAAAAACCTAGTTAGGATTTAGTTGTTAACAATCTCCAGCCATAGGGCAGAACATATAGCATACGCTCATAACCATATAATATACGAGAATACCATAATTAGAGTTGCATGTAAACCTACATTCCATTAGTTCCCACGTACCAAACACTACAAAATAGAGTAAGCATAGGAGAAGAAGGAAAAGATTGGGAAGCAAGCCCAGCTGAGACAATATCAAGTGTGTTGGTTCCTTAATGTATTTTAATATTTATGGGGAAGTGCCCAAAATATGGCATCACAATTTGGATAAATCAAACAAGGCAGCAGCCGTAAGGAAATTCTGTCAATTCTTTCATCAATCACGAGAGCACGCATTCACATGCATCTTCCTATTGGAGCAGATTTATGTATCACCACTACTGCTGTTAAAAAATAAAAGTCATTACTATAGTTCATCCACGAAGTTCGCGGTCATTGCGATGCAATATAATACTTTTTCTAATTAAAAATTGAGTAAAGTTAGTAAAAATAGAAGCACAAGATAAGAATCATAGTCCACTTGAGTGTCTGAGTCAACACCTCCCTCCAAGGTAAAAGATTCAAGTTTGTCGTGTCCATTTATTTCCTTAACACTTGCATCTATCTTTCTAGATGAAGTTGCTTTGGTGAATTGGTATGCTAATGGATAGCGAATTCTGCTTATATTCAAGAACAAAATAGAGATTATATAAAGCAACGCAAAGATTTGATTTTACTTTGCCAATTTTTGTGAGAAATTTTGAAGAACCATCTAGAAAACGAACTTTAATATAATAGGTCGAGCAAGGGTTGTAATGTCAGACAACAAAGTCTTAAGTGTTGGGCGTATGATGTCTTGCACGTCTTCATGACGATGATCACGATCGCAGTTACTAGAAGAACTAGACTCTTTGCCTCTTCAAAATTCCTGGTTATTTGATCCCCCTGGCTGTTTTAAATGCACCAAAGGTTTTATGCCATAAATAGTTGCTTTTTATTTTTCAATGTTCGGTAACAACACCAATGTAGCTTATTGGTATTACCATTCATTTCTTTTTTATAATAGATGAGAGTTTAAATCTCTCTCTCGGTAGTTAACATTAATAGTAAAAAAATTCATTCCACCATACAAAATCAATGTACTTTTGAAATTCCAAAAATAACTTTATATCGAGTTCTCAAACCACAATACTAAATATTGTTATAATATGAATAATTAATTTCTTTTTCTTTTAATTGAAAAGGATACTCGACTAAAACTAAAAAAAATATTATACATATATTTGGATGTTAATAATGCATTTCTTCATGGGTTCATAGATGAAGATATTTACATGACACCTCCAGAAGGATAAATAAAAGCTATTAAAGGTCAGGTATGTAAGCTTGTTAAGTCACTCTATGGATTGAAATAAGCTTCTAGACAATGGAATAAGGAATTTTCGAGATTTATAGTTTCATTTAGGTTTATTTAATCCAAATCAAACTATTCTTTGTTTCCTTAGAAAAATAATAATGGTTTTATTGCTCTCTTAGTATATGTTGATGATGTACTTATTGCTGGAGATTCTTTAGATGAAATTGCCAGTGTCAAAGCAGCTATACATACTGTTTTCACTATCAAGGATCTTGGGGAGGTTTGGTTTTTCCTTGGAATAGAGATATGTCGCCTGTCTTCGGGTTTTATATTAAATCAGCGAAAGTTTGCTCTAGATGTATTGTCGAATACAGGTTTAACAGGTGCTAAACCAACATATAGCCGTTTTCCTCCAAGACTGTGACTTGATAATCATACTAGAACATCACTTTTAGATCCAAGTGTTTTTCGAAGAATTGTGGGACAATTGTTATACATAACTTTAACTCGTCCTGATCTTTCCTTTTATGTGCAACAGTTGAGCCAATTTGTGACAACTCTAAGAACATCTCGTTTGAAGGCTGTTGTTCATGTTCTTAAGTACATTAAAGGGTCTATTAATAGGGGTTTGTTTTATTCTTCAAATAGTCCTTTAACATTGCAAGGATATAGTGATGCTGATTGGGGGTCAAGTTTTTTGGATCGTAAATCTCTTTCTGGATATTGTGTCTTTCTTGGTACATCTTTGGTTTCGCGAAAAACAAAGAAACAAGTAACCATGTCTACTTGTCGGTAGAGGCAGAATATCGAAGCCTTGCAACTACGACTAAGGAGCTTTTGTGGTTATCTTTTTTATTATGCGATTTAAGCATTTCTTCTTCACTTCCTATTGCTCTTCTTAGTAACAATAGATCTACACAAAGAATTGCTAAGAACCTATACTTTCATACTCAAACCAAGCATATAGAGATTGATGTCCATTTCATCAGAGATCATATCAATTTTGGATTTTTACATATAGATTTTGTTCCTTCCAATCAACAATTGGCAGACCTTATGACTAAGATAATTGCTAATTCTCATCTAGATTTTTTCTTGTCTAAGTATGGCTTATTACCATGGCCAACTTCACAGAAAAGACATATGTATTTTTCTTATTTATTTAGTTTGACATGTGATATCACATGTGTAAAACTTGTATATATGTGAACTTTTCCCGTTCTATTAGAGTTAGTTACAATTTTCATTTTTCACGAAACAGAGCTCTTCATCTTCCGACTCTCTCTTCTTCAAATGCTCCATTCATTACACATCTTTACTTAGGAGTTGAACTTGAACAATATGAATAATTAAATTCTTATTTTTTAATTGAAAGGGATACTCAACTAAAACTAAAAAAATTTGTTCGTATATTTAGTGGTAAAAAAATCTATTTCACCATATAGAATAAATATGTTTTTTAAATTTCAAAAATAATCCAACTCTAAGTTCTTAAGTATTAAATATTATATTGTTATAATATGAATAATTACTTTCTTTTTTTTTTTTAATTGAAAGGGATACTCGACTAAAACTAAAAAAATTTGTTCATATATTTGGTGGTAAAAAAAATTTATTTTACTATATAGAAAAAATATATTTTTTAAATTTAAAAAATAACCTAACAATAAGTTCTTAAGTACTAAATATTATATTGTTATAATATGAATAATTAATTTATTTTTTTAATTGAAATGGATACTCGACTAAAACTAAAAAAATTTGTTGATATATTTGGTGGTAAAATAATCTATTTCACAATATAGAATAAATATATTTTTTAAAATTTCAAAAATAACCCAACACTAAGTTCTTAAGTACTAAATATTATATTGTTATAATATGAATAATTTCTATTTTTATTTTTTAATTTCTTTAAATTAAAAAATTTATATTCAATATTATACACATCAAACACAACATAAGGTGATTATATTGTCAAATTCTTCTTATACTATGCTATCCAATTATCTTTATACAATCCAATTCTACTAACTAAACTCTATCACAAAACTGTACAATTTATCCCGGCAACATTTAAGTTTAGTATACATACAGAAATAGACAAAATGCCTTAAGAATTCTGACTTAATTATTTAAGTTGAGTTTGGTAAATCAATGGACAATCACTTTGTCAAAAACGTTCCTCATTACAATGAACTTTTTTGCAATTCGATCACATTCCTTGACAAATCAATTGATTTATAGTGCATGCAATGTCATCACAAAGCCAATTCTTTTCTTGATTTAATTACTAGAGTGACTAAGCACACTTAGATGTAGTGTCATTGTGGTAGAGTTAGATCAGTTTAATTATATTCCATCAAATGGCTAGACACATTTACTTTTTAAACTAAGGAAATATTCAATCATATTTTGATTCATTACTATTCTCTTTACAGTTTAGACTATACCTCATAATCACATTACTGAAAACTCATTTTTTGGATAACGTTTATAAGAAATGAGAGACTAAACCTAGAGAAGGGTTGGGTTCGATTTGTGAACCAGTTCAAACCCGGCCTATAGGTTCAATGAACCGACCCAAACTTGCATTAGCCAAGTCTGATATGGGATTGGACTTGGTGAGTCATAGGCGATGACTCGCTTGAACCAGCGAGTTAATGACCCAAGGGATGAATCGGCGATTTAACCTACTAGTTTGATCAGGTTTACTGAGAAAAAAAAAGATAAATTTTTTCAATTGATTAGTACTAGAAATTTTTCTCCCATCTATTTTACGTATTCGATACTTAAATTAGATATTTTCAACTTTTTTTTTTTAAATCTAAGAGTTAGCAATATTGCTATTATTTTGAAAACTAAAAGTATTAAAATAAAAATTAGTTTGTACAGTATGACTTTTAAAAAAAAATTGAAATGACTAACATATAAACATGATAGTTTTTCTTGAATATAAAAATTGAGCAACACACTAAAAGTTTTAAAAAATATATAAAAATTATTTTAAAACTATGATTATGTGATTCTATATACTAGATACGTAGGAAACTGCCAATGTAACACAACAAAAAAAATTTAATTTTAAAGGTGTTGAAATATAACAGTTGCATTCTCATTACATCTCATGTACAATATAATTTTTCAATTTATGGTACAATACTATTATATAACGAAATATTATACAAATGTTTACTATCTAAATTTAAATTTCTTTCAAATTTAAAATTCCCATATATTGGTACACATAATTTAGAAAAGGAGAAAAATGAAACTACCGAGGAAAGGGAAAAATGTAAAAAAAAAAAAGAAAAGAAAAAGAAAGAAAGGATATGTCACGAGCTAAGGAACTTGCCCGTGAACCGGTGAGCCTATTGAGTTAGCTTGAAACTAGCCTTAGTCGAGCCAGTTATGGCTCACCAACCCCTAAGCCTGTGACTTGGTGGTTCTAGGCAGAGTTCAACCCGACCCTAAGTCTAAGAGGGACCAATACAATGTTCAATGCAATATCCTTGTTGACCAAGTTTATTTTAGTGTGGTTTTTATCTCAAGAACCTACTTATCTAACCTATATTAGCTTATCCCTCAATCCAGTCACTACACATGTTAAGTGTTTATGTACCCTATAAATGCTTATCTGATTAATAATATTTTAAGATGGTCAGTTGTCATAGATTTCTCACAAATATATATATACACATATATGTGTGTATATATAATCATTCTCTATGATCCATACATTTATGGGACTATGTTGTGATAAGTCAAACTACATATATTCCCTTAGATTAATCAAGTATTCCAAAATATGCTATGGCATACTTAGTATATTTTGGATACTTTCCATCATTAAATAATTAAAGAGATAGGATTGTGGAATCTTAGGTTTCCACTAATTATATCTTCATTTCATTCTCTAGTAATTTCCTTTCCAGTCTCTTCTTATTCCATTGTGAACGGATCCTCAATGGTTTGTTAATGGTTAACTTTAAGGCTTCTAGCTCACATTTATTCGGTGTCTACGTGGGAATGTATTCACGAGTTAGCCTTGAACATTTGCACCAAGCACTCTTATTAAAATTGGGACATCTATAGGTTTACTTTTACGTTTTGATACATGGGTGTTTCATGAAACTATATGTCCAAGTTAATTTCACTAAACCACTAAGTTCATATAGTAGTCATAGAGAGCTGAAATATGGGCTTCGATATGAAGGAATAAAATCTATATATTTTACGTTTGGATGCATATGACATATTTGGTGTAAGATAGAAAGACAAGAACAACAGTGCCACAAAGAGTCCTATAATTTTTCATAACAAGAAACTGCCTTAGACTAGCTCACTTCTATTTTAGATAATATCTCCTCATTAAAAATGTAGCAAGGATACATGAGCAAGTTTTACATGGATTGTGAAAGCAAGTGTCAAGATAGACAATAGCAAGTCAATACTAGTTAGAAACTTTTGGATATGGTTGTTTAGAGAACTCTTTAGTCACCTATTGGCTTGATTATTGACAACATTTATGTTAGGGAATTATAAATGGTATTAAAGCCGACTTAATGCTAGTAGGTAGATGGTTTAGGAGTGAATCAAGGTAGAAGATGATGGATCTCTGCTTCAATTCAATTTAGACAAAAAGTCCAAAGAGGGTAGGTAATATCATCGAGGTACAACTCTTGCTAAGTTCTGAAAATGACTTATAGATTAAGGATGACAAGAATTACCCGAATCTCATAATGAAAAAGGTGAAAAATTTGAGCTCAATTGTTATGTGATATGTGCTAGTTTTTTTTTTTTTTTTACAAACATTATCAGTTCAATTTTATATGCCCAATTAACTAAGCGATTAACTTATGTCATATGACCAAACCGAATCGCAAACTAAATTGAATTGAAAAAAAAAATAAAAAGAATTGGTTTGTTGCAATTTGATTCATGTTTTAGTTATTCTTTTATCCTAATCGTAGGTTAAATAACCTCTTACACTATGTGAGTCCACATTTTAGTTAACTTATTAGTTGTTAATAAGTTGTACGAGACAAGTGCACCTATTGGTTTTAATATAGCGGATATGAGTTCGAGTTGATTCCTCAAAGACCTCGAGTACTAATACTAATCTTAATTATATTATCTAATCGAAAAATTGTGATGAGTTGAATGAATTAAAAATATTAAAATTAATGAACTAATCTGATTATGAGACTTGATTAAGTAATTTTGGAAGCAATAAAATTAAGAACTACTTCAAGAAGCCAAATAATGTATTTAGGAATTATTTCCTCTAGTGTTTAATACGTGACTGCTAAAAATATATCTAATTTCATCTCTATTATTCTTGATCGGAGGGATTCACAATTGAAGTTAACACATTTCTCAAGTATATTAACCATAATCCTAAATTATTTACCAGAATCTTTTCACTTAGTAATATAATTTAGAATCGCATTAATGTATAATAAATTCCCATACAAAAATAATAACTTTCTAGAAGAATCGTGTATCTTATCTCTAAGTACACATGTAATTCTCTCCAATTATGTTAAAATCTCATTACCTATGTGATTTCTCAATCATCATGCATAATATCATAAATTGATACCTTAAAAATATCATAGATTGATATCCTAAAAATATCAATTAACAATGAAAACACATAATTGAATCAAGAAAGATAAAAACTTTATTGAAAATTATCAATAAGTCTAATAATCATATAAAACTTTAGGTTCCACAATCCTAAATATAAGAATCCTAAACTATCATGATGAAATTAAAGGCAAATTGCAACAAAATCAAAAAGTAAAACATGTAAAACCCCTTTTGTCAATGAGAGATCTCTTGAATCTTAAAGTTAAGTGTTACTTCCGCCTTTTTCTCCTCCTTCTCTTCAAGTCTCTTCTCTTTTCTTTGTTTAAAAGTCCCATGTAAAACCCTTACAAGTCCTTATATAATGCATTATAAAGTTTCTTTTTTCGTCACCAAATACAGCTTGGGACATAATTGTGTTCCCAAGTTGTGTAATTTACTAAACTTAACATAAAAAGAAAAAAATCATCCTGGTTGGACATAGCCTAGGGACACAGTTGTGTCCCAGACTATGTAACTTTTTAACCAAAAATTGCTACTTTCTCCTATTGTTTATGTAACTTCATAACTCATTCATTTGAACTCCAAATTGAGTGAAACTTAATTCCTTTCCTTCGTTTTCAATCCGAGAACGCGTTCAAACCTTGAAATCAAAATTTTACTCAATTAAGTATCAATTTCTTTAAAAAAAAAAAACAAAAATATAAGGGAAATAATATAAAATCACTATATGAAATGTATTTAAAATAAGAGTTATCAAACTTCCCCACACTTGAGCATTTGCTTATCCTAAAGCAAATAAATCAAAACAAAATTTTGGGACAAGAAATGATAAATAAAATTTATCACTACTTAGAAAACCAATGAACAAATAAACTTGATCCGAAGAAAATTAAGAAAATCATTTTCAATTAACTTGCAATAATAAAGTCAATCAATTTCACCCTTAACAATGTCATCATTTCACCTGACCATATTCAAATGCTCTAACAATACTTAATACTAGAGTTAACTAGTTAATTTATGGAAGTCAAAGTTTACCCGAGTCATTTAACTAAGGATTCATAAACTACAAATTAAATTTTGACATCTCGCCAGTTGTGAAAGAGTCATAAAAATTTTGTCCATTTGATTAAAGTGTATACAATTCTCTCTTCAATCTTACTAAGCGTCATAATCCAACACAAACATATTTTACATCAACTCATCCTCTCAGTTCATGCTTTTGTTGGCAGGTTTTTAAATTTACTTTATTTAAGCATAATTATCTTTAATGTATAATTGTTGTGGTAGAGGAAAAGAATCTTGCTTTTTTGATGGACCAAAATCAATCCATATCAACTTATCCCTCATATTAGTAGCGGGAAAGAGCCTTACTCTTCTGGCAAACCAAGGTTGATCCATACTAATTTTTTTTTCATTGGTATTGGTATTGAGACTCAACCTTGCTCTTCTGATGGACCAAGACAAATCCTTACCAATTTTTTTTTATTTAACTATTTATACACTTATTATTACTTTCTACCTCCAATTATTGCAATTTTTCAAGGGTTTCTCAAAAGAAGAATTTCATTTGTTTGTTTGCTAAGAATTATAGGACTTTAAAAATTTTCAAGAGAAAGATATGCATTAAAGTAAATTTAAAAATAATCATGATTAATTCTTAATTAGTGACGTTGTTCCAATCTTAGGTTTTAGAGTCCTGAGCTAAATAACTCATAATTTTGCTCTTCAAAGATTCAACTAATCAATTCTAGTAAAGTATAATAAAATCAACAATTATCAAGATGAAATAGTTGATTTAGCCCAATACTTTAAATTCCAACACTTGTTAATCTCCTATTGCAAGTTAACTTAAAAAATTAATTAGGTCAAATGTGAATAATTGGTCTCCTAAATAGTAACAAATTTATATATATTTTCTCCCCACTTAATAACGTACATTGTCCTCAATGTACGACTAAAAAAGCACAATAACAAGATATGAAACAATTACAAAATATCATAGGGAAAAATGTAATACATGTATTGAAAAAAAAAACCTAATACTCCCATACCTTGAAGCATAAGATACTCTAGTGTAAAAAGAGTGGCTAATAGCTCGATAATAGTGCCCTCATGAGCAGAAGATGATATAACGGATTTAGACCTCTTCTAAACAATCTACTTTTCACAATTTGCCATGGTCACTTGGATTGTGATGGATTTGATGAAGAAGTTAGTTGCTAAAAAGTGGAATGTGAGAAGAAGATAGAGAGAAGAGTGATTCCATGTTTGTGCCTGTGAGTGTGTGTTTGTGTTTTAAATGTGTTGTGCAGTGTGTATATATATCATGTACGTACTAGGCGAACATAGGCTAGGACACAACTATGTCCCATGCCCGTGTAACTTTTTGTGGTTGCTATTCATTAAAGGGGCTTGGATGGACATGGGTTAGGATACAATCGTATCCTATGCTTATGTAACTTTCTATTCTTTCTTTCTTTTTCTTTTTCTTTTTTTTCTTTTTTTTTTTTTTGCCTAGCTTAGGCTAAATTTATGAATTTAAAAATAAAAGAAACTTAAAGAAATGAAAGTACTTAAACTAGAAAAATAAGACAAAGAAAACTAAAGAAAAAAAATTTTAAACTAAAAAGAAAAGCCTATGACTAAAATTGAAACAAATAAAAAAAGCAAAGCAAAGTTAGATAAAAGAAAAATAAAATGGAATAAACTAAAATAACTAAAGTGTAAGCAAAGTAAATTGAAGTATGATAAATATAAAAAAAAAGTTAGACATGGGTTGCCTCCCAAAAAGTGCTATAGTTAACGTCGATAGCTCGACGAGATACGATTGCAACTCATGATTGTTCTGTTGTATAGAGATAGAATTCCTCCCATCCACCATGCTCCAAATTTCCACCTAAATATAGCTTTAATCATTGTCCATTTATCTTAAATGTGCCCTTCTTCGGGTATATGACTTCAACAGTCCCTTATGGGAAAATTTGTGTAATCGTAAATGGTCCAGATCACCTAGATTTCAACTTACCTAGGAATAAAAGAAGGCGAGAATTATACAAAAGGACATGATCGCCTTCTTTAAATTGTTGACCTTGTTTGATTTGCTGATCGTGGCACTTCTGGCCCTTTCTTTGTATAATTTTGAATTCTCATATGCTTTCACTTATCATTCCTCTAACTCATTCAATTGAAGCTTTTTGTGAGCACTTATATGCTGAAAATCAACATTAGCACTTTTAGTTGCCCAATAGGCCTTATGTTCAATCTCTACTTATAAATGATAAGCCTTCCCATATATAAGTTAGTAGGGTATTGTTCCTAGTAGGGTTTTGTAAGCGGTTCGGTATACCCATAGAGCATCATCTAACTTTTCTAACCAATATATTTCTATGGTGTTCTACATTTTTTTCAAGAATTTGCTTAAGATCTCGATTAGTGACTTCCACTTGGCCACTACGTTAGAGGTGGTACGGAGTGGCCATTCCATGTATGACATCATAACGTTTCAGCACTTGGTCGAGTTAGGTGTTACAAAAGTATATTCCCCTATCACTTATAATTGTCCTAGAAGTACCAAATTGAGAAAATAAGCTTTTCAAGAATTTTTTTACTACCCTAGCATCATTAGTGGGTAGGGTTTTAGCTTTTACCCACTTAAATATATAGTCAATAGCTATTAAGATGTATTTATTGCCATTAGAGTTTGGGAAAGGGCCCATAAAATCGATCTCCCACACATCGAATACCTTGACCTCAAAGATGGGGTTTTGTGGCATTTCATCCCTACGAGATATATTCCCCACTTGTTGACAATGATCACAAATCTCAACATATTTTTGGGCATCTTTAAATAAGGTAGGCCAATAAAATCCAACCTTTAAAACCTTATGAGCTATCCTATTGGCATTATGATACCTACCGTAGGCCTTGAATGACAGTGGCTCAAAATTTTCCATCCTTTAAGGTATGGTACACACCTTCGAATAACGTAATCTGCACTTACTTTAAATAAGTACGGATCATCCCAAAAATAATGTTTCATAATAGAAAAAAATTTCTTTTTTTGCTGGTGTGAAAGTCCTTTCAATATAATCCTAACAACTAAAAATTAGCAATATTCGCAAACCAATGTATTTCCATATCACTTAATTGGTTGATGGCATAGAGTTGCTCCTCAAGGAACTTCTCCTTAATCTCATTTTCTTCGAGCATTTCCAAGTTTGGATTCTCCAATCTAAATAGGTGATCTACTGCTAAATTCTCAGTGCCTTTTTTGTCTTTGATCTCCACATCAAACTCTTGTAGTAACAAGATCCACCTAATCGGTCTTAGCTTTACATCTGGTTTTGCTAGCAAGTACATAAGGGCAGAATGATCAGTATAAATTATTAGTATAAGCAATCACTTTAGATAGAATTAAATAAGAATGAAACTTATCAAAGGCAAAAACAATTGTTAGCAACTCTTTTTCTGTGGTAGTGTAGTTCTCTTGAGTATTAGTAAGAGTTTTGCTAGTATAGTAAATTGGTTGAAAGTGCTTGTCCCGTCTTTGCCCCAATACTACTCCTACTGTGTGATCACTTGCATCGTACATAATTTTAAAGGGAAGCGCCTAGTCGGGTGCTACCATGATTGAGGCATTGGTAAGTTTCTCTTTAAGGATATTGAAAGTCTTCAAACAATCTTGAGAGAAAACATAAGGTACATCCTTCTCTAATAACCTAGTCAAAGGGCGGCCAATTTTCAAGAAGTCCTTAATGAATCGCCTATAAAAATTTGCATGCCCTTAAAAGCTTCTTATGGCCTTAACTAAAGTTGGAGATGGTAGCCTTGCAATAGCGTCTACTTTAGCAATATCAACCTCAATTCCTCGATATGAGATCTTATGGCCTAGCATAGTACCTTCTTGTACCATGAAGTGGCACTTCTCCCAATTGAGTACAAGATTGATCTCTTCGTACCTGGTTAGTACCTTGTCCAAATTATTCAAATAATGGTTAAATGAGTTGCTAAAAACTGAAAAATCATCCATAAATTCCTCCATTATGTCCTCAATCAAATCATAAAAAATGGCTATCATACACCACTGAAATGTAGCAAGTGCATTGCAAAGACCAAAATGCATTCTTCGGTAAGAAAGGGTGCCATAAGAATAAGTGAAGGTGGTCCTCTCTTGATCTTCGAGTACAATAAGTATCTAAAAATAACCGGATAAGCCATCTAGAAAGCAATAAAACATATGTTCGACTAATCATTCTATCATTTGATCAACAAAAGGTAAGGGAAAATGGTCCTTGCATATAGCATCATTTAACTTTCTATAATCAATACATACACACCAACTTGTTATCGTTCTCATTAGGATCAATTCATTCTTTTCATTAAAAACTACCGTCATCCTACCTTTTTTTGGAACTACTTGCACTGGACTCACCCATGAGCTATCAAAGATAGGATATATCATACCTGCATTAAGGAGTTTGATAACTTCCTTTTTGACTATCTCTTTCATGTTTGGATTCAGGCGTCTCTAGGGCTATATAACCGGCTTGTGGTTTTCTTCCATCGAAATCTTATGAGTACAAAAGGAGGGATTGATACCTTAAATATCGAATATTTTCCAAGCAATAGCCCTCTTATGCTCCTTGAGTACTTTCAACAACCTTTCTCTCCATTTTTCTTCTAAATTGGATGCTATAATTACCGGTAATTTGGAGTCCTTCTCTAAGAAGGCGCATTCCAAGTAGTCAAGCAATTGCTTTAACTCCAATACTAGTGGCTCCTCAATCGAAGGTTTTAACTGTACTTCCTCCATCTTTTCAATCTCTTCAAAACCTTTCTCAATAGAGGTAGGTTTATTTGCTTCCAATTGAGCTACAACCTCGGATTGAATAGGATCTTCCGAAGCTTCTTCTGTACGTAATTGCAAGCAACTCTCTATCAAACCCTTAGAAAGAACTTCTTGCATATAACTTGAAACAAGAGTGTCAGTAACATCTAAAAGATAGCAAGTATCATCCTAATCAACAGAATTTTTCATAACCTCCGAAATTTTAAACATGATCTCTTCATCTCTTACTCTAAGAATAAGGTTACCATCACTAACATCAATGATAGTCTTAGCGGTAGCTAAGAGTGGTCTACCTAGGATAAGGGGCAACTCAAAATCTTCGTCTATGTCCAATATCACAAAGTCAACTGGAAAAATAAATTTACCCACTTGGACTAATACATCTTCAATAATGCCTCTAGTATATGTTACAGATCTATCAGCTGATTGTAAGCTCATGCGTGTAGGTTTTGGTTCCCCTAATTTTAGCTTCTTGAAAAATTTATAGGGCATCATATTGATGCTGGCACCCAAATCAGCTAAAGCTTTATCAACTAATAAGTTACCAATGTGATAAGGAATTATAAAACTTCCTAGGTCTTTCAACTTCTTAGGCAACTTGTTTTGTACAACCGCAGAACATTCTTCACTCAATGTGACTATAAAAAGCTCCTTAAGCTTCCTCTTATTGGATAACAAATCTTTCAAGAACTTAGAGTACTTCAACATCTATAACAAAGCATCAATGAAAGGTAAGTTAATATGCAATTGCTTAAAGAGGTCAAGGAACTTACTAAATTATTGGTCATTGCGATCTTGCTTGAGTCTTTAGAGATATGGGATGGGTGGTTAGTATTCCTTCACCTTAGATGACTTTACATCTTCCTTAGCTTTTACCTCCTCGTTGCTCTTACTAGTCTCCCCGCTAACCTTCCTCTCAACATGCAACTCCTTCCCAATTCAAAGTGTCACTTCCTTAACATGTTCCTTTGGATTGGTTTCTATATTTCTCGGTAGTGTTCCATGTGGTCTTTCAAAGATTAGCTTCGTAAGTTGACCAATTTGGTTCTCAAGGTTGCAATTCTTAGTCTCTTGATTCCTTAACGATGATCCAATGTTGGATAACTGGGCCTCATTGCCTTGAATATATTTAGTGAGAAGTTCTTCCAAACCGAACTTCTTCTCTTAAGGAAGGGGAGGTAGTAATGGTCTTTGAAATCTAAGTAGGCCAAAGTTGGTCTTCTGCTGGCCTTGGTTTTGATTTCTCCATGAGAAATTGGGATGATTCCTCCATTCAGGATTATAAGTGTTGCTATAGGGGTTATTTTGTTGCTTGGGTAGATTTCTTAGATAATCTACATGTTCCAGTTGTTCTTGTGCTCCATAACCTTGCATGCCAAAGTCACTTACATCTAGTTGTACTTGCTGAGGACCAATAGAGAGTGCATCAATCTTCTTACTCAATAAATCCACCTTGACTGCCAAAGCAATAGTCAAGTCCATTTCATAAATTCTCACAACCTTTTGCCTAACTCTAATGCTTTCCCACTAATAATTGTTCATCGTTATTCCTTCAATCAAGTTTTGTACTTATTCAGGTATCTTTGTATTCAAAGTACCTCCTGCAAATGTATCAATCATTTGTCTCGTAGATAAATTGAGACCATTATAACAGGTCTAAATCTGCATCTATAGTAGGAGGTTATGATGTGGGCACCTCCTAAACTAGTCCTTGAATCACTCCTAAGTATCATATAGAGTCTCGGCTTCCAATTGGGCAAAGCAAGAAATGTTGTTTTGAAGTTTGGTGGTCTTCGTAGGTAGAAAATACTTCTTCAAAAATTTCTTCGCCAATTCATTCCAAGTTGTAATTGAGTTCCATAGTAAGGAGTTCAACCGCTGCTTTGCTTTACTCCTTAAGGAAAAAGGAAATAGCCATAGTCGAATAGCATCATTCGTGGCTCCATTGATTTTAAATGTATCACAAATCTCTAGAAAGCCAAAGATGTGAGCATTATGATATTTATCTTGGAGACTGTCAAACTAAACATATTGTTGCACCATTTATATAATGTTAGGTGCAATTTAGAAGTTGTTAGCCGTGACGGTCGGCTTTGTGATACTAAAGTTGGCTCCTGTAAGTGTAGGCCTTGAATGGTTGGACATGGTCTGGTTTACTTCATTACCATAGTTAGCCATGTGTGGTGGATCTTCTTGATTAATGAATTGATTGTTGGCCTCTTCATTCTCTTCCTTAACCTCAACAATTGACCCGTCTACTATGGTAGCCATAATTTGTTTAGGTTGCAATCTTAAATTTTGAAAGATAATTCTCTCAAGTTCTACCAAATCTTTCGAATTGCTTTGAGTCATGCACTACAAGGGCAAGAAATATAGAATCAATCACAGCTCAAAATAATAATAAAAAAAAAATGAAAACAAAAGAAAAAAAATGGTTAAAGTAATAAAGCAGCTAATGTTCTTAATATCGAAGTCTCTAGCAACGATGCTAAAAACTTGGTATGAGGCAAGTGTACATATCAGTTTTAATATAATGGATGTAAGTCCAAGTCAATCTCTTAAAGACCTCAAATACTAATACTAACTTTAGCTCTATTATCTAACCGGAAAATTGTAATGGGTTAAATGAATTAAAAATACTAAAATTAACGAACTAATCTAATTATGAGACTTGACTAAGTAATTTAGGAAGTAATAAAATTAAAATCTACTTCAAGAAGGCAAATAATATATTTAAGAATTGTTTCACTTAGTGTTTAACATTTAACCGCTAAAAATCTATCCAATATCATCTTTATTATTCTTGACCGAAGAGATTCATAATTGAAGTTAACATCTTTCTTAAGCATATTAACCCTAATCTTAAATTATTTACCGGAATCTCTTTACTTAATAGTATAATTTAAAATCGCATTAATGTATAATGAATTCCTATACAAAAATAATAACTTTCCAGAAGAATCATGTATCTTATCTCTAAGTATATATGTAATTCTCTTCAATTATATCAAAATCTCATTACCCATTTGATTTCTCAATCATCATGAATAATATCCTAGATTGATACCTTAGAAATATCAATTAACAATGAAAATGCATAATTGAATCAAGAAAGATAGAAACTTTATTGAAAATTATCAATAAATCCAATAGTTAGATGAAACTCGAAGTACCACAATCCTAAATACAAGAATCTTAAACTATCATGATGAAATTAAAAGCGAATTGCAACAAAATTAAGAAGTAAAACATGTAAAACCCCTTTTGTCGATGAGAAATCTCTTCAATCTTAAATTGGGTATTGCTTTCCCCTTTTTCTTCTCCTTCTCTTCAAGTCTCTTCTCTTTTCTTTGTCTAAAAGTCCCGTGCAAAACCTTCACAAGTCCATTGAGAAATGAGAAGACCCATACCTTAAACTAAACTTTTTTTTTTTATTTCACAACTTATGTTTTAATCTTTAAAAAGAAAAACTTTGAGTCCAAAAATTATACAAATACAATCTTTAACTCACGATTAAATTTTCTAAAGAAGTTAAAAAGGATTTGCTTTCATTTATACAAGAATTATACCATATTGTTTTATAATATTAGAAACATATAACAAAGACCTAGAAGAAGATCAGAAGATAAAAATTAGTTTTAGTCCTAAATTACTTAGGATTTATAGAGTATTTTAGACTTGGGCCCCTCAAACCCATGCTGACTTGCTTAGGCTCATGAGTTAGGTTGTTCTCCTCCAGATTCAGCATCTATGTTCACATGATCAACCTCAGCCAAGCCTTTTACAAAGCCTGCCCAATTTTTAAAGCTCACAATGGTTAAGAGTCCTTGGATAAGGCTAAATGATTGAGTCAACAAATGCCCTTTACAATTCAAGATCACATTGGACTACATGACCCCACTACCCATGACTTATGGGCATGTTTTTTGTCTACCAATGGTAATCATAAATGGGGTCTCTTTACCATTCTGTATAAATAGGCTATTCTATTTATATATAAATATAGTTAAAGGGGCCCATTCAAGTCTTGTTCTTCTTTGTCCATTAGTTCTCTTTTTTCTCTTTAATCGCAAGGTAAAGTAGCTTGATAGCCTGCAAGGCTCATAACCTTGAGGTCATGGGTTCAAATCCCCCCTCTACAATATTTTTTTTGTTGAAAAATTAGCTTTGACTCAAGTAACTAGTAATTAATTACTAGTTTTTATTATTACTACCCTTTTCCCTCTTTTTTGGGGAAGGGAGGGTAAAGTTACTTAATATATATCATAGTCAATTATAATGAATTCCTTATCCAATTAAATTAAATACATTACTTGATCCTAGGTGTGTAATAAGAATCGAACCTACATCTTCTTCTTAGCAAATAGAAATTTTACCATTCGACTATATCTACATTTTTTTGTTCTTAACTTAATATGAAGTGTTTGGATAATAGTTATCTCCAACTCAAGCAAGTACTTTCGATTTCAATTTTGAATATAGAATAGATTATTATCGTTATAATAACATTTATATAATAATCACAAAAAGACATGTAAAAAACTAATAGAAAAATCTTGTATCAAACTACTTGTCTCCTTGTAGTTAGATATCTAAGATTTTAGAATGCTTTAAATTCCACTTGAGCATCCAAATCTAGGTTAATGCCAGCAAAAACATCTCTGAACAAGGTTCTAGCATCATGCCAAATGTGTCCGAAGAAGAAAAGCAGAGCAATCGAAGTATGTCCAAAAGTAAACTAACCCCTTGGATTGCTACGAAAAACACCATTCTATTTCAAAGTAGTACGATCTAATTCAAAAATTTTGCTTAATTAAGTATGTCTAGCATATTTTTTTACACTAACAGGATCACTATAACTAACTCTAATGAGTTCGCCACCATAGAACTCACTATACTTCGATTTTTTCCTTCTAAAAGGAACATCGACTCCTATAAATCCTGTCTCTGTCTACCAAAACAACCGGAAATGTTTCAAAAAAAGTAGGCATATGATTTACAAAAAGTTTACATCCTTCTTTATCATTAAAAATAGGATGTCCCAACCACCTAATAGCTATTCCATCCCTGTTGTCCATTGAATTTGCTCTGAATAAGCCCCCTTTTGTTGGATTATTACTATTGTAATCATAAAAAGCCAATTTTTCTCCAATTTTAGACCAAGCTTTTCATAAACTTTGATTTTTGGCTAACCCATCACCAACTTTTTTATATATTTCTGGTTGGAAGTATCCCCGATCCCATTGATAACAAATGGGACCGAATAAATCAATAAGCATTATTGTTAAACCATACCACATAGTTCCAACAATAATAAAAGTTGCAAAAAAGACAATGGCGATACTAATGGAAAAGACAGTTTCAATATTCCCCATATTTAATCCATTGTATAAACATTGAGGTAGATGGACACTAAGATTAAATAGGCCTGCTAATATGCCTAAAGCACCTACTGTAATATGATGAGAAGCTATTCCTCCTGACACAAAAGGATCAAAACCTTCTATAACCTACACTAGATTTACAGGTTGTACCTTTTTCAATTAGTCCACAAGGATTGGACACCCATATTCCAGGACCCTACAATCCGATTACATGAAATGCTCCAAAACCAAAACAAGCTACTCTTGAAAGAAATAAATGAATTCTAAAGATCTTGGGCAAATCCAAAGAAGGTTTTCTTATACATTCATCACAAAATATTTCTAAATCCCAATACACCCAATGCCAGATAACTACTAAGAAGCAAAAGCCAAAAAACACAATATCTGCACCGACTACACCTTTGTAACTCTAAATACCAGCATTTGTTATGGTTCCTCCTGTGATACTCTAATCATTCCATGAATTGGTTATTCCTAAACGAGTCATAAAGGGTATAACAAACATACCCTATCTCCACATTGGATCAAGAATAGGATTAGAGGGATAAAAAACTGCTAATTCATATAAAGCCATTGAACCGACCCAACCAACAATCAAAAGCTATATGCATTATATGGACTCCGATTGCTAACTGTTCTCCTCTATAAATACTAAGCCACCTCTCAACAATAAAACCACTAGATATTTTGCGCATTGAGCTTTCTTATTGCATTCTTGCGTACTTGCTCTTCTTATAAATACCAACTGACTTAAGTATCAGAATAGTCATACCAAACAATATCTTTGTACCCCTCACTGTTTACTATCTTACAGGCTTACACTAGGCATGAAACCCAATCTAATCATCAATTCTTACCAACTAAAACTTAAAGACAACACTTAGGATTGAGAACTTTCTTTCATTAAAAAGTTTATATATCTTCTAAAATATTAATATAACAACACGGAACACATAACAGTTCCTCAAAGATATCCACTTTCTTTGGTGAAACGCAAAACATATTAGCACTTACCACCGAATCACGTGGTGGGAAGAATCACCAATCAACTCGATGGACCTAAAATCCTATAACTACACATATTAACCCCACGCATTCGCACTTCACTTTCGAAAAAGTGAGCAACAATGATTTTGGGGGCTTAATATTAGAGGTGGGGTATTTCAGATAAGTTTTCTGAAAATCCAGTTTTAAGTTGGATATGTTTACATAGTCTTTTTAAAGTCCAAATTATGCACAGTAGGTCCATTACAAGGAATGAGGACTTGGAACTCATGGCATTAGCGTTATCTATGAAAAACATTACCAGTACGACACGGAAGCCGGATCCGACATGCACGCCTCTTCTTCTAATGCCTATCCCTACAGGTAAGCATAGTAATTGGTTGACAACAAATACAAATATATCTCGTTCCACGAATTTCCATTTGTTGCACTTCAAGCTCCAGACGCAATGTTCTGCTACCTTGTAAATAATATATATATATTTATTTAATTATTTTCCACTTCAGAATGTCATGTTTAATTATCTATATTTTTTTTTTCCAACAACTATTATAATTATTAGAAAGAGAAAAATGGAACCTAATTTATCTCATTGAGATATCAGAGTTCATACCATTGGATAAAGACCTTGGCTTATTGTTCACTTGAAAAGAAGAGTTTAAAATAGTTGATTCTCCTCCGATTATTATCACAATATAATTAAAACTCTAAAACATCTTCTCTATGGCTAGCAATAGGGGACCCAACTTGTTAAATTCGAAAACAACATAATACAATTTAAATGAGTTTAGGTACGAAAAAAGTTAACATAAGATATGAAATCAAATCTATCTAAACACTTTTAAATTTATGTCCAAATATAAGTCAAAATCCCAAACCTATTTATTAAATAGATTATTAGTATGACCTGAACTGATTTTACTATTAATAAACTTATAGTTTATTTTAATCCTTTCATTTCCGGTGTAGAGCAAAGAAAAAGTGTACATGATCTAGTTTCATCCACACTCCACATGGCAATTACATGATTAAATTAGTTAAATATAAGCATCTCTTAATCACCAAGATTCCTTCTATTTTTAGTTTTTTTTTTCTCCTTCCTTCTTACTTCCAGTTGCAATCCCAGCACATTCTGATATAATGTTCACAAGCTCTTAAGTCCGACTCTTTTCTCAACAATCAAACCAAGTGCAAAATCTTGAGTTTTTTTTTCCATATAGTGAGGTACTAAGTTTTTATTTTTTTAATCGTATTAAATAGTATGCCATGTTATTTATCTTTATGGTTTTCTTTTCTCTGTTTTCATCGTTTCACAATAGTAAAATACTAAACTATTGAACTTTACTTAGCAATCGTTTGTTGGAAATTTTTTATAAGAAAATAGTGCACTTTATTATTTTCTCTATTCTACAATTGGATTTTTTTTTTTTATATAAGAACAATATATTATGAATAACACAACTATTTATTGAAGCAATCTTTAACATAGAGAAAATTGATTATTAATATGATAATTCTTTTTATATATAAGAATTTAATTGTCCTTTAATTGTAGATAGACAAAGTTTTATGGGAAATACTAAAATTGTAACAATAAGATGTGATAGTTGGGATTTTTCTCATGCTACTGTCACAACAAAATAAAGAATCAAAATATTCTTTGTTGAAAATTTCAATATAATATATTTTATTAATATAATCCTTTTTTATGTGTAGATTCTTTAATTGTCTCCCTTGAAGACTTAATAAAGAATAAAGAATATAGTGACTTTAGAAATCAATACTATTAGTATCATCCCTTCAAGACATGGTTTCACTTTATTAAGTGATACTGTATAATTTAAATTTCGAGATTTCTAATAATTTGATTAAGGATGTAAATGGAGTGGTATGGGATAGGTCATATGAACTCAAGACCCATCACACTATCCTAATAAGGTTCATAAACTTGTTCCAAAACCCTATAAGGCTTTTAACTCTATATCTAGAACCTATTTCATTATCCTAATGAAGTGTTCATTTCCCGATGGTGAAACCCTTCTTTTTTTTTTCCATAAACTATTTTTACTTTATTATTCATTACATGAGAAAATGATTTGCATTATTTATATTTATAAAATATAGGCAATGCGAAGAGAACATATTAGATGAGAAGTCACAAAAACATGTGAGACTTCATCTATAATATATTTATAAAATACCAAAATATGAAAGAAAAGAAAGTAGATGCATAGAGACCAAAGAGGCCAATGGAGATTGGAGAAGGAACTAAATTTAGGGATGTAGTATAATGATAGATAATTTTGGTAACTTTACTTTACTTTTTATTTAGTTAATACTATATTATTAATATATTTTTTTCTCGAATAATGGGTCTCTTAACAGGTTTTTCTTAAATCTCCTTAATGAGGTTTTAACTATATCTTAAAACTCATCCAAAAAACATATAGATCCTATTAAACAGTACTTTATAGAGTTTTTAACTGGTCAAGTAATTCAAGTACCTTATTACAAAACGCCAGTTTACATTCTTAAATTTGATTATACTTTATTTTACTAAAACATTTATTTGTGTTGTAATTTTATGTTAAAAGCTAAGATTTTATGATATTCATGTTTGTAGAATTTAAATATTATTATCGTCCATTTACCTTTTCCATGTGAAAGTATCTTATAGAATTTTTTTTATAACTTTTGATCAATAAATAAGATCTAACCTAGACATGAGAGATGCTTATTAAACAGATTGGGTTATGGTTTTAGGTATTTAGACATTATTAATAAATAGATTGTATCACGTATTGAGGTTTTTTAGGTACGAACCCGTTTAGATATGAGACACATTAGTATAATATAAATTATCAACCCTAATCTTTTTATTATAAAAAAGTATGAATTATTTTTCAAGTAGTATTGACTTTTATTCAGTACTGCCCTTCCACTATAATTCTAGCTCTCTTATTCCAATAAAATTCATAGTGAATGGTCCGTAAATTACAATTGGATATGTAGTGATAGAGGGAAAATATACATTAAGTAATACATGTTACATGTATATAAAAGTAATATAAAGTACTAATAATATTTGAACATGTGATAATATAAATGATAATTTTTTAAAAAACTACTTATTACCACTACCATCTATATTATAATATATCTAAACGTAACTGATATTTACACATAATATATATACACTTATCATGCATCAATATTACTAACAAATCCTTTCTCTTTAATACATGTATAGATGGCATTTCGAAGCAAGGTATCTAAAATTCACTATTTTCCTTAAGTGGGTTTCATATTGAAAAGATGACGAGGCAATGCTAAATGAAAGGATGAAAGTTACATTTGAGATCTAAATTTTTTCAATTTTTATAATTGTATCAATTTAATACTCAAAGTTTGTCTATTTTTACAATTGACCACATAAACATTGCTCTTTTTTACTGTTAACTGCATGAAATTTACTCTTTTCTCCATTAACTAGCTAATTTAGGCATAAATGACTTTGAAAATTTTAAAATTAGTAAAATGACATTCTCTTAACTTTAAATACTTACTTGTAAAAATCAAAATTTAGACGCAGAAATACGATATTCCCCCTAAATTAAAATTCTGCAAGGTTGCGTAAGGTATCCGGTCCGAGTAGCTAACATCTGTGTCCATTCGGATGAACTATAGTATGAATCTAAGCAGATTTTATCATTTTGTGGGTTTTTTTTTTTTTTGTCCTTAAAGAAGAATCTGAAATCTGCTAGCTAATGAAATTTTTATTATTATTTTTTTCTTGATTTTATTTTCTTCTAGTTTCTACATCGATTTTATGGTTAATTTTATTTATCAAAAGACTTTATTATTACTTTAAAAAGCGTTTGTATATATAAATTTTCTCTGTTGAAAATTTGTGGAAAACTAAAACAATATCCTAAGCTTTTCGAAATAGTATATTAGATATCTTGGGTATTAAACAATCCCTAATAAACATATGATTGATATTTTTTTACAATAAACTTTTATGATAAATATATATATATATATTTACAGGATGAGACATCCTGGTACACTGACAAGGCAATAATATAGAGTTTGCCACCACCATTCTACTGTACACATGTACGATAAGGTTCTTATTTAATGATGGTACGGAATTAGCACCCGATCCCTATTCATCCTTTCTGCGTCCATTTTTAAACGAAGAAATATTGGTATATTACATCAAAAATATTAGTAGGTATGATACCTGTGTATAATTTTAAAATGAAAAGGAATATATGGTATCTTATATAATTTAATTAAATAAACTTTAGGAAAAATATCATAGGGATAAGTTATTTTAGGTGGTAGTTATATACACATTAGTTTTTTTAGATGATTATATTAGGTAAGGATTACTTAAAAATAAGTTATTTTCCAACATTACTCAATTATTTTTAATTTTAAGGATCAATGTTTATTATTTACTTAAAATTGAAATTAAAAATCATTATTTTGTAAATATTTTACTTTTTCAATGGAAGATACAATATTAAATGCATTCTTTTTTTGATATAATAAATAGAGCTTGTAAGTCATAATTGTTGAGAGATACGTTAATATGATTAAATATTTAATTATAAAAAAAACATAATATAAAATATGATATATGATAAGAAAATATTATTAGAACATGAAGAACCATAATTATATTATAATTTAAGTTTTTATAATCTTGTTCAATTTCATGTACTTTTATATTGATAGGAACTTAAAATAAAATAAGTACAAGAGATCTGGTCGCTCGCATGAATTGCAGCTCTACTAATGGGTATACTAAAAAAGTAAAATAAAGTAAATAATAAATAAATCTTAGTGAGTGTCTTTAACGTTAAGAATGATAATCCTTATTATAAATGGGCAATCTAAAGTATTTTACTCATTTATTATTATATATAATAAATATTATATATTTATTAATTATATAAAAAAATATTATTAATTTATCAAATTTATTTTACATCATTAAAATATAATATAAGTATTGATATTTATATATATTTAATTATATTAATATTACATCTCTTGAATATCATATAACTATTATAGATAAAATATCAAATCGTATTTATGAAATAAGATATTTTTATTATTTTTAATATTATATTTTTTAAATATTATTTAAGTTTTATATTTATATCTTTTATTTAATTTTTCATATTCTTTTTTTTTTCCTTAAAAGTAGTAAATTGTATTTTGGAAAATCTATCCACAACATAAAAACTATGAGCCAAAAGAGAGAGAACAGAAGCTACAGAACACAAGAAGTGGAAGATCGATTGTACTGGACCATTACCACCACCACCATGTTGATGTCGATGTCGTCCACCATCAAACAACCTTCAACCTTCCTCCCAAAACTCTTCCTCCGCAAAACCGTTTCTTACCCTTCCCGGTCTTTCTCTGTCGTTTCCAGCTCTTCTTCCATCACCCAGAACGACAATGATCTTCAGCGCTCTCTTTCTCAGGTATTATCTTTCTCTCTTTCTCGTTCATGGGTTCCGTTCTGTTCAGTTCATACTTGAGCTTACTCTGTTGGAAATCGTGCATGATGCTATAAGGTTCTCTCATTTATTACTAGACTGGTGTATATATAATTCAGTGTAATTTTTTTTTTCTTTTTGTCGTTAATGATTTTCGATCTTTGTTGTTTTATTACATATGATCAATGATTATTACATATGATTCATGTATTCTCTGTAAGATATATTAAAACGGTAAAAAGAACACTCCTTTCATGTCAGTATACTTGGTTGTTTGCTAGTCACATGTTCAAGCATTGCATACTTCCTTCAAAATGCAAAGTTGATATTGAATCCAGTTGTTTTTCATTGTGTTTGGAGTTTCTGCGTCGCCAAATGGTATGTCTGTTCGTTTTTCCTGCCAATCAGATATGATTGGAAGGACGCACGTCGGACTCGAGCCAATCACAACCACCTTGTATGGATTAGAAAAGAAGGGAAAAGGTGGAGATGTTTCAAATATTTATAACACAACCATCTGTGATTATTAGGGACATGGAATGGATGTGAGTCTTTAAGATGCATTTGATGATTGTTATAACATTTGGTATGGAAAATCAAGGATCAGGCTTTCTTTTTTTTTTTTTTTTTCTATGTCATTACTTCATTTTTTTTTCCCCTTATTTTTTAGGGAGCTGACTCATTTTTCAGAAGTGTGTTGGCCAGTATGGAAGCTGTCTACCTGAACAGGAACCCCACTGCCAAAGCTGTTCTGGATCTCGTTCGATTGGCAGATGAAGATAGGATTTGTTATGACCATCTAGCATTCAGAACTTTTGGGGTATAAATTACTGCTCTCTCTTTATCAACCGATTTTTTGTATTTGCTTTAAACACTTGAAAGTGGTCCATAAATAAAAGCATAACTTTATCGGTGGCATTGTTTTCAAGTATAATCCTTTTCTTTTTTGCAAGCTATGACAGATGCCCAGTCTCTTACTTTGTTGTTTAGATGTAATAGTGTAGACAAGCAACTGTTATTCATTTTGTAATATATGATATATACGGTATTGGGAGTCCATTCTATCATGCCATCTAATATAGATTTGACAATATCTTATATCAAAGCTCGCATTAAAACTCAAGAAGTTTCTTTTCCACCTTAAATCCAGCACTAAGGGGGATTTTCATTGCTTCTTCTGATTTAGCTTGGGTTAATCATCTTGAATGTAGAGAATATTTATTGGCAATTAAGATTAAGAAAGTTCTCACTGTGCTTCAACAGATCTGGCTGCTACAGCAGTTTTGTATATAGGACCTAGTGTTATTTCTTTCCACATCTGCAGTTGAGATTACATACTATCTATTCAGATATCGTTGACAATTGGTCACAATATCTTCATGTAAAACTCTCTGCACCTTTACTCTCCTCTCAAACATAGATAATTTCTTTTTGAAATTCAAACTTTCTGAATGCTTCCAGGTAAATGGATATGGAGTTGACTCCATGGCAAAGTTCTTCCTGGATTATGGTTATACACAAAAGGAAGAGTTGAGATTTCCTGCAAAAAAATTGAGAGCCTTCTGGTTTTCACCTCCCAGAAACATCCCTTCGGACAGTGGCAGTGGTGTATATGGTCCTTTGCCTAGAATTTTTATATCTGAGCTTTTGGTCAATGAGATGTCTTCTCAAGCACAGGTGCGTTCTGAGGTTATTCTTGGATAGCGAAACTTTTTCCATTTAGCTACAACTTGTATTTGTCTGATGCTTGGATGGATGCCTGTTTACCAATTCTCTTTTGGTTAGGTGCTAATATTGAGCTGTCTTGATATTTAATTTAATGGTCTCATTTTCTCTATCTGCAAATTCTCCACCTCTGTTATAACACTTCGATAGCTTCATGTCCTGGGTGATTGCACTGTTTTTAGAATGGTCTCTTAAAAAATAGGCAAGGAACAAGTACCCTGGGCTCAAAAAATAGCTTTTGAATCCTATGCTGATGTGAGTGCATTGACCATGGTGATGTTTGTTTCTTAATTTATGTTGGATCAAGTCATCACTGCCTGCCAGCTTTTTAACTTCATGGTTTGTTCAGTGTGTACCTGGGTCATGGATCTTAAATTGTACCTTTAATATAATTTTCCTATGATAAATATCTTTCAAGTGGGAGCATCATCTCGAGGTGTTTCCTTTTTGGAAAATGTTTTCTGGAATTTTTTCAACATTTGTTGTAAACTAGGACTTATAATTTCAAATATTATCACATTAATCTCAAGAGACTGTAGTTCTTAGTGGTTTTCAGCAGCAACTAATGGTGATAGGATCAGGTCCCAAATAATAGCTGAAGGAGGTGGTACACCATGAATGAAAATGTGAATGGAAAATGGGGAAGATGATTTTCATTTTCAAAAAGAAGAATGTTCTTTATTTTCCATTGGTATTTTCTATAGTAGCTAATCACCATCGGTGGTGGTCAGCTATCATTGATTGTTTTTGCCTTCCATCATCACTCATCCTTTCAAGCTGCTAGCATTTACTACCTCTAGAGATTACTCCAATAATATTTAACGACAAGCTTTGATTATAAGAAATCTTGAAAAAATATTTTAAAAAAAAAATTCTCAAAACAAGCACAGCCTTTGTAATGGTGGGGAATTTCCTGTGAACTTTTAAAGCCAACAAATGAGTAGCAATTGTTGTTGGACTTCTACATTTGTTTTCAACATTGTTATGCTCCTGTTTGTTAGCCATGCTGAATGTGTTTCTGTTCACCACTTACTGTGGATTTTTGTAATGATAGTATGAAAGAGTTAAGAGTGCATGTATCAATTTGATAGAATGACAGCTCGGTGTTAGCAAATCACTCATTTTTTTTTTTTATTGTACCCAGCTGATAAGGCAGAATAGTTGTTATTGCTATAGCATTGTTGTCGGTTGATATTCTCTATCTGCAGGAAATTATAAAAAAGTATGTTAAGATTTCTGGAAATGGGAATGAGCATGCTGCCCTGGCAAGTGCATTAGGTGCTTTAACATGGGAGAAGCCCTTCTCCTCTGAATTTAAGCAGTTAGCAAGGTATCATGTCTCTTCTTTTCCAAACGTATCTAGATTTTATGTGTTAACTTTATGTTTTCTCTCGAATATTAAAAGATCGTAAATATTTTCCCGTGGCATTAAGTTATCTTCAGCTTGGTTCCTCTCAAAGAATTCAGCTTAACACCGCTTCTGTTATCCTACCATGTTCTGTCTTTTATATTAGTGAAAGTGAATATGCTGCTTGGACTCTGGTCAATGGCTATGCAGTGAACCATGTAACCATCTCAGTTCATCAGCTGAAATCCCACCTGAGAAGCATCAAGAGCCTTAATCAATTCATTGAAGAGAATGGATTCAGGCTGAACTCAGAAGGAGGTGTTCTGAAAGGTTTGCTTTCTACACTGACATGCTTGTTTGTTGTCTCTTTCCTTTAATAAATTGAATGTTATGGAAAAATGGAAAAAGATCCATATCGATAAGAGATAATTCCCTTTTGGTTCTTTTTCTTTGTGACATCAAGCAAATGATTTCTGAAGGTGATTAGCAGTTGCACCTAAAATGAAATCATGCAATTTCATTTCTTTCTCCAATTTTCCTTTAGAGCTCAAACTTCATGGCGTAGATAACATCTTTTGTTATGGATACCAAAAAATGTAGACTATTCCTATCAATTTTCTTAGCATGTTCAACAATTGAATGTGGATAGTATAACAGAACTACATGCTCCAGTGCATGTGTACCTGAGATTCATTACTCTTTGTTGAAGTTCTTGATTTGGTCGCCTAAATCTCCTTTCATTTTCATTATTATTGTTTCAGGAGAAATGAGTTTGTTGCATTTTCTTTTTGTGTCTGTATGCGTATACATCTGTGCAAAGAACATAACCGTTGGCTAAAACGATCTTCTACTATTACACTCTACTCAAGATCCTGGTTCTTAGATGCGCTTGCCATTAAGTTACCTGACTGTCATAACTTGCCTTTTACCAGTTAGCCCTGATGGTCTTCTGCTCCAGAGCTCAACAGTAGCGGATTCATTTCTTTTTCAGTTTTCAGATGGAATAACCGAATCGGTTCCTTGTTCATACATTGAATTTGCTGAACGCCTTGTCTTACCTCAGTATCAGAATCTACCTGTAACACAGGTACACCTATCTTCCATCTGCTTAACTGGTGATCTACAGCTCCCACTTAAAGTTGATTCCAATCGCTTTCATGATGCTGACTTTCTCAGGTCATGGAGTTTCATCGACGAGATGGATTTGAGGTTGGAAATGCTGACAAGATTTTCGAGAGCACATCGAAAGAGCAGCTAACCAAGAGAGCTGCATGAGATCCTCATGTGCCATCAGAAGCAATCGGGCATGCCCTTATAATTTGTAAATACATACTCTAGTAAAATAAAAAGATTTTCAGTTATCTCAATGGGCATTTGTACTCTCTTCTCGTTCTTATCTTGCCTGCAATCGGTGCAGTTCACAAACAAGCGGGGACTGTTTCATCGCATACAAGTTGATGGATGACTAAATTTATATTTATCATACATGAGTGAACTCAGGGGCGCACCCATCTATATACATACATATCGATGCATATATATGTACATATGCAAAGGAGAGGGAGAGAATAAACGTTAGCTAGTCTAGCAGAAATTGTTTCTACAGTTTCTTGCCACCTTGACCATGTCTATCAATTTTCTTTTGGCCACTACGAAGATTGCCAGCATTTGTAAGATTCTATGGAAATGGATACGATGAAATGATAGGCGGTATGTCATTGTCCATTTTAAGACTGCAGTAGGTACTATAGCAGCCTGTCTTTGCCTTTTTTTTTTTTTTTTGGTATATGCGAAATCGGTAACTTCTAATTTGGGAAAATCGTTATTTCATGCCATTGTAGACATTAGGAGTGTGGCCAGCAGTGTCAATGTAAGTGCTTAGGCTGGACTGTATACCGTTCATGCGCATTACTTTACGTCATCGTTCTTGCTTATTGTCATGATAATCTTATATAGAACATACCCGTCTCCAAACTCCATTGATGAGCTAGTGTAATGTGATGAATTTAGGAGGAAAAATTAAGAAAAAAAAGGTAAAGAAGAGGACGTGGAAGCCAGATTAAAGTTAGTTCCCAAGTCACTCCACGAAGGTGAAGAAGTATCTTAACCGTCCTCTCTCCTCTCCCTTTAGAATATAGCATGAACAATTCATTTCCGGCAATACTGTTAGATTCAAGTTTAACTATTTGGTTCAACCTAATACTTCTATAAAATCAGTTCGAATCATCTTTTAATCTTTAATAACAATCTCAATTCGACTCAGTTGACTAAATCGGTTCAACTTAATTTCTATAAAAATTTATTGGACTTTTTTGAATTAAGATATATTATGTCTCTTTTATTTCATAGAAAATACACAATTTGGCTAAAAATAGATCAAAGAAAAATAAAAAAAAATTAAATTATAAAAAACTTTCAACTTTCATTTCTCAATATAAAGATAATTTGGTTACTTTATAAATAAATACAAATTATATTGTAATATTTTTATTGATCCCATCCTTCTTCTAGTATGATGTTAACAATATTGTTATACTCTTATTCATCTTCTTACTTATGTATTTTACTGCAATACTGGCAATTTTTTTCTTTTATTTATTTACCAAAAATACCCCCGTTTCTTCCTTATAATTTATTTTTCTTCAATCCTTGATTGCCTTGGCTCCCGTAGAATACACGTGTAATGAAGGAGCTCTATAAAAACCACTCTAGAAGAATTTTCCCGGTCTAAGATTGCCTTGTCCTCAAGACTGAAGTTGATGAATTAAGAATGAAATCCATTAAAAATTGACCCATGTAGCTTTATCAGGAGTTAAGCGCTACAATTATACTAAATATTGAGGGAGAGTCTAACTCATGTAGTTGCAAGGAGTTCTAGCGAGGATCTAGAAGGTGCAAATGAGCTAGGAGCATCAACTGCCATGTTATCAGGTAAGGGAGAGTCTTGTTGATAATGACCAAGCTTGCATTTAAGGTTGGAACATGGGAAATCGAATGTATGCGTGAATTGGACGGGAGTTTCAGCTCGTAAGTAATAGTATCCACCTTTACTAATACTTGGTAAGGCCCAAGGAGCTTAGAGGACAACTTCTGGGGAGTAGTTTGACTATGCTAACATGACTGTAGAGTTGCATTTTAAGATATAAATAATCTTTAATCTGATAATCAATGTTGCGCCTATTTTATTGCCTTTTACCGTTCCATTTTGAGGGCATAACAAGTGATGACGAAGCTATTGGCACTAAGAACTCTTTAGTCATGGCTTCCACTTGCGTTTCACTTGCCACATTCCTTAGTAAAGTGGGAGGAGGTCAACCATCGCCACTTACGACAGGTGTCTTTCCGGTTACACTATGGCACAAGCTACTCAGCCCATAATATCCAGTATGCTTTAATTTTTTAGTTCTTCCAATGCAAAATATCCTTGTAGTTGGAAGAGTTCATGGAGAACTACTCTCATCAAATTAGTATCCTTGTACTGAACAATCATAGTGGGAAACCCATGGAGTTGCATTGTCTCTCTTACAAAGAGATCACCCAATCCTTAAGTTCATTGAGGGATGTTTAACCATAAGAAAGTGAGCATATTTTGATAATTAATCGGTTACTACAACAATAACAACAAAAGCCCTTGCATTTAGGAAAACCCAGTATTAAATCCGCAGCTACAACACCCCTAACTTGTGATCGTACAGGGAGAAGCTCAAGCAATCCGCTGAAGTCGTGCTTTGCTACTTGTTCCGTTGACACACATCACATTCAACCACAAAATTATATATTGATTTCTTCATGCCAGGTAAATACATCCACTAAGCGCATAAAGGTTCTAAAGGTACATGAATATCCCCTAAAGGGTGACCATCTAGAACTCATGGAGTAAGACCAGAAGTAAGGTGGATTTAGCTTAAATGACAAATTAATAGTGATAGAATTATTTATCGTTACGGAAAGAATGGCTCAGCACACCTATTGGGTCTTGAAGAAGCTTGTCTCAGATGCTGCTCTGTATCAAATCTCCCTTAATTTCTAACTTGATGGTCTAATTAGACCATAGGGGATTCGAAATTTCAGTACATATAAGGTCATCAAACTTCCTTGAGAGAGCATCGATTGCTTTGTCCTATCTTCTCAACTTGTATTGGGCTACGGTGGACAACTAATTATGTTGTTTGGGGGTAGTGATGCCTAAAGTAAGCAAGCGTTTAAGACTTCATTGGTAAGTTTTTAACCACAAAGTTTTGATCAAAGGGATGTGGAGGCTAATATTGAATGGCTAGTATTAAGGCAATCAACATTTTCTCATAAGTCGACTTTGCAATATTTTTAGTTGAAAGTGCCATGCTAAAGAATGCTATGGCATTAAGCTGGCCTTATTCCATGTCCTGAAGCATTACATTCAATGATAAATTCTTTCTTGAAGCAAAGGAATGCGGAAACTGGTGTTGCTGTGACAACTTTTTTTGAGAGCTTCAAAAGCTTGTGCGGCTGTCTCTCCTTATGCGAACTCTTCTTTCTTAAGTAAATTAGTCAATGACTGTGCTATCTTTCCAAAGTCCTTCACAAATTTTCTGTTATATCTCGTTAATCCCAAAAATCTTCTAACTCCCTTAACCATTGTTGGAATAGGCTAAAAGACACCTTCGGTTTTCTTGGGATCCATTACTACTTCTTTAGATGAAATCGCATGCTTAAGATACTCTGAAAGTTTGGCCAAAGGAAATTTTTTTTTAATTCGAAACAAAATTATTGGAGAGAAGTAATTGGAATACTTAGTGCAAATGTTATAGATGTTTATTCCAAGTTCTATTATATAAAAGTTAAAAATACCAATATTATTGAAAGAGGTTATTCATAGTAAATTAGAATTTAGACAGATTATCTTATGAACATCAATAAATGTATATAAATTTAACTATATCCAAAATGAAGATCAATCCTAAAAAAGTAGTATGTGCTAATCAAATCATCAATCACCTTCATTAATCATAGACATGAGATACTTATTGAGTATCTCTACCTAATTTGAAGCTCAATAATTCACATAAAAACGTGAATAACTATCATTTTCTATACTAATATACTAGAGTTGGACTAAATGACCCCCCATATGTGACATTCCACCCATAGATCTATCAATTTCATCCTTTTGTATGTGTATGTAATAAGAGGGGCACAACCATCAACCTTGCCATTCTATGAGTGGGACCCTATAACCATGCTTGGTTCAAGGTGTAACCCTATTAAGCTTGGAACAAGCAACATGTTAAGATTTGGTTACTTGGGCAACTTTTCATCAATTTCACCCATCACGTTGGTGGATACTAGTAAACCACTAAACTTTATGTCAGCAAGCTTCACAAGCGATACAGAAGTCATTGAGCGAAAAAGGAGAGTGATCCACTATCACTTCTATATCCTTTTCTTCCAGGTGATTCTTGTAGTCAATAGCCAATTCCTGGAGTATTTCAAGCAATGATATACCTAAAACTAGGCCGACTCAGCTCAACTCCATCAAATAACAATTCAGAGTAATGTGAATGTTGCTTAAATTTATAGGTAATTTTGTACAAAACCCACAATAATAAGTGCTATGTCGATCTCCCAACAAAACTCTAAATTTTAGCTTAGGGTTAGACTTCAAGTGGACATTCTCCATTACTGATTTAAATATAAAACTATGGCTCACGCCATTATCAATCAACGCCATCACAGGCTCTCCACGTTTTGTACCCTTTAATAACACGTTGTAAGACCTATTAAGACCATTAATTGCCATTAGCAACAACTCCAAGACATTTACAGTGGAATCAGCATTAGGGAGTTCTCAGGTTTTATTGGGGATTATCCTTCGTTAGCTACAGGGGTTCTAATCAGATTCCTTTACTCTATCATCCAACATTCCAAATGGTAAAGACTTCAATAGCACACACTTACCTGGGGGATGAAAAGGCTAATCATAACAAACACATAAAATGGTACTCTCATATACTCTCCTGTTTTGCTTTACTCGCGATAGCTTCTTGTGTGGATGAATGGTGCCATGACTCCGTAACAAACTAAAATTTCTCGTGGGAGTTATTCTCAAGTTAAGTGAACAAACACTCTCGCATCATATTATACCATGAAGTAGCACTACCCTCCTGTACTCCATGCTAATGTAAGCTAACTATACTTTCATTTCTACTGGAGTTTCATTAATTTGAAAGTGCCTCTCAGCTTTAGTGATCCAATTGGTCGAGTCATACACGTTGAAAAAGGGCAGTTCAACCCTTCGAACATTTTAGAAGCAGTCGTCACTTAAGTAATTCTCGTGCCCTAGGTTCGCAGAAAATGGAGTGCATAACCCCAGCCTGAAGTGCGAACCGTCCGCTTGGGTCATCTACCTCCGACCTAATACCTAAGCTCTATTCATCCTCACACGATCCAATCGGTGAGTCAAGGTGACGAGCCCATTTGAACTCGGTCTTCCTCATGTTTCTTCATCAAGCGTTCCAACGATATCTTCAGGGTCTCCTACAGTGGTCAATCCGTCTTCAAATGCATCGATCGGACTTCCATGCTCATATGTCTGTTATGAAATTCATCCATATACCGCTATTGGCCATTGCAGAACCCTCTTAACTCTTCAAATACTTCCGACGGTGTCTTCTCCATTAAGACCATTGGACAACTGGACTTTCTTGTTTCTATGGTTTGAATTTTCTCTTTTCTGATCCGACAGATTGGACCCATTTGTTAGAGCCAGTGCAATGTCACGAACCTAGAAGTTAAAAAAAAAATCAAAAAGAGGTGCACGAAAAGACCTGGAACCTCAACCATCTTCTCTCTTGATTTGCATAGGCCTCACTCGTCTCCTTACGAAAGTTCTCTACACCTATACTATCAAATTTTATTTATGAACACAAGATACCCCAACTATTTATTCATTAATTTCCCCACTCTTTAATAGCCCTAGCTCCTCCAGAATACACATAACATACAAGCTCTGTCATCCGTAGGCTACACAATCAAACCCACATTGGATTAGAAGTGTAGCAGAATAATTTATTAAGAGGTTTAAGTTGGCTTAAAGTTTGAATCCCAATGGAAGTTTAAGTATGGCATATATTTATTAAAAAGGAAACCTAAACTAGCTTAATCATACGAAGTCTGAATTTGAGCTTGGAACTTTCAAGACTTCCAACTTGACTTGAGTGTAACCCAAATCACCATATAACATACTCTACCTAATGACACATTTATACACTGAAATGGCACAATATGGACTTGTTCAAAACCACCTTACTCCTATTGTTTCTCCAAAAGAAGAAACATCCTGAAAATTGCTCTACTGGAGAAACACCAAGGACCCAATATATGATCCCAGTCCTGGGTGCTGCTTCCGCCTGCAGATCTCTCTATAAAAAGAAAACTTAACTAAATAGGATGAAACAGAAAAATGAAAAAATAAAGAAAAAAGAAAAAGGCACTATAGCATTTCAACGTATCCTATGGGAAAAACAGATGCTATATGAGCTTCATCTGCATGCACTTAGCATTCTTTCCTGCTGACAGGTCATGACTCCTAACACAACAGAGCAACATATATTTGCAGCTACCTTTCAGTAATCTAGAACAAATGCTTTGACACAAAGTTGCTCCTGTACTGGGGAATGGGGGAGGAAAAAGAAAAAGAAACCCTGTAACAACTGTTGAATGACAAAGAGCTAACCTATAGCTATGCTTTACTGCTAGGCTTTGGTGAAATGTGAGGATACTGATAATGATAAGGGGATGCATATGAGCCGTTTGGGATTGAAAGGCTTCTTTGCTGCTGCCTGTTCTTCGACATCATCCCTGGCTGTACTTGACTTCCATTTCTGGCATTCGGGCTGGTTCCTATGCGGTCAGATTGCATAGTCTGGAAATAATAAGATGAGCTTGCCATATCTTTCATGTTGGGTAGAGGCTTCAGAGCTTTAACAACTTCACTCATTAGAGGACGGGCTTTTGGATCTCTGCTAAGGCAGTGAGCAGCCAACTGCACAGCTTTTTGTGCACCTTTGATTGAGAAGTGTCCTTCAAGCCGTGGATCAATTAATCTATAGAATCTTCTTCTATCGTGTAGATGAGGCCGAGCCCATTCAACAAGATTATGTTCACCATGAGGTCGATTCCTGTCCATGGACCGTCTTCCAGTCAACATTTCTAGAAGAACCACTCCAAAACTGTAAACATCACTCCTTGATGTAAGATGTCCTGCCACATGATCGATGGATCAATTAGGCAAGAATAATAGTAAAATATTTAGGAAGGAAAGGAGAACCAATCCTATCAAAGGAATCAGCATTCACTCTCTATTTGTATAGTCACTTGAAATGCGAAATTAATGAAATTCCTCTTCAGATGAAAAAAAATAGAAGGGGAACCAAATAAGTCCCAGGTATTCAAGGAAATCAATGCATAGTAACAGATCAAGCTCACCAACAAATTTTCATTAATGTTTAAGCAACCAATGGATTGAGACTTTGCACCTTAGGAGCAAATTAAAAGAATCTACATAAATATTGGACAGCAGATGGCTGACATAAATCGCCAATCCCCTTTGCTATAAGCACAACAGGAATATCCCACCTTAAGCTGACAAAATTAACAATTATATGTTTGCAATACTAGGTAAAATTTGGAGTGTCAACTTTTCACTAGGGAGTGTTTATTCACCTAACCACAAGAATGTCCAGTCATAGAGATCAACAAGTATCATCAAAACTTTAGAAATTGACCACTACATAAACAACAGGAAGAAAAGCAATTATCATACACATGCATTTAAAAAGCTGGCTGCACAAGAAACTATTCAAGATCTCAAGAAACTTAAGAATAATTCTTTCCCATAATCTTTTAAAACTTGACTTAAATTCTATCAGCCAAAAAAATTTTAACATAAAATTAAGATTCCATCAATATAATTGTTGAGGGAGGGGGGAGGGGGAGTGGGGAAATAGTGGAACAGGGGGAAAGGCCAAGAGCGGGAGCAAGACAAAAAAAGGAAATTAAATATTGCAAAAAGTGAGATTACTGAGGAATACACATTGAATTTCTGAATAGCAATTGAAATCATGTCTTGAAAACACGATTTCAAATTGCTATAAAATTGTGTCTGAAAAATACAATATCAAGCTCTCAATCTAAAATCATGTCTTCAAACACAACTTCAGAGCAAATTGCTAAAATCCCTATGTTAAATAACTACAGATTTTAAACTGCTCCACAATTTTAGCTTTTGGCATATTAATAAAACATTCGGTCACATGCGCCAGATGAATGTTTCAGTGGAAAGGGCTGTGCACAGAATACATAGGTGTTTGAATCACACGGTGCCTATTCCTTTGCCTTTTTTTATAAGGCAAGCCATCAGTTTTCTTTTTTTCTTTTTTATTTTTTTTATTAAATGGAGAGCATTAAATAGACAAACTAAAATGGAGCACAATGACATGTGCATCAGAGACATGGGAATGGAGATTGAGACTCAGAGACACCCATGCATCATTAAAAATATGTTTGTCGACTTGCACAGTGAAATTGTGTTTTCTAATCACAATTTTAGTACAAAATTTTAAAACTGAATCACTGGCTTACTTTTGCAACGGCTGTATTTTTAGATTTTTTTTTTTAAAAAAAAAACAATATTAATTTCCTTCTCCTGGAGCAAGACATGTCATGACTTTAGTTTCACATCAATGCCAATAGATGATCAAGATTTTGCTATACCTGTCATCACATATTCAGGAGCAGCATACCCATACGTTCCCATAACACGAGTTGAAACATGGGTCTTGTCTCCCTCAGGACCATCTTTGGCAAGTCCAAAGTCAGAAAGCTTGGCATTATAGTCCTAAAAGAAGTAAATATAAAAGGTGAACCACCCCAGAATTTATCTTTCTAAAAAGAAGAGATTATCACCATAGATTATGTTACATACAGCATCCAATAGGATATTGGAGGTTTTAAAATCACGATAAATAACTGGTCTCTCTGCTTCCTCATGAAGAAAAGCAAGACCCTTCGCAGCGCCTAATGCAATTTTCATTCTGATAGACCAAGGAAGAGGAAGGGACCCTGCACATAACCAATTGATTTTATGTTTGCAGCATAAATTAACAGGTAAAATAACTTCCGGATTGCAGTTTCTTAGTGTTTCTCACCCCCTTACAAAAATAAATATATAAGCAGCAGAATGAATGCCTTAAGGAAACGCATACACGAGAAAAGAGAAAGAAACCTGCAATAAATGCATTTATAAATGATGTGTGCACTTCAAAATATCAAATTATAGGAATCAGCTTGATGAGAAAGCAGATTTTATGCAGAGACTTGCATTTTAAAAACACTGAAAATCTGTAGACAAACTCTTATTACTGCATCATCCCTAAACATATGAAATAAAACTTCCACTAAGAATGCTGCTCATTTTTGCTGCAAGTCTAATCCAAGTGTTAGCTTAACGAGTAAAATAAAATTCATGAGACTACTGAACCATTTTAAGTAATTGGAAGCGATGATTTAATCGGTCATTAATAACATAAAAGCAGCAATTATCCAATTGTCCATAATTATGCAGGAACCTGCCACCGCACAAATGAATATGGCAATAGAAATGTTAACAGAAATAGAATGGACTTAATCATTAAAAAAAAGGTTACAGATGACTAAAAAAAGATTGGTCTTGTAAGAAGCAACCAACATACTTCTAAATAAGTGATTCTCCAAGCTTCCTCGCGGCATAAACTCATAAACCAGCAGCCTTTGATCATCTTCAATGCAGTAGCCAATTAATTTAACCAAATTAGGATGCACAAGATCACCCAGAAAATTCACTTCAGCCTGACATGAAGATGCTCAAAACAAATAAGAAGGCAGAACCAAAACCATATAAGCAAATGATTGAAATTCAAAGGTATTAAGATGGAAGCAGAGGGTTCTCCCCTACCAGCCATTCTTTGTGGCCCTGTAGTCCATCATGGTTTAGAGTTTTAACTGCAACAGTAAGTCCAGTGCCAGGTTTCACTGGTGCAGTTCCATTCTCTTCAATCCAACCCTTGAACACACAACCAAAGCCACCTTCACCAAGAAGGCTTTCAGGTCTAAAGTTTCTTGTTGCCAACTTTAGATCGTTAAATGTAAACTTGCGAAGGCGAGAAGCAACTTTAAGTTCCTCTTCAAGTCTGGACATTGACGAGTTGCTTTCAGTATTACTAGTGGTTGTAGATGATACAACTGGAGCAGCAGGTTGGTCTCTGCTTGTATCGTTTGTAAATTTGCTTTCTGCTGCTTACAAGTAAAAACATCATATTAGATAGGCGGCATGTAGCTTAGTTCTTAGACACACACTAAACTTTTTTATATGCTGATAATCAAATTCAATAATTTTCTATATAAAGAGCTTAGTTTTCGACAAAAAGAGATTGTAGCAGGAAGGTTTAAAAAATATATTATAATAATAAAGCTGCTAGTTTAAAAGGAAATTGCAAAATTAGAATAATCAGAATTTGAATTACATTAAACAAGGCATCATCACATACAAAGAAGAAAGGCCCTCAATTAATTATTACACCAAACCTTGCAGTAATCACTGAAAGCAAAAGATGAGCAGTTATGACAACTATTTACGGCAACAAATTTAGTGCCATCAGCTGGTTTCACTAGAAGCAGAATCATCATTGAATCAAACCTAAAGTTTCCCCGTAGTGAGATTACCCAAATCTTTCAATTAGAGAAATGCAAAGAAAGGCAAAGACAGAAGAACCTAGAACTCAACAGTGAAATTTTGACAATTCCATGTCTAATGGAAGGATGGATAATGTAGGAACAGCACAATATCAAACATCATTTGTGGAATGGCATCGCTCAGCCCCAGTAAACAACCAACATTGAGCATCCAAAGAACTGTAAATAGTCTTACTCAAAAAAGATGCTACTTGTTTTAAATCAGATATTGATACCACTTCCCACTCTCAGGTTTCACATGAAAATCTATTCCTTGTTCTTCACCTTTGTGTAAGCTGTTGTAGCAATTACTGGTTAATGTGGTTGAAAATAACCTATTTACATGAATCCAAAGCTGGAGAAACCCAAATGACAATAGGCCATCTATGTTCTATCTAATATAAATGCATGTCCATGACACATCATCACATCAGGAAAACTTAGGATAATACATCTCAAAGGACATTGTAAATTAATATTTTTATTGCTGTCACAATGCTCGCAATTCAACCTGTATATATAAGCATTCTCAGTCTGCCCTCAACTCTTCAAATATTCCTTCCCCTCCTAACATAGTAAATGCTGCTTTACTTTCTTCTTTTTCTTTCCTTCGATTATATAAATAATGCTGCTGTCTTTCAATGGCAGCATAAGGTCACTCATAACAATGATTCATCATCTTCAGTGATTGGAAGACATCATAATCACTCTCATGCTCATGAAAACTAGCATGCCATCATACTTTTATTAATGCTACAAAACAGTCTTAAAAATTAAATTGCATCTCCAAAGCTTCACCGTTCTTGCAATCTCACAGACAAAAGGATATGTAAGGTATGCTTGAGACTAACTTAATGTCAAAAGAAGAAAGCAGATTCATGATGTCAATGGAGATTCTAATTCAATTCCATTATATGTCCTAATCAGAAATGTCATATGCGACAACCTATATAGTGTTTTACTATACAGTGTCTTCGTAACTTAAAAAGCATGTTTCAAAGTTCAAAGTGAAGCACATTGAAACTATTCTATATCATAATTGTTCTATGCAATTAAAATATCCAAACCATTTTCAATTTGTAGGGAGCCTAATATACATCTTCTTTCCTACATTAGGCTCCCATTTTGCAGAACTACCATAGAAAGACAATAAAATAAAATCTAACGGCTAAGATTCAAAGAAAGCAATTCACGAAGGAGCAAACATTATGGCTAAGCTGCTGTAATTGTGCTTTCCATTACGCACTCCAGCATATCAGGAAACAATAACAAGCAAAGGAATGTAATGCTTTCGCAATCAAGATTGCTACTACCGAAAAACAATCATGCCCGAATCTGACAAAACAGGGGGGAATAATCCCAAAGGCAATTATCATCAATAATTGGTGTAACCTTCGATAACAAAAAGAGTAATAATGTAATCTCTGGCCAAAATAGAAACAGTAATGTGAGACAGCTGAAACATACAACGGAAATGAGGCAAAATATGCTACCACATGTACATGAAAAACTAACTCACCATAATTAGTACTGGTTCCACTATTGGAGCTATCAACTTTGGATCTTGAATATAAGCAGCTCCTAAAGAGCCTGAACTTAGACCAACAACCTACACTCTCATCAACTATTTTACTATCATCATCACTGGCTTTCCCATTCTTCTTATTACTATTATTCTTCTCTCCTCCCTTTGATTCACACAAATCCCAAGGCTCAACTTTCCCATTGTTCTCACTATCTCCACCACCTTTATCTCCGGATACTACTGCCATCTATCCAAAAACCCTAAACAAATCAAAACACAGCAATCATCAACACCAACCCCAAGAACCGAAATTAACCAATACCCAAATGATTCAATCTTTTACTAAAACACCCCTCACGTAGTATCAACATAGAGATTTTTCCACCAATAAAATCCTAGAAAACCCAAAACCCCAAATCACTCCAATACCCATAATTTTGATACTTTACTCAAGACAGCCCTCAAAAAATGTGCTAACCATCAAAAGCATCGAACTTCAGACTTCAACCCCATGAACAACACCAACCCAAAATTCGAATATTTACTCATATACTAAAAAGTTCAAATTTTCCTTAAAATAATGGTGCTGTACTCCTTAAAATGTTGAAATTAAAGGGCCTTTCTTTTTAAAAAAGAACTTGCAGAGATACCCAGAATCATGTAAATGGAGCAAATGATCCAGTAACAGCTGGATCACAATTACTAGAACATAAAACCCAAAAAAGAGAAGAAAAAGAAAGAACAGTATATGATACTGATAGATAGATGAGATGAAAATTCTCACATATAATATTATATGTTAACGTTGGAGAAGGAAATTAAAGGATGAACGAATCAAAGAAAAACAAAAGCAGACATATTTAAAAGAAAGTGAAAACAATATATAAAATAATATAAATAAATATGAAAAATGAGGAGTAGCGAATAAATATAAATAATATTATATTGTTTCTCTCTCTTTGCTTGTGTGCTGCATGACTGTCTCTTTCCTCTGTTTTTCAATTTAAAAAAAAAAAAAGAGAGAGACGAATGTTTTGCAAATTACAAGAAAAGTGAAGTGAAGTGACTGCCCGGATAAACGGGGCAGCTGACCGTACGATGTGAAGAAAACTGAAAAGTGGGGTGGGGATGGCGGGCAACAGGGTCAGGGGTAGGGGGAGAGTGTGGAAAAAAGGAAGAATTTACGGGCAGTGGGGAGTGAGTTGGGGGACCCACTTGAAGACGACGTGTCAGACCTGAGTCGCGAGCGGATGAGTTGGGGATGGGGATGGAAGTGGTTTGTCCCCGTTCGGACACCGGATGACTGAAAGCGTGACTCACCCCAAAATCGTTTCTATTTGATTTTGTGGTTTTGTCTTTTAGGGAAAAAGAAAACAAAATTACAAAAAGAAAAAATTACAGAAATACGGTATTTAAAAAAAAAGACGATTGCCGTATACATCTACTTAAGAAGTCATATCAGTTTGAATTATTCCAATATATTCATATTTTACATTATCTCTTTCTCTATTTTAAATTTAGTTAAATATATATGCAATTACAATCGAAAACTACATTACCTCAAATTTAGTTAAGCTCATACACGATTTTAATTAAAACGTAATTAGAATTTGATATTCAATAAACAATTTGTTTTTTTAGTTGATAAGTCGAATTATATATAGTTATTTATTTGTGAGATATTCAATTTTATCCTATTCCAGTACAATACAAATATATGTTTTAAATCAACATAAAAAACTGTTAATAAATTTAAATAATGAAGAAATGAAACCATTAAAGAAAATGTAAGTAAACTATCGAAATAACTAAATAGTGTTTCAAAATAAAGAAAGTGAATCAAAAGTGAAACATATAAAGTTAATGACATCAGCATCGTTGTCGAGGTAATGGCCTAGCATCCTAAGGTTCTACGTTGGCTTGCAGTTCAAACATTTAAGCCGCATTCAATTGTGTGATCTGTCCATTATTTTCACTATAAGCACCCGAAAACTATAATACATGAGGATCTGAGAAGTGTATGTTTGCATAACTCCTTCACTCATGTCATATTGACAATCTTTAATCGGCCTCCGCAATGGTACAAGGGGTATGAAACTGATTAGTAGAGGTCTCTTTGACAATAAGTGATATGGACTAGTAGATAAACACATGAACCCAATATCACTCGTAACCAAAGAGGGTGGATCTAAGCCGCCAGATGGCTTGAAAAATAAATGATAGTTAAGAGAAAGCAAGGGTTCTCATGCACCAACGTCGGATATGATACACCAACGCCTCACAAGAGCTCAGGTCGCATTTGATATGACATATAAGTATGGTCGAAGGTTACTCATCACTAGTCTACGCTTAAATGAGCTAGATAAAAGTAGCTCAAGAGTAAGAAGACACTTAACCCAGGAGAAGGTAAAAAGTCCAATGTATTCTTATATATATATATATATATATTTGTAGCTGTTACATTATGTGACTATTAATAGTACCCTGTTAGGGCAAGTTTTATGTTATAGATAATTACAAAAATGAATTCCTATTTGCTAAATAAAAAAGGAAATTACTATACAAGGAGACTTGAAATCGTACGCAACGAACATCATTTATCAGAAAGGACAGTACAGTTGTCAGTAAGGATAATGCGTACGCATTTTTTCTGTGATTTTGACAGTATTGTGATTCGAGTAGGGGTAAGCCTTTGTTTAGGCTTAATTGGTGTTAGAAGGGGCTAGATTGTAGTTGGTTCAGGGACGACTCATCTTAGGTTGGCCTCGAAAGGTTAGCTTTTGACAATCCTGGTCGACCTTGACACAATGGAGATTATTATACTCAGATTTGGCGCTTGGACTATGGTTTAGTAGAGGGTTCAACTCGGCATGCTAGTTGATTACCTTAGCAACATCATAGATAGCATAGAAGGCAAAGTAGCTTAGCAAATTGAACTGAGGTAAGCACTGGTCCTCAACGCTTAACTTACCTTGGATAGCTTAGCAAACCACTTGAAAGAGCTCTCGGGCTCGAGAGCATGTAATCAATCCTTAATTTCTATCAACAAGAGTATGACACATAGGATCCCTAAAGCTCTCCTCCAGGAATGGTCTATGAAACTCAAATCTAGATGGTCTAGGAGATGTTGGCAATGAGAAGTGTGGAGGAGAAACATCATCACGAATCTCTACATTAGGCTGTCTACATCGTTGGCCCCTAACTCAACAACGACTACGTACCCCACGACTCCTATCTCTCTATGGCTCGTTTGGTAGGGAGTTGTCTTCGTCGACATTTAGGTTGGGTAGAACTAAGTTGCCTAGGTAAATCTTAATAATCCCCTTAATGAGGTCATCTACTTGATGCTGCTCATATAATATGTTTTCGTATGACATATACGGCACTCTATGTATAAGGTCCACCTATATTCAAAACGCAAAAGTTGGAGTTGCATATAAATTGGAAAATAAAAGTGTAAATGAAAAAGCAACTGTACATACCGTATACATTTAGGAATCCCCAAACCAGCTAATATATTTGCGAGTAACTTACCGGTACCAGGGGACGTAGTCAGGATGTACATTAGGCCGTAGTCGAACTTGAGCTATCCGGTTTTGATGATTCTCTTACTATGCTATCTAAGTTGTATGGTAGGTCGCCCAATTTATCTTTGTCTTGCCTCTTAGGTCAATATCTTGTAGGGTACGTCCCGTATTAAGGTGAGTTGGGATCTCCTGTATCACGCCAAACTGTCGAGCCACGTGGTCAGGATAGTGCATCTCCACGATGTGGAAGCATATAAGCTGTACATGGGCTAGTCATATGTTACTCTCATATTGACAATAAGCAGGGCATCATCATTGTAGATGTATGGAATCCAAACAACTTAAATTGATGATCAACAATGAAGATGAAAAAGTAATAGTTAATAAATGAATAAAGAGAACGGTTTCAATAAATACTCACTTACTCTGGATGCTGGTGATTGAATGCTGATAACTCTGATTTTAAACATATTTTATATGATGATTTTATAGCATTTCCCGTACATTTTTGGTTTTCTTTAAAGAAATTGATACTTAATTGAGTAAAATGTTGATTTCAGGGTTTAAACACATTCTAGGCTCGAAAATGAAGAAAACAAATCAAGTTTCACTCAATTCCGAGTTCAAACGAAGAAGTTATGAAATTTTGAAGTTGTGCAGAAATTTTGCCTTTGTGCAGAAAGTTACACGACCTGGGGACACGGCCGTGTTCCAGGCCGTGTCTGGTGACGAAAATAAAATCCGTGTAATACACATATATAAGGGGATCTTAGGGTTCAAAAGAGGGAGAGACATTACAGAAACAAAGAGAGACAAGAGACAAGAAGAGACTTAAGGAGAAACAACATCAAGAAGCGATAACGACATCGATTTCAAGATTAAAGATTGTTCATCAAATCAAGAGGGGTTTTCATGCTTTATTTTACGTTTTTGATGAAACTCGTTTTTAGATTCGTTATGATAGCTTAGAATTCAAGTATTTAGGATTATGGAATCTAGGGTTTCATGTAACCCTTGGATTGAATTATAATTTCAAGAAAGTTTCTATCTTTTCTTGATTCAATTATGTCGTTAATTATGGATTGATAATTCTAGAGTATCAATATATGATATTATGCATGTTGATTGAGAAATTGCATGTGTAATTAGATCTTAACATAATTGAAAAGAATTACATGTATACTTAGAGATAAGATACATGATTTTTCCGGAAAGTTGATTGTTTGTGTGGGAATTCATTAAACATTAATGCAATTCTAAGTTATATTACTAAGTGAAGAGATTCCGGTAAATAATTTAGAATTAAGGTTAATATGCTTGAGAAAGATATTAGCTTTAATTGTGAATCCCTCCGGTCAAGAATCATAGAAACTAAATTGAATATATTTTAAAAAGGTTACATGTTAAACACTAGGGGAAATAATTCCTAAATACATCATTGCATACTTGAAGTCGTTTGTAGTTTTATTGCTTTATAAATTGCTTAGTTAAGTCTCATAAGTAGTTTAGTTGTTAATTTCAGTATTTTTAATTCATTCAACTCATCACAATTTTCCGGTTAGATAATAAAGCTAAAGTTAATATTAGTACTCAAAATCTCTGAGGGATCGACTCGGACTCATATCCGACTATATTAAAATTGATAGGTGCGCTTGCCTCGTATCAAATGCATCTCTATACTGTCCAACCACATGTATGGGTAGCTCAATCACATCAAAGTCTACCCCTCATTGACTCATAAGTAGTCAACCATCGATAGTTGTCGTAATCCGGCAACGCAAGGGGGCGATGTGTAGGAAATGCTTCTATGCCCACACTTACAAAATCACTAATGCACCACTAATCTCTCCTATGTCAACCCTAGGAACCAGGCACAACTGGTGGTATAGCTACGCTAGACTTATCGGTACAGGGCATAAAGGAATGGTATATATGTGTAGCTGATTCTGCATCATATACCAATACCCAATGTATATAGTACAGTCTATGCTCATTTTTCCCATAACAGTTATAGCGTATGGCATAGAATTTTGTATATTTGCCACTTATTATAAGTATACAGTACAATCTTAAGGGCAATCGTATGCCTATTCTCTCCTTTTTGCCTATATGCCATTGGTCTAAGCTTTGTTATGACCTCGAATATCTACTCATTGTAGTAAAAAATCATGACTTAGTGACCGTTGGCCACTTTACGCCACCTGTCAGACTTTTTCTCCGCGAATTTGGCCAACACTTTACCAATGCCCATTTGCTCCACTAACTCAATCCTACATTTATTGAAGCAATCGTTGTCGTTGTAGAAAGTTTTCTTAAGTAGTATCACAATGGGAAATTTCCTAGCATCATGTAAAGCACTATTATAACTTTTTGTAATGTTAATCGTCCCATAACCAAATCGAGCTTCATCGTCATATGCCAGCATCTACTTTTTAGGAGGCCTCTAAAGTAAGCTCTAGTATAGAGGCTCACAGTGGTATACCTAGGAGCTCAGTTATCACTAGGACTTATCGAGGCAGAATTGAACTGAAATAGGTCCTTTGAGATATCAAAGAAAGTTAGAGGGGAAAAGGTTGACAACCAAACAAGAGTAGCTGACGTAAAGTTACTCGGAGGATATGACTCACCAACGAACATAACACGACTTGACACCACACTTGATATGACACACAAGTAGATGTCAAGGTCCACCTATTACTAATCTTGAGCCATTCGGCAAGATTAGATAAGAGTGTAAAAAATATAGACTTGGAGAAGGTTGTCTCACAAAAACAAAATATTTAGTGTAAAAGTATAAGTTATCTGCGGCTTACAAGAGAAAAGGACTATTTATAGTAAGTCCCCAGGAGCAGCAATACAGATAATGAAAAGACAAGAAAGTATATACAAAAAGGGAATTTCTAGTACATACCATAAAGGGTAAAAAGGACAAAAGACCAAAATAGAAAAGTAGTACAATGTCAAACAAGGTAGACAGATGGTAGTGCAACATTGGTCCCATACAAATATTCTCTGAGCATAGCAGGCGAGAGGGGTTAAAATGTTGCGGCAATAAAGGGCTGGGAAGAGAAAGATGGCAACATGCTGAGAGAAAAGCTATTCGGCCATTTAAGTGAATCTCTTGTCACTCGTCACTCGGCAGGAACTTCTCAACAATGTCGGTGTGATTACTCGGCATAAGGTCCTCGGCAAGGGAATGGTCAGCATCATCACTACCGAGTATATAGATCAACGTACGACAATTAAGGGACCTCATGGAGTTTAGCTACATTCCTTTGACATAAACTTTCTCGTCATCACTAGGTTGTCGAGAGAGAATTCGCCATGTGAAGGATTGGAGTCCTCAGAGCCGTGTGCGAATAATGGGGCCATTGGTCGGCAATTCATTACATAGTCTTGGCCTCATCATAATAGGTGTGAAACTTTTAAGGTTAGAACTGGTAAGCGGCCTTCTTTATCATCTCTTTACAATCTTTGTTCTTAACCCGAGTATTAAAGTTATTGGCGACATGTTGAATACACCACCACTAAGGCTAACCCCTTAGCCATACTGCAATCTCACCTTGTACTACAAACTGAATACCGGTATGACAATCTGAAATTAAACATATATTGGTATGATCTCTTATAAGGCACACGAGCACATATGTTATGAGCCAACTCTGGTTATCGAAACATTCCTCATTAATTAGGGCAAAACCAAGTGGGATTATGTGATTCTAACCATCAACTTTTGTCACAATCAATAGTTTATGCTTGTATTTTCCATACAGGAATGTTCCATAGATCGTAACTGTATGCCTGCAATGTATAAACGCTTCAATGTACTGTCTGAATGCCTAAAAGACTCTATCAAAGAATAGGTGTCCGACAGTATCACTGTCTTACCATTTCCACTCTACCATAGTACTAGGATTAGCCTCTCAAATCGCATTTAGTAGATGTAAGAACATTGTATACGATCCTTCCTACTTACTGTAAACCTGTTCAATCGCTTTGTGCTTCACTTCCTTAATTCTCTTGATATAGACAGTAAAACTGTATCACTTACAAATAGTCACCTATAAGTGTCTTACCTTAACGCTTGATAACTCTTGAACATCCTTAATCAAAATGTAAGATAGTATGATTGAGTCCAATTTCAAGTGGTCCTAGCTAATTGTAGGATTAAGGCACATGTGTGGACCCGCAGACCTGGTTATCACAAAGCATCCTGCATGTTGCTTCTTACAAGCTTGGAGTTTCTACCTACAGTCCTTTTCCCAATCAACACATCTGATAGACCATAATATCAATTTGGACTCTTTCATGATAAAGTCATGGTGATTCATAACATGATATAGCCTCATAGCTGTCTATAGATGTTTTTTACTCTTGAACCTTGTACCTATCTTTAATTTATCGCTAAAGCTCCATTCACTACCACTTATACTATCATCAGCCACCAGTCCATCCCTTGCACTTAACATGTAGAAAGGCACAAGTTCCGACATCCTAACCGTGTCCATATATGTTGATAACCCATGCCTCCAATCATTCCATTTACATAACCCTTGTGCTTTATCCACTTCTTGCAACCAACATTCACTTAGGCCAACATCGACATTACAATCTATATCATTAGAATCTTCATCAATGTTAGCAAATGCCAATCCATTCTCCACATCAATATCTCTATTTAACTTACTGGTGATCAAGACATTAGGTTCATTGGACATGCGATTGGTGCTTGGTACATACTTCCGTAGGACCACTAGCGATTCAAACACCCTGATTTCAACTTACAGTTTAATATCATCGTTGTATCGTCTGACATCTTCCTCAACTGCGACCAGGACTATTGGTGATGCGTTTACTTCATGAATTTCAATATATATTTCCGTAAAACCGCTGACTTTATAATGCCATACTGAGGAAGCCATCAACTGTTGAACATCGTAATAATCGTTGATGGGGATGGCGTAGAACATGTCCCTAGTCTCACCTACGAGGGGGTATCTATGAATCAACTCGATTCGATGTGTTGTCATGTCAACTCAAAGTTGATTATATATCATTCCAACTAGCTGGTTATACGTGGCCCCAAATGGAACTCTAACTACTGTTCTCGAGCGCCTGTCATACCACACCTCATCCTCTCCCTTCACAATATTTTCACTAACATAACAAATTAACCTCATAGTATCCATTATATAACTGTTTGCGATATTAGCTGCATAAACTTCAGTATGCGCGTATACAAATACTGCCTTATGTTAATAGACACTAATTTTTTTTCACAACTAATATTATGAAAGCTAATGAGTTTTATTGCACAAAATATTAGTAAATAATAATATTTATATTATTTGTTGTACCACTAATTTCTCTTCACAACTAATATAATGAAGTTAATAAGTATAATTAACAACCAATTGTCTGATTACTTGCATTATATAAAAAGTTTTCTTATGCAATTACTAATCAAATAATTTTGTTAAGTCATTATTCAAAAAAATATATAATACTAATATCTATGTTATTGTTCTGTCATTATTTCCTTGCTTTTTTTTTAAGTACACATACCACTAAAAATAATTTCATAGTAAAGAATAAAATTCTCATCTAATAAATGTTAAGAATACTTCTTAGTAACATCATTATATATGCTTAATAACTTACAATAATTAGTATAATTTTTTTAAAAATAATATATCACATAATTAATACGAATCAAAACGAGTATAAAATTATCAATATACAACAATTTACTATCATGTATGGAGTGATAATAATATTTCTTCGAAAAATATATATTTAAAACGAATTAAAACGAGTAAAAATCATATCTTTTCGTAGTAAAGTTTAAAATAATATATTACATACAAACGTACAGACTTATCTAAAAAATTATTAGTATATAATAATGTACTATCATGAATCGAGTCATAACATTATTTCTTTGAAAAATATATATTTAAAACTAATCAAAATAAGTAAAAATTATATATTTTTGTAGTAAGGTTTAAAATAACATATTACATACAAATGTATACACTTATCCCAAAAATTAACTGTATACAACAATCTACCATCATGTATCAAGTCATAACACTATTTCTTCAAAAAACATAAACTTAAAATGAATCAAAACTAGTAAAAATCATAATTTTTCCTATTTTGATATCTAGAGAGAGAAAGCTATAATAACAGGCCAATTGTCTCTCTGTTTCCAAAAAGCTTTTTACAATATAGACTTATACCATACAACTATTTCGATTCGATTATTGATTTGTAAAAAAACATATTTAGATTGCTAATTTGGTTGAGGGTTTTCTTGAGTGGTTAAAAAGAGAGAGTGTGTTTTTCAGAATTGGTTGTATGCAAATGAAGAAGAAGAAGGCTTGGCAAATATATATGCTCGTAGAAATCGCCTCTTCAAGAGATAATTTTAAGTAAGGTCTTTCTGGGATTATTTTCATAGATATTGCATTTTTGTAATTTTTTTTTTTTTACATATTTTTTCCTTTTCCCTTTTTCTTTTACTATTGTCAAATTTGATATCTTATCTTCATTTTAATCCATTTGAAATTAATTACCTTGGGCCTAGGCTAGTCACAAGATTTATCCACCGTTATGTTGAGATGTCAATATGAAAGTTGAGATATCTTGCCTAAATTATACATTTTTCCATTCATTAAAACAATCACAAAACTATTTTTTACCATAATGTACTCAAACGATGATAATAATTAAAAAAAAAAAAACACCTAACCCTTTCTTTTATCTTTTTCCAAAAAAAAAAAAATATTATATCATTAGAAAGATGATACACCAATTTAGAGGTAAAAGATGAGAGGATAGGGATAGAGGTTTATTAACTTAGAGACTATATCTCATCCTTGGTCTACCTTAAATGGTTACCCAATCTATACAAGCGTTTGCATTTCTCCTAATTAAAAAGAATTCACAACAAATAAATCAAGTTTTTAAAGCAAAGATATCCATAATAACATTATTATAAATTCCTCTAGAAATCTGATCAAGAATGCTATTGCAGTCCATCTCAACAGTAACAGAATACCAATTCCTTGCCTTAGCAGACAGCAGACCTTCATGTACAGCCATAGCCTCTGCCATATCAGCTTCTGATGTTCGAATGTTAAGGGTTCTTGCTTGAAGGTGATTTCCAATGGAATCTCTACTTCTTAATCCTAATCCATATGAGGAATCTTGTCAATTGAAAGAGCCATCGCCAATTGATCTTCACAAAACCAAGTTTCAACGGACACCAATGTCTATGCTCTGGCAACTTCGAAATTTTGCTTCTTTGTTAAACGATGATATATTGATATCGCATAGATTTAATTGATGAAGGCTATTTTCTCTTATAGATTTAATTTGAAAGAGGAGTTCACCTAAGTTTGGAAGCGTTCTACTCGTTCGAGTAGTCATGCGTCTTATATTAACGAAATGTCCGATAGTCTCATTTACATATCCTTTCCAAAATTAAAATTAGAACTCCATGTTTTTAGTAAGGCTTTTTTTTTTCTTTTTTCCTTTTCTACTTTTAGTTGATTTTGCTTTTCGGAAGCTTTTAATAGTAGACGGAGCAGCATTTTCTTAGTTAAGGCCATTAGTCACTCGAGTTTTAACTAAAGTTGACATTTATGTTCCTTCGGAGGAAAAAAAAAAAAAAGAAAAAGAAGAAAAAGAATTTGGATAGGGAGCGAAACTATGGTTATTTCCAAGAAGGGGTCCTTGAGGACGTTTGTAATTATTGCTATGGTTATTTTAAGATCGACCATAGTGTCGATAATCGTATAATGTGAAACATCTTTAAAATATAAATAAGAAAAAAAAGAAGTTAATGTAGCAAATTGATTATAAAACATGAGTATAGAGTGAAGCAAATTCTTCCCAAGAATGATGTTGAAAAACATATAGAGATGATTTCGGATTTCTAACAAATTCGAAAGAGTTAAAACAATTGAAAGAGTTGGACCAATCTCATATTCCTAAGATTTATATTATCTCAAGGGACATGGACAAAAAGAATCATGAGAACTATATGGAAATAGGAGAAATGGATCTTGAGGAAAAGTCTACTGTGAGTGATGCTATTAATGATTAATTTCAATGGAAAGAAGTCTATTGCCATTGATGTTGTTATTCTACAAGTTGTGAAAGCTTATGATACTCTAATGGAGTCAGGCGTAATTGATGAGTAAGGTATTATTGCAATCCTATAAAGATGTGAACGTGAATTTACGAGATAAAGTTGAAAAGGAGCAGAATTTGAAAACATGAATTAATCAGAAAATGATTCTTAAATAAAAACCAAAAGCACGTTGATAGGGATCATATTCCGCATTCCAATATTTGAAAAGATGTTTCAAGATGTTGGCACTCTGGCAGGCTTTGCATGAAGATTATGTCACATTTGCATATGTGGCATGGTAAGGCTTGCACGTTATCATTTGAAAATGTCACCTTTAACTGCCTATGGCATGGACTTTATGTTATGGAGACTTATTAAGTAGTTATTTCACATCCTTATTTTCCAATATTAATTTTAGGCATATTTTATATTTTACAATTGTATCTTTATAATTATCAATCGATTTATTGTTATGCCATTAGGGCTATAAGCATATAAGTAGATCAAATGAACCAACTAAACTTAGTTTGGCCTACTTTGACACACAGGTTAAACGAGTTAAACTTATTTAGCTTACTTTTTAAATCGATAAAAAAACCTTGATCTTCACATGTTTAAAAAGTGAGTTAAATAGATAGGCCCACTTGCTAAAGACATAAATATGTTAAATAGGCTAATTCAAATTAACTTACTTTAACTCGTGAGTTAAACAAGCAGAACTTATTTGGCCTGCTTTTTAAATAAGGCAAAAAAATCTTAACCAAACCTATTTAAAAAGTAGGTTAAACAAACTAGTCTGTAGGCCAAAACCTATTTATACACCTCTATTTAAGGTTATAGGGTTAGGTTTATATTTTGTTACAAACATTATGGATAATTAAACAATTGTAACAATGGAAATAAAAAATCCTTGAGATCTTATTCTCTCAAACCCTACATTCTTGTCAATTGAAATCAATTACAGCGAACAACCTTCTTAAAACCAATCAATTGTGTCATCATATCATTTGATTAATTTAAAACCCTTCATAATCTTTAGTTGAACTATCATATTAATTAAAGATTGCAAAAACCCTAGTTTGTATTGATCTTTGGCATAATATCCAAAGAGTAATACATTTATATCTTTCATTTTTATCTCTTCAAATAATCAAAGGAAAAAACAAAACATAAAAATGAGAACCATAAAAACATACAAGTATTGTCTTTATTATTCCTATTGATGTTCAAACCTTTTACATACTAATTTGAGTACAAAAACCATTCGTATTGTCATGGTATCAAAACAAAAACTACTATGTAAGAGAGTATTTAAAGCAAATGGTGCAAGGCTTAAAGGGGTAGCTTAGGATTTGTTATATGTTTCTCTACAGTAGTACAAGGTTGTAAAGGGTTGGCCAAATCTATTCACAAGGCTACCAAAAGACATTAAGAATGTTTGGTCATGGTCACTTTAGTTCACTGTTAAGGGTACTTAGATTGGAAGGCATGATAGGAATCAACCATCCGAACCCTTAACCTAAGCTCATGCTCGAGGACTTAAAAGCATAGCTAGGTGCATTCTCTCTTCTCGACCTGCTCTCTAGGAGTCCAAGATCTTGCCTACTTCCAATCTCTTGCATTTGTCAAGTAGATCTCAACTTCACTTTTTATCAGAAGTCACAAATTGCTACCCTATGGGTACCTCAAACTACCTTTCTAATAGCTTTTTTGCTCATCAGCTCAGCACCTTAGGTTTCCCTCTGAACTGCTCATCGAGCTCATCCATTAATTTGATCCCCGAGCACCCCTTACTAAGCTCTTGGGGTTGAGCACCCTTGCTATGATTAGATCATACCAAATGCCTGTCCTCTTGAAGTCTAAGTAGATTAAGCTTACAAATGTTTGTAATCAGACTAGCTTGGCTCTCACTTAATTCGACCGTTCTATTTTGTCAAATGCTTACTTTGATTAGATCGTACCAATGAATGCCAATCACTTATCCTTGCCCAAATCTTAGAGAATCCACCTCAAAAGCTTCTTTTAGCTTAATTACTTTTGTACCTTTACTTATTCCTTGTATTTTACTCTTTTTTAGAATGTCCATTTTAATCTTTTCCCTATTTGGAATGTAACCCTAAATTTTTTGGTCATAACCCCTTGTAGTGTAAGTTGCAATAGTTGATCTTTTTGAACATACTAAGAATTTCCCCTACATGAGCTTATTTGCTTACTCCTTCTTACTCTTATCATAATCCTTAAGTAAAACTAAGTAACGAGTGACCAGCTAAGCTGCTCATGCATCATATCAGGCTAGCATAGTTAGTCTATGAAAGATCTTTGATGCGTCGCATCTACGAAGCTTTTCATGGGTTTGCTTATCTTCCCCTTTGACTACCATCCCCATTTTCAGCCCCTTAGTACTTTGGGCTTACCCTCGATATTGCTAATTTTGTTTATTCCTAGGTTTAGCATATCGCCTTAGTATCAGAGTAGATATTAGTGAAAGGTAAGCTATTGTGTTGTATATGTTCTGTTATGATTGTAGTAGTGTTGCAAGTACTATTATGTGCATATTCTATTGATAAGTAGATACAATAGTTATGAGTAGCTATGCAAGTTTTAGTAAGTGGGTTATCATACTAAGTAGAGGTATTTCATTTCACCTTATTTCTATTCAAAAAACAATGTATTGAGTTTCTATATTGCAGTATATTTATTAATTGTTGGGTTTGGGTCTTTTGTGATTAAAGAGCTCGTGTTTAAAGTTTCAACTATTTAAGTCAAGTTTATGTTGTTTCTGGTTAGTAATGTGGGTGGGCACAATGTTTATTATTGATTAGAGTTGGTTCAGGTTGTAATCGAGAAAGATGATGGATTCGAGAGTGAATGTTAGTGTTTATAACAATGAAATGGTGTTGTTCACCATGGTAGGCAAGCTCCAGTCACCTTTAGAAGTACAGATGAAAAGTTTGATGAAATGGTAAATATGATTGCAGAATTGACTTGAGCTATTCACAATCTAGCTTCTCAATTTGTTGAGGTCATTTACAATACTCCTTAAGCTGTTCCTAAGGTTAAGGATGCAGCTCATGATGCTTAATATGCTAGAAGAAATTCCCAACTCGGAAAAACTGAGATGGAGGAGTAAGAGTAGGAGGACAAGTCTAAAGGAGGATAAACTTGGTTGATGTGGAAGAGGTGGACAAAGAGAAGTATTTTAAGGCTGAGGAAAGAGCTTATGCACTACAGGCTACTAATGATGTGAAACTCTAAATCCTGAGCTTCAATGGTATTAGTAATGCCGGTGAATACCTTTATTAAGGGGAGAAGGTCGAGAGCGTATTTGATTATTATTAATATGAGGACCTTAACAAATTGAGGATATTCACACTCAAGTTTTCAAGATATGATGCGATGTAATGGAGAAACTTTCAAGCCATGCAAAGTAGAAGGGGATAAAGGGAGATCAACACTTAACCCACGATGAAGAGGACTTTAAGAATAAGGTTTGTGCCAAACACTTATTTACAGGATACATTTGCTTGACTTTAAGAACTAAACCAAGGAAGTTAAATTATTGACGAGTATTTGCAAGAATTTCGGATGCTCGGGATCCATTGCAAGGTCAATGAGCCAATAGCCCAAATAGTGTCCAAATTCTTCATTAGCTTGAGATATGAGATTAAAGATGTGGTGGAACCTCAATAGTTTACCACTCTCGATGAAGCTATAAGAATTTCTCAACAAATGTAGAGACAGGGAAGGAATAGAGTAAACAAACCTCAATTGAACCGACTTATCTCTATCAACCGATTTGAATAAGGCAATTACCAAGCTCAATACAATACCAAGCTAAGTAGACAAACTAAGGTCATATTTGACTAAAAGAGCTTACCAATTGACAAGGAAGTACCAAGGAAGTTTGAAAAAGGTCAAACGTCAGGATGGAAGGCCAAGGAGATTAAATGTTTCAAGTAGAAAGGTTTCAAGCATATGGATGCCTAATGACTCAACCATTGTACCGTAATCATTAAGGGAGAAGCCTTAACCATAGAAATGGACAACACAAACGAAGAGCTTAAGGAAAAGGCTGAAGTGAAAGAGAATGTCGAGGAGGGCATTGATAAGCTCATTAAAGAGGATGTATTTGTAGAGGACTTAGATAAGTTGACCTTAGTTATTCGATGTGTCATGAGCCTTAAGCCATTTACTGATGAAGAGCAGTAGGAGAGCTTGTTCCATATTACTTGCAAGGTGAATGACTAAGTGTGTACACTAATTGTAGATATTAGGAGTTGTACTAATGTCATGTCCATAAGCCTAGTGTAAAGGCTTAAGTTACTAACCTTATCACACTTGAAGCCATGTAAGTTGCATTAGCTCAATGAGAAGGGAGCACTCCATTCACTCAATAGATGCTCTTGCCAACCTTTATTGGGAACTATTCCAATAAGATTCTCTATGACATGTTGCTTATGTGTGTATCATACATACTATTAGGTCAACCTTGGTAATTTGATTGAAGAGTCATACATGACAAGTACAAGAACACATATGCATTCGCAAATGATGGGAGAAAGATTACCTTAAACTCGATGACCCTAAGGTAAGTAAGCAAGTTACAGGCTAAGTTAGCCCTAGTATCCAAGAAAACTTTGATCCTTAGTAATTCTAAGCTTTGAGAACCAATTTAGTCTGACATGCCGACCTTCTTGTTGATCCAAAGGTTACTAGAATTAAAGGGGCTAGTAAAGCTATCTAAACAAGTAAAAAATCTACTCAAGGAGTATGCTAACCTATTTCCCTAACAACTGCTTGAAGGACTACCCTTATTTCGAGGGATAAAACATTGTATTAACTTAGTGCTTGGCATTGCCCTGCTAAACAAGCCGACCTATGAGATGAACCTTAAGCAAGCCACCAAGTTGCAAAGATAAGTCAACTAGTTACTAAAGAAAGTATATATGAGGGAGAGTCTAGACTTGTGTACTATTCTAGCTTTACTTATGTGAAGGAAGATGGTAACTAGTGCATGTCTATAGACAGTCAAGCTATCTCCGAAATCATAATCAAGTACAGGTATCCAATTCCTAGGCTGGACAACATATAGGATGAATTATACGATGCCCAAGTGTTTAGCAAGATCAACTCAAAACCATTAGATGAGAATGAGGCTCAAGAACGAGTGGAAGATAGTGTTTAAGACTTATCATGGTCTATACAAGGGGCTGGTTATGCCATTCAAATTATCCAACATCTTAAGTACCTTCATGAGACTAATGAACCATGTGTTGAGAGAATTTGATTGGAAAATTTGTTATAGTGTATTTTGATGACATTTTAAGTTACAGTTTCAACCTATCTAACCAGTTCCCCATCTTTGAGTTGTATTTGATGTACTTTAAGCAAAAAGGTTATTTAGTAACCTTAAGAAGTGTTGTTTCTACAAGAAACAAATAGCCTTCCTTAATTATGTAGTTGGCGGAGGAATCTTATGAGTGGACAATGAAAAAGTCCAAGCTATTGTAGAGTGGCTGACTTCGATCTCTTATGCCAAGGTGAGAAACTTCCATAGCTTGGCTTCATTTTACTAATGTTTTATTTAGAGATTTAGTACAATTGTTGCACCTTTCACTAAGCTAACAAAGAGGAATGTGGAGTTTAAATGGGGGAGAGAAAAAGGAGAAGAGTTTTGCCAAGGTGAAGAAAAGATTGACCTTTGCCCAGTTTTAACTCTACCTAACTTGAAGAAAGTGTTTGAGCTAGAACATAATACATCAAGTGTAGGCATTAGAGCTGTATTTGTGTAACAAGGCCGACCTGCTGCATATCATAGCGAGAAGTTCAGAGAAGCACAATTAAACTACTTTGTATATGATAAGGAATTTCTAACATTGATTTGAGCTCTTCATGTACAACAACACTATCTTCTACCTAAGGAGTTCGTCATATACATTAATCATGAGTCTTTGAAGTACCTAAGAAGTCGGTTTAAGCTTTTGAAGAGACAAGCCTAATGGGTGGAATTTTTGAAAGGATTTAAGTTTGTAATTAAGTATAAGTGAGGCAAGGTGAATGTGGCCACTAATGCCTTGTCATGGAGACAAACTTCTTATTGAGCTATAGACTAGATTTTTGGGTTTTGTAAGCATCAAAGAGAAATACCCTCGAGATCCTCATTTTAGTCTAATATATGAACGATGTAGAGAAGGATAGTTGGTTGATGACTATCATGTAATGGATAGATACGTATTCTAAGGTGGCAAGCACTAAGTGCAAACCCATTTTATAAGGGAGCTATTAATGAAAGAAGCTTACAATGGAGTACAAATAGGAATCAACCCCTTAGATCGATCACAAGAAGCCGAGCTAGAGGACTTCAAGGGCTTGCACGGAAAATATTAACTATAAGCCATAGCTAAGACAGGGACTCCTTTTTCGATTCAACCTCCTGCCGACCTGTTTCTCAGATCCTTATGTGTCTCCAATATGCTCCTACCCAACTGTGAAGTCTTGATCCATAATAACCCGAAGAAGGCTAGCTGAGCCGAACTCTTCAACCAACCATTGGCGCCTAACTCCAATTCAGCTGACTTCCTAACTAAACTAATTGGCTCCTGACCTAATCTAGATCAGGTGTGCCCCTGACTAATAGCACTTTCTGTTTCTACCTATGTTGTATCATACTCCTAGTACTTAGCCATCAAGCAACACGTATTTTCTAATACAACTTTCCAGAATGATTCTTTCTCTTCTGTACTAAATATTCTTTGTCTTTTTTATCCCTTTTTAGTATGATTCATGTAATGTGATTGTAAAATACCATTTTGTCTTTTTATATATGTAAAATAACTTTAGCAGGCAAGTATATAAACCCCCACTTTCTTTGTATGTAGAATCATATCCTTTTCAATACAAAAATTACTCATTTGAGTAACCTTAGTGCTCTTGTATTTCAACTCTTATCTATTCCCTTTAGCAAGGAGTCGTAGCGAGTGACCCTTCAATTTAGACCGGTATGTCATATCCGGCAGATTGTAGGCCAAGTAGGATCAAGTGGTGAGCCATATCCATTTGGTAGATGCTCGGACTTTGTTAACCTTTTTTCTTGCTTATTTGTTTTGCTTCATTGTAGTACCTCTCCATGTGTTTTAACCCTAGAGACACATAGGTTTTACTGGTATTAGAGTACGATTCCGCGAGGGAGTGTGTGAAGTTGCAATGAAGTCTTGATTCACCTTACTATTTATAGCTGCTATGTTCCTCGTAGTTATTACAATGTGTTAGTGTGATAGCAAGTGTGATTTCATTGTTACTCTGTTTTTCATCATGAAAACATAGCAAGTTTATTTCTACTTTGTTTAGTAACTATTGGGTATTAAGGTTGTTAATAGTTTGTTAATCTATTTGAAAAAGTTTTACATTATGTCAAATTCAAGTGTTCAAGAAGTTATCGGTGACCAGGACAGTGGTGCTCAACTTGGTCGTAGTCATAATAGTAGTAATACCCCAAGGTTCGTTAAGGACAAACTTGACAAGCTTACAAACCTTGTTGAGAGTCTAGTCATAGCCATCCAAGTAAACAGGCAATAACCCCAAGGCGTACAGCGGCCTAACCTACAAGAGAATGCCCTTAAGAGACTCTATGGCCAAGGTAACCGAACCAATCGCTCAGTTTGACCATAGTGAGCTGGAGGAGTAATGGGTCAAGCCGTTAGATGAAGATTAGAGTTAGAAGAGATTGAGAAAGAAGATGAGGAGTTGGATGTTGAAGAATTTGGGGAGGAAGAAGAAGAAGTTGACTATTACCTATTACAAGGATAAGGACGAGGATGCTGAGCTTCTTGAAGGCTAGATAATGTCAATGCTCAAATCCTGCCTTTCAATGGAAGTGGAGATGCTAATGAATACTTAGAGTGGGAAGAGAAGGTCGAGAAGGTGTTTAACTGTTACGGATATGCGGATGCTGTTAAGGTCCGACTTGTTGCACTAGAGTTTACTAGGTATACAACAATGTGGTGGAAAAATCTGAATGCAGTACAAGCTAAGGATGGAAGACGAGGTATTAGAACTTAGGATGAGATGAAAAGGTTATTAAGAGGCAGATTTGTGTCCGAGACGTACCTGTAAGATACGTTTGCAAAGTTGTAAGAGCTTCGCCAAGGAGGCCGATCTATTGATGACTATGTTAGAGAATTCTAGATGTTAATGATCCGAGCCGACGTGGAAGAACCAAAGGCCCTACGGTATCTAAGTTCATTTCTAGACTCGAGTATGAGATTTGCAATGTTGTGGAAGTACAAAGGTTTTATACTTTAGAAGAAGCGATCAAGATTGCATAGAAGGTTGAAAAGTAGAGGAGAAATGTTTTGAGCCAACTTGGACAAACATTCTCCAAAGCTCCCATATCACACTAACCTGTTCAAGCCGAACCAAGGAGGTCATATCGAACTAAGGAAAGGAATGACCGACCTAATGAGCACCGAGCAGACTAGCATGGCCAAGCAAGATAGTTGAGCCGACCCAAGGCTAGGCTAACTCGAGAACCTATGAGAAAGGCCAACCATCCGGACAAAAGACCAGTGAGGTGAAGTGTTTTAAATGCTTAAGCTTCGAATACATGGTTGCTAAGTGTCTAAACCGACACATCATGGTGCTCTAAGGAGATGTAATGGATAGCACTGATGAAAGTGAGCCTAAAGAAGATGTTGGGAAGCCCGAGGTTGAAGAGAAAGAGGAGACCTATGTCTATGCTGACCATAGAGAAGTAATAACCTTAGTCTTAGGATAGGTCTTGAGTTTCTTACCGAACTATGAAGAGAACCAGAGAGAGAATTTGTTCCATACCAAGTGTATCGTCAAAGGCCAATTGTACACAATCATTATGGATGTAGGAAGTTGTACTAATGTTGTTGTATAGTCCTTTGTGCAAAAGTTAGGTTTGTTGACCTCAAAGCATCCCTAACCCTATAAGCTACATTGGTTTCATGATAAGGGTGCTTTGTACGTAACTAAATAAGAGACCGTATTGTTCAATATTGGGAAAGTGTACAGGGACGAAGTAATGTACAATGTCATCCCTATAAGAGCTTCATAGCTGTTGCTTGGATAACCTTGGTTGTTTGACTAACGTGTTACGCACGACGAGTATAAGAACACCTATGCTTTTGTTAAGGATGGAAGGGGGATAGTGATGTAACCCCTAACTTTAACCCAAGTAAATGAAGCCCATAACCAACTTACCCGAACTAGTAAGAAAAAGGCCCTAGTGATGAGCTATAAAGAGCTTCGATCTACTGAAAAGGCTGATGAACCGATGTTTTTGTTAATTAGAAGATTAATGGAGATGAGGGAATTGTCAGATGTCCCAGAAGAAATCCAAAGATTGCTAAATGAGTTTTTAGACCTATTTTTGGAAGAACTGCTTAAAGGACTGCCACCATTCCGAGGCATAAAGTACTGTATTGATCTACAGCCAGGTACCGCCCTACCGAACTGACTTGTGTATAGGATGAACCCTAAGGAAGATGCTGAACTAAAGAGATAGGTGGACGAACTTATTGAACGAGGATATGTAAAGGAGAGCATGAGCTCTTGTACTGTATTAGCTCCACTCGTTCCGAAGAAGGATGGTTCATGGTGCAAGTGCATCGACAGCCAAGCAATCAACCAAATTACTGTCAAGTATAAATATCCGATACCGAGGCTCAATGACATGTTGGATGAGCTTCATGGTGTAAAGATATTTACAAAGATAGATCTGCATAGTGGCTACTACTAAATTTGTATGAGGTCGAGCGATGAATGAAAGACTGCCTTTAAGACTAGGCACAGGCTCTACGAATGGTTGGTTATGCCATTTGGACTTACTAATGTGTTGAGCACATTCATGAGGTTAATGAACCATGTGATGCACTCTCTTCTTGGGAGATGTGTGGTCGTATCCTTCAATGACATACTAGTATATAGTGCTGACCTGAATAACCATGTTCAACATCTTTGCGAAGTATTTGGCATTCTGCAAACTGAGAAATTATTTAAGAATGTGAAGAAGTGTACATTATGCTAAAATGAGGTGATTTTCCTAAGGTTTGTAGTGTTAGGGGAAGGAATCCGAGCAGATAAGGAGAAGATTAAAGCTGTTCTGGATTGGCCTATGTTGAAGAATGTCATTAAAGTCTGAAGTTTTTATGGCTTAGCTTCTTTCTATAGGCGATTTATTAAGGACTTCAGCATAATAGCCGCCCCATTAACTAAGCTGAAAAAGAAGAATGAAGGGTTTAAGCAGAATGATCAAGTTGAGCGAAGCTTCAAGTAGATCAAGGAGAAGCTCACCTCGGCACCTGTCCTTTCACTATCAGATTTTGATAAGCCCTTCGAACTGGAGTGCAACACATCGGGAGTTGGAATTCGTGTTGTCCTTATGCAAGAACGGTAGCCCATCGCTTGCTATAGGGAGAAATTGAGTGGCCCAGCCCTAAACTATTCTGTGTATGAGAAGGAGATGTACTCCCTTTTCTAAGCCCTTACTGTTTGGCAACATTATTTGCTGCCATGAGAGTTTGTTATTTATTTTGACCATGAATCATTGAAGCATCTTAGGAGTCAGAATAAGCTTTCAAGGGGGCAAGCCAAGTGGTTAGAGTTCATGTAGAGTTTCTCGTACGTCATCCGACACAAGAAGGGAAGTGCAAATGTGGTCGCCGACACTCTGTCACAATGGTAAAACTTACTGACCACTTTGCAGACAAAATTATTGAGATTCTCACTAATTATCGATCAGTATGCTCATGATTCTCATTTTAGCCCTATCATAAAATAATGCAAGGACGAAATTGCTGTTAAGGGACATTATCTCAAGGATGATTATCTATTTAAGGACAACAGGCTATATATTCCAAACTACTCCATACGTGAACTGTTGGTCCGAGAAGCTTACAGCAATAAACTTTCAGCCCACTTTGGGGAGGTCAAGATAGCTAATCTATTGAAAGAGAATTTTTACTAGCTGAGTCTGGCTAAGGATATCCATAAGTGTGTAAGCGTGCTAAAGGGAAGAGAGAGCCCTATGGAGAGTACATGCCTCTACCAACGCCTACCTTATCATGGGTCGACCTCAGCATAGACTTTATCCTAAGGTTGCCTCGGACATCTAGAGGGAAAGATTCTATTGTTGTTGTAGTGGACCATTTTAGTAAGATGGCGTACTTTATTCCGTGCCATTGGACTAATGATGCTTTATATATTGCTAATTTGTTTTTGCAGGAGATTGTCCAACTATATGCGGTACCAAAGACTATTGTCTCCAATCGGGACACGAAATTTTTTAGCTTTTTCTAAAAGACTCTTTAGAGGAGACTTGAGACTAAACTAATGTTTAGCTCTAGTAGCTACCCTCAGATTGATAGCTAAACTGAAGTGGTGAACATGACATTAGGCAATCTGCTTAAAGCTATTGTAGGGAAAAACTTGAGGGATTAGGATTTGTGCCTATCAGTCTTGGAGTTCATATACAACTGAACTGTCCATAACACTACAGGGAAGACCCCATTCAAAGTTGTCTATGGCCTTGACCTAACAATTCCCCTAGACATGATCAGTACCCCAACAACTACTAAAGAGAGTCAATTCGGAGTTGATCGAGCCTAAGAATTACATGAGCTACACCAGTCTATTACGGGGAAGATCGCCAAGTTCAATCAGAGACAATAAGAGATTGGCAGCTGAGGTCGCCGAACTATTTCTTTCAACTAGGAGATCTAGTATAGATACATCTTAGTTGAGAATGATTCCCGCACTTAAGATAGAACAAACTATCTCCTCGAGCTGATGGTCCATTTAAGGTCCTGAAGAAGATTAACCGCAACGCCTACTAGATCGAGTTGCCTAATAACTATGGTGTCTCCTTACCTTTAATGTGTCCAATCTAATTCCTTACCAACCAACCAAAGAAGACCCTACAAGCACCCTAAAAGAACGAGTAGAAACCGCTTCAGATTTGAGGACAAATCTTTTCGACCCCTAGGTAAATGATAGGAATCAACCCCCTAGAGTGATCACATGAAGCTGAGCTAGAAGACTTCAAGGGCTTGCACGGAAAATACTAGCACTAAGCCATAACCGAGATGGAGACTCCTTTTCCGATCCGACCTCCTACTGACCTGTTTCTTAGATCCTTACGTGTGTCCAACATGCTCTTACGTAGCTGCGAAGTCCTGATCCATAAGGTATCCTGAGAAAGGCTAACCGAGCCGATCTCTTCAATTGAGCACTAGCGTCTGACTCCAATTCAGCTGACTTCCTAACCAAACTAATTGGCTCCTGACCTGATCTAGATTAGGTCGGCCCCTAACTAATAGCACTTCCTGTTTCTACTTATGTTGTATCATACTCCTAACGTTCAGCCATCAAGCAACACGTGTCTTTTAATACAACTTTCCAAAATGATTCTTTCTCTTCCATGCTGAATATTCTTTATCCTTTTTACCCCTTTTTAGTATGATTCATGTAACGTGATCGTAAAATACCATTTTGTCTTTTCATACATGTAAAATAACCTTAATGGGCAAGTTTATAAACCTCCACTTTACTTGTACGTAGAATCATATCCTTTTTAATACAGAAATTACTCATTTAAACAACCTTAGTGTTCTTGTATTTCAACTCTTATCTATTTCCTTTAGTAAGGAGTAGTGGCGAGTGATCCTTCAATTCAGACCAGTATATCATATCTAATGGATTGTAAGCCGAGTAGGATCAAGTGGTGAGCCATATCCATTCGGTAGCTACCAGGACTTTGCCAAACTTTTTCCCTATTTGTTTATTTTGCTTCATTGTGGTGCTTTTCCATGTGTTCCACCTCTGAGACGCATTAAGGACTCTTTAGATATTTTGGAGAAAAGATAACTTTTGAACTGTTAAATGCTCAATTCTTTTGGCCTAAGATGAGAAAGGATATCCATCATATAGTAGGAGGTTATGCGAGTTGTAAGAAGGTGAAGAACTAAGCAAAGCAAAGGAGAACAATACCTCTACTCATCCTGACTAGACCATAGGTTGACCTAAGCAAACACTTTATCCTTAGCCTACCTAAAACTACTTGAAGAAAAGACTTTGTTATGGTCATCAATGAAAGGTTCAGCCAGATGGCACACTTCATGTCCTATACTAAGACTAATAATACTTTGACTATTGTTTTTCTCTTTTTGCTGGAGATTATTCAATTACACAGCATATCGAGGGGTAAGGACTATAGTATCAGATTAAGACCCAACATTTCTGAGCCATTTTTAGAGAACCCCCTAGTGTCGATTAGGAACCAAGTTACTCTTCCATACATCCTGTCACCCCTAAATCAATGGCTCAACATAAGTTGTCAATCTTACTTTAGGTTCGCTACTCCAAACTACAATGGGAAGAAACTTGACTAATTGGGATGCTTACTTGCCCATGGTAGAGTTTGCTTACATTAGATATTTCTATTCCACCACTGGCCAAACACCCTTTGAGTTTGTTTATGGTTTTAACCTCAACTACCCCTTAACCATGCCCTAATGCCTACAGTCGGCTAAGAAGATCTCGAAGCCAAAGACTAAGCTCAATCCTTTTAGAGAAACTACTAGAAGGTCACTCAACTGATCGACTAATCTATAAGGAAGTTGGAAGAAAAAGGACAGGGAAGAAAAACAAGGCAATTTCAACCCAACAACCTAGTTTGGTTGCACTACAGTAGAGAGAGGTTCCTAAACAGAAGAGAGAACAAACTATCTATTCGAGCTGATAGAAAATCAATGATAATGCTTATTAGAGTCTCTAATGTGTTCAACATTACCGACCTGAGCCCATATCGACCAAACAACGATGAGTAAATAGAATACCATCCGAATTTGATCCCAAATCCTAATCGACATAAAGGGGCTGATAGGAATTAGCCATCCGAACCCTTGACTCGAGCTCTTGCTCGAAGACTTGAAAGCATAACTAGGTGCATTCTTTCTTCTTAACCTGCTTTTGAGGAGCCAAGCTCTTGCTTGCTTCCAATCTCTTGCATTTGCCAAGCCGATCTTAGCTTCACTTTTTATCTAAGGTTACAAAGTGCCAACCTGAGGATGCCCAAACTAACTTTCCTACAACTTGTTTGCTCACTAGCTTGGCACTCCGAGTCTCCTTCCCTACTACTCATTGAGCTCATCCATCAACTCAATCCTCAAGCACCCGTCCTTAAGTACCAAGCTCTTAGTATCGAGCACCTCTGATATGATTAGATTAGAGTAAGTGCCTATCCTTCTAAAGTTCATCAAGCCTACTAATGTTTGTAGTTAAACTAGCTCGGTTCTCACCCAATTTGATCATTTTGTTTTGTCCATTTCCCTAAGAGCTCAACCAACGAATGCTACCCATGTATCTTTGCCTAAAACATGAAGAATCCACCTTAGAAGCTTCTTTTGGCCTAATTACTTTTGTAACCTTACTTATTCCTTATATTTTACTCTTTTTTAGAATGTCCTATTTTAATCTTTTTCTTATTTGGCATGTAACCCTAAATTCCTGAGTATAAATACCCCCTTGTAATGTAAACCTCAACAGCTGATCATTTTGAATATATTAAGAATTTCCTCTACATGACCTTGTTTACTTTTTCTTACTCTTATCTAAACCCTTAAGTAAAACTAGATGGCAAGTGACCTAGCTAGGCTGTTCATACATCATAAAGAGCTAGCACAATTAGTCCATGAAAGTTCCTTAGTGCATCATATCCACAAAGCTATTCGTGGGTTTACTTATCTTCCCTTTTTACTACCATTTTTGTTTTCAACCCCTTAGTGGTTCGGACCTACCCCCGATATTACTACCCTTATCTATTCCTGGGTTCGGCATATCACATTAAGTCTAGCAACTAGGCATATAGGTTTGATTGAGGATCGCTTTAATTCTATAGGAGAGCTTGCTCATTTTGTAAGCGCTCTAATGGTATGTGGAGGCATTCCGGTAAGTGTTTTATGTAGTGTACAATGTTCTAAAGATTACAAGGGGCACTCAATAGCGGATGCCATGGGCACTCATTTATGGTAAGGAGGGTGTACAATGAGGTGTCTATAAGCGCTCTTCAATGGCTTTAGGAAACATTGAGGGGTAGTTGTTTAAGCATGTAGGTATATATGATTGAGCGCTCTTTAGGTATACCATGGTGGCTCTTAATGATATGTGTTAGTTAGAGCATGCTTTTGTTAGGTACCAACATGGCTAATTTCAAGTGGTGTTGACTTGGGGCCAACATATGGTTACACATGGCAGAAATTGTATGTAGGGGTATTGACATGACCATGTATGGGCTATAACTTAAATCTCTATGTAGGTCTTAGTAATTTCTTTTCTTATTTTCTTTGAACTTTTTTAAGTAGATAGCTATTGTTGAAGATACTAAGATAGGGGAGTTAATTAAACTAAGAGCTTGTCAAGGACAAACTAAAATTACCACTTTAAAACACCTACATAAAGTAATATGCCGCTTAAGTAGATATTAAGTGATATCTTATGCTTTGCAATATGTAAGTTCACATTTAAATTGATAAATATGGTACATGTACTGATGTACATATGATTAAATAGAATGATGAATAGGGGCTTTGATAGAAAATCGAGGGGCAAGTGCATAAGTGCAAAACAATGTAAATAGTGATATCAATAATGCCAATAAAGTGTAGGTAAACCTAGTGGATTGTGATGGAACATAGAATTGTAGGAGATAGTTGATAACCATAGGTATAATGAATTTGATGATTTTGCTAACAAACAACCTATTAAGTAGAGTTTGCATGGCTTAAATACTATTGAGCTTAGGATTTTAGAGTTTGATGGAAAAGGATTTACAGATAAGTAATTTGATTAGGATGACAAAGGGATTGAAATGAAGGTGAAATTAGCAATTCTTAATTTATCGAATATGCTACACTATAATGGAAAAACATGCTAAATCATAGGAGAAGGAATGGTAAGGATAATGTTACTATGTGGTGAGAGATAAAACAATTGCTGCATAGGCAATTAGTTCCTGATTATCATCAACAAAACTTGTTTATGAAACTATAGTTTGTTCAAGGTATGATGTGAATGATCCAGAAAATAAACCATCACTAGATTTGTAACTAGGAATTTTGAGATCACAAGCATACTAAAACTTTATAAAATTGCAACCTTTGATGTTGCAATTCAATTAGCTATCAAAGCTTAACATTAGAGATAGTAGGGTATCTATAGGTCGTAAAAAAATCTAAAACTAATACCTATAAAGTTCTTCAATCTAATAAGAGTTAAGGTGGTATGCATGTTCTTGATAAAGTAGAATAAAAATTAAGCGTACCAAGGATAGACATGTAGACAGGAGTGAGGAAAAGAAAAAATCTATTATTAGTGTTTACCTAAAGGTTCATAATTCACATGGTCTTTTGAGGAGGTCAATGGGGAATAAATGCTTTAAATGTCTAGGATATGAGCATCTTGCTACTCAATGATATTGTCATAGGGCCTTTAGAACTCGAGGTAATGAAGTGGTTGAAGCTATAGAAGATAATACAAAGGGAAATGCAAACGACGAGATAAATGCTAAGAATGTAGTAAAGAAAGGTACCCCTAGCATTATGGCTCTAACTATGCTTATAAGTAGGGTTAATAGGAAGATATCGTTACTATGAATTCTACTAAGGATAAGCAACGCAAGAATATTTTTCATATTAAATTCTTTGTGGTTCATACAATATGCTCAATTATAAATGATAATGGTAGTTATATGAACGTGGCTGCTTTTGTGATAGCTGAGAGGTTGAAACTATCAATAGTTTTGCATCCAAATCCTTAAAAGTTGCAATCATTTAATGATAAAGGATATGTTGGAGTAGAGAGACAAGCTAAGGTGCCTATTTCAATTCTTAGTAGTTATGCATGTGAGATCTTCTGTGATATCATTCTAATGAGTGCATCACATATACTATTAGGTAAACCATGATTTCATACAATAAGTAACATAAGACATAGTCCTTTAGGAATGATAGGAAGATAGTTAAATAATACCCTGTGAATCTTGTAGAAGTCTCGAAAACATATAGGGAGTTGTATGGAAATAGGAAAAAGAGTTTCTTGATGAAAAAATAGGATGAGTAGCATGAGTATGTTAAGGTTAGCATTATCACTTTTCTAAGAAGGGTGCTAATATGAGAGATAGTGCTTAGAGCATATATGGTTTTATGCTATAGGAGTTGTTTGTGCAACAAGATTTTCATAGTATGCCTATGTAGTGTAATGTTGGAGACAATACATGAGCCAAGAAGGGCTAGGAATTGTTACCTACCCTTTGTTAAGTTTTATTTTAACAAGTGATTTGAGATATTTAACTCTTGGAATGCAGAGGAATATGTTGTTTAAGATTTAAAGGTAAATCTTCTCGAACCTAAGGTGATAATAGGGATCGTATTACTTATTTTAGTGATTTGAAGATGTGTTAAGATATTAATACTCTAGTAAGATTTACATGAAGATTTTGTCCCATTTGCACTTGTTGCATGGCAAGCTTGGATAGAATTATTTGAATATGTCAACTTTGCATTGTTTTGCATGGATTAATATCAATTACAATGAAGATTATGAAGACACCACCTTTGAATTCTTATAAAGTGGACATTATGTTATGAAGAAGTATTTACCTAGTTAATTCATGTAATTATCTTTTGGTATTTACTTTAGGCATATTTTATATTTTACAATTATATCCTTGGCAATTTAGCGTTATGCCCTTAGGGTTATAAGGTTAGGCTTTATATTCTGTTATAAACATCTTGATAGTTGGACAATCTTGAGAATTGAAATTAAAAAAAAAAAAAAAGACCCTAGCAATCCTACTCTCTCATAACCTATGTTCTCATTAGTTGAAATTATAACAAACAATCTTCTTAAAACTAATCAATTGTGCTTCATCGTGCTATCATATCAATTAAAAATCACAAAACCCTAATCTATAACAATCCAATATTGTTAGACCTAGCTCGATGGTCGACCCAATATGTGAGAGGGTTAAAGGTCAAGGGATCAACCCGAGTTTAACCAAGGGTTGAAAGGGGGTCATTAAAAAAATGAAAATATAAATTATATTTTCATTTTAAAAGAAAAATAAATAATAACTTATATAATCAAATCTATAATTGGATCAAATCCATCCATTAACAATTAAATCAATACAAGATATTTACCCTAAATGATATATAGGTGCACATAATCCAAATTTAGATCAAATCAAAACTAATTAAAAGCATGATTTCATAGTTAGATCTAGTCACTACATATTCAAAAGTCAAAACCGTAAACTTTGATTATAGTTCAAGACCTAATTAATATCACTAAGATCGTCATCTGATTCAAGGATTTGCATAACATTAACTTGTTCTCTAATTGATTCCAAATCTACATCATCTTCAATTTCTTTGTCATCTGAATGGAGGGCAAAAAAGTTAATGTTAGAAAAACTTAACCTATACTTGTTAAAAAATTAATAGTTTAAGAATATTTCACCAACCTTAAGTAAAGCCATCAACTATCATGGGGTAGCATCATCTTCATATATTGTTTATTCAATAATCTCATCAAAATCAAGTCCAGGAGCAATATCTTCTTCTTCTTCTTGTGCTATCCAAAAATCAGTCTTATCAATGCAATCATAATTAATTGGATCATAACCCTTTTTTCTTATGTTGATGTTTATAAACCAAAGGAAAAGAGCAAACAAAAAGTAATTAGTAAGTTTAATCGAAAAGGTACATGAGTTCATTACCTTTTTTTTGTTACAAGATAATTTACAAACCTATTTTTCAAACACAAATTGTATGTCACATAAATAAGGTCATTTAGTCTTTGGTGCTCTAATTTGTTTCTTTTCTTCATGTGAATGCGCTAAAAAAAGTTGCAATTATGCTCACATCCCAATGAAGAAGCAATTTGACTTAAGATTCTAATAGCAATCGTTTGCAAACTAGGAGTACTATGACCAAATAACCTCCACTAATCATCTATAATTCAATAAAATAAGTCAAACAATTGAAAGAAAAATTAAAAACAAGAAAAGAAATTATAATTTTAGTCTGTAGTAATCACTTACTAGGTTGTGTTACTTTGGTTGATTTAATTGCCATTTCTCAACCAAAACCTTCTCTCCTTTCCCAATTCAATTTGATATAATTAATTATTTTTGCACTATCAACATTACATATGCTTTTCTTTTCTACCACATCAAATAAGCCTTGCACAACTTCTAGACTTTCTTCACATGTTTCATCATATATAAAGGTTGGATTCAAAAAACAAGCTGTAGCGTAAAGATCATGATGAAAGTGCTTATCTTATCTCTTATTAACAATTTTGATGTAAGGAATGTACAACTTTTTCCTATTCTTAAAAATGGATATAATTCCCTTACATATTCTAGAAAAGCCTTCATATACAGCACAAAGAGAAGGCTTTTCATTAGCATCCACAATATACAGAAATCTTACAATAGGAGTTGTAACTTTCACCATGAGAAAACAATCTTCCCAAAATTTATTTTCTAAAACAACAAAACTGAAAGCATTTCTAATAGCATATTTGAAGAGCCTATGACTTATGAAATTCCTACTTATAACTAAAGCTTGCAAGTCATGTTTATATTTGTAAATACTTTTCAAAGTGATGAAAACAATGGCAAACTGAGTTACTCTAGGATGAACAATTTCTTTCTAACCATTTTTTTTTTCTCAACCAAGACAACACATAAATATGATTATAAACAAAGATTGTTACCTTAGAAGCACGACTTGCAAGCTCATTTACATGGTCTATTTTACTAATATCTTTCAGCATCAAATTTAAGTAATGTGCTGTACAAGGGGACCAATATATGTGATCATACTCTCTTGCAAGAACCTCCTAGCAACAACATAATTACCTGTATTATCAGTTACTATATGCACCACATTAGCAGGCCTAACCCATTCAACGATTTCTAAAAACATATTGCATAGATTATTAGTGTCTTTGACAATATCTAATGCATCAATTGACTTCACGAATGTCATAGCAATAGGATAACACACTAAAAAAATTATCAGAGTCCTTTGTCTTCAGTCTGTCCAACCTTCACCTATCATTGTACATCTAGATTTAGCTCAATTATTTATGTAAGAATTAATAAGCAATTAGTACTCCAAGCAATTGGCACTCCTTGCAATCTCGTAGTAATTGTGTACACATGGCATGGTAAGATGGACCTTTATAACCATTATCGATTACAGCAATAACAATTAATGCTGGTTGAAAATAAGGTGACTTTAAAGTGTTAAAAGGTATGCATGCATTGAAAAACCATTTAGCAAATTCCATGTTTACTCTTTGAATAGCTTGCTTACCTGCCAATGCACTTTTAATACCTAGTTGGGATAATGTAGTAGTGTTCTTGACCACATATTTATCAATATTAGACTATCTTTTTTGTTTTGGCAGCTTTGATGAAGGATTCAACTCTTCAACTTCATCATCTTCAATTTTAGTATATAGAGCATTATCTGAATCTTAATCCTTTTGTTTGGAGGACTTAAGATGTTTTACCATGCTCTCCCAAACTTTATTTGGAACATCTTTTATGTGCCTAAGAGCTTAATTATCACTAGAGCTTACCGTGACAAATCTGGCTAAAATGGGTCCTCCAAAATATCAAAGAAAATGAGAGGGAAATGGTTCATAGATGAATAAGAGTAGCTAATGTAAAGCTGCTCGGAGGATATGACTCATCAATGAATACAATACGACTTGACACCTCACTTGATATGATACACAAGTTGATGTTAAGATCCACCCGCCACTAATCTTGAGCTATTCGGCAAGATTAAAAAAAGTATATGAAAGATGGACTTAAAAAGGGTTGTCTCATAAGAATAGAATATTCAATATTAAAAATGTAAGTTCTCTCCGGCTTATAAGAGAAAGGGACTATTTATAGTAAGTCCTCAAGACAACATTACAAATAAAGAAATTACAAGAAAGCATATACAAAAAAATGATTCCTAGTATATATGAAAAAGGGTACAATGTCAAACGAAGTGGACAAGCAGCAGTGCAATATTAATCCTGTACGAATATTCTTTTAGTACAGTAGGCGAGAGAGATCAAGATATTGTAACAATAAAGGGGCCGGGACAAGAGAGACGGTAACATACCGAGAGAAAACTATTCGGTCGGTAAGTAAGTCTCTTATCACTCGGCAAGAATCTCTCGGCAGTAGCTGGTCGGATTACTCAGCACAGGGTCCTTGGCCAGAGAATGGTCAGCATCATCACTACCGAGAGCATAGATTATTGTATGATAATGCAGAGAGCTTAAGGAGTTCAGCTACCTTCCTTTGGTGTAAACTTTCTTATCATCAGTAGGTTGCCGAGAAAGAATTCTTTGAATAAGAGATTGCAGTCATTAGAGCCGTACGTGAGTAATGGGACCACTGGTCGGCAGTTCCTCACTTTTTACAGGGTGCTATGCTACTACAAATCCCTACCAAATAATGCTTTATCCTATTGATCTCTCTACCATGATAATTAGATCCATAATAAAGACATGCGAACACTTTCTTTTCTTTATTTTTGGTAGACAAATTAAAATGTTCTTAAGTAGGATTATTCTTTAAACAAACTGTAGCAAAAGTTGATTGGCTACTTTCCATTCCCCAAACAAAATATGTAGGAATTTTATTATTAATGGAAAAGAAATGGTAAATATAGATGTAGGTCGACTATGAAGATGTCAAGAGGTAAGTTCATGCCTTAAAAGTTAAAACTTATTAAATAAAACATGATGTCATTCGAATCCTTTTACATAAATAAAATAGAATAAATCAATAAACAATTATTTATACATACTTACATCATGTAAAATACACTAAATAAGTGAATATGCTATATAGTGCACACATTACGAGTAAGCAACTAAGCATTTCTTTATAATGCTTTCTCTCTATTTAACAATTTTATTCATTCAACAACATAGTTTTGGACATTTTGTACTATAGTGGCAATTAAAAATTAAAATTTAATCACAAGTTTCTAATAAGGACAAAGGGGATTCATCAAAGTTTAAATACGTCACATACGTTTATATTATCATATTGCCTACAACAAACGACATAAAATGTTAATATATAATAAATAAGGAAAAATGAAGATGTAATACAACAGAGATTGAAGTCTATTGTCCACAATGTCAACGTAATATGGCCTATAGGTATAAAGATTAAAAAACTTTGTATCTATTATAAATTTATAACAATACAAGAATAACTATAAATATTATGCAATAAAGATAATAGAAGACAACATGATATGGGTATAAACCTAAAATCATTATGTACAAAACACTAATAGAGTGGATTAAATAAATGTTTATAAAAAAAAAAAAAACCCTTTCAATAGAAAACAAAGATTACCATATATAAAGGTTAAAGCTTTAAGATTTATTATTTGAGTCTTGTCTCTTGAAGCTAAGAGTTGAGTTTTAACTTTTAACCTAGTACTTTGCTCTCTAACTTTAGAAACGACGAAGAAGACAAAAAGTAGGGTTTGAATTCTGTTTACTTTACCTTTACAGTTTTAGACTTTTAGTCTTTGTCTTTAAGGGTTTTGTTTTTTAAAAAAAATTGAAAAAGTCAAATTGGCTCGCTTTATGTGTGTGAGCATGCCTAACTTAAGCTTTCCCATGCAATTGTATAAGTGCAATGAATCAATTTTTTTTTTTTTAAAGTGATGCATCTGAACTCTTTAGACATGGTTAGGTCGACTAGTTCACAATCAAATTGGCCAGGTCACATAGGTCTTATCGGATCAATTCAAAAATGGTTTTTCCTTGAGGATCAACTCGTTTTAATGGCCAATTTTGGTTCAATCGGGTTGAACCAGCTGAGCTAGTTCAATTCTAACAACCATGTAACAATCTTTGGTGTATAATATCTAAAGAGTAATACATTTATGCTTATCATTTTTCCTTATTCATATAATTAGGAAAAAAAACTATCACTCTCCAAGTAGTAGAGCCACAATAGTCCTGCTACGTGAATAATTTTGGGATAGAAGTTGACCTCTCTACCATTATCATAGACTTGGTTTACATAAGTTGAACTTGATTATATAGCTTCAAAGCATCCAGCTCAGCACCTGCATTAATGGTACATTAACTTCTTTTGAAAAACCTTGTAAAATAATTCCTTAACACATATTCTTTGATATAAAACCTCATATATATAGGAAAGCTTACAAATTAAATGGTTTTACATTCTATATTATCTTACAAATCGACTACAAAAACTACTAAGCTACTCATAGAGGCCCAATTAGTTTCCTTAAAAACAAATAAAACTTTAGAAAGGAACAAAAGTCCAAATGCATCTTCATTAATTCCTTACTCCTTAGTCCCTTTAGCTTTGAGGTTGGGATTTGATGCAAGCTATGTGTCTACTCTTAACTTGCAAAAGTGTCTATTAGAGAGTAAGCAACCATCGTTAGGTTAGTGAGATAGAGACAAAAGTGTGCATGCATTACAAAGTAAGCAAGGTTGTCAACCAATTTAGTTATACGCAATAAATGATCAAGCAAATGCTATCGTACAATGTTATTCAATTCGTCGTAAGATTAAAGAAATTACATTTGTTCTAGTCTGAGTTTAAAGAGTTTCATAAGCCACGATGTGCTTATAACCAAACCTAGACTTATGCGATGGAGATATCCTTCTTCCCGTAACTACCTTCTAATTAATATCCTAAACCTTGATGTAACCTCTTCTCCTATTACTTAGTTCGATTAGGAGTTGAAGGGACCATTTCAATTATCCCTTTCAAAAGGGTCAGTACTTGGCTGAAGAATCCCAATTGTCCCTTAATGGGTTGCGATGCACGTCATATTAAAATTTTAGGTTAAGTATAGGATAGTCTATTTTTCATGGTGATCAATCAATTTAATGAATTAGACAAAGCAATATACACAACAATAAGCACAAATGGAATTCAACTCCTACAATAGTATATTAACAATAATTGCATACACTACATGCATACATCCAACTAATTACAAACATAAAAAAGTATACACTCAAGCCTCTAAGTACTCTAAAATGCTATGAAGTATCGATCCTAACTTATCTAGATTCCTTGTTAGTCATTATCTTGAATTACTTACTGCTCAACTAAGTGTGTCCCTTTATCGAAAGCTCTTGTATTAACAATAAAAATTTTCGTACAAATATTGGTTAAAATATCATTATTCTTGTTTGTTATTCATAGTATTAAATCCTTTAACCTAAGATATTATACTTAAGTGTTTAGATTTTAAGGTCATTATCGATTTGAATCATCATTTAAAACATTCTCTAAATCTAGTTGACTTTAAAGTTCTTAAATCATCCTCTAATGTACTCTAAGTCCCATCTAATTGAAAGTTACACATAGTCATCCTATGATTTAACCTGTACTTTACGTTCCCATTCATTCTCTAAGTTAAGTTGTATTTAGGATTCTTAATAGAATATCCTCTAACATATCGACTAAATTTACACTAGTTAATTCATCTAGTAAATCCTCTAATATATCCTTTAATTAGCTAAAATACTATATAACTTACAAAATTTTCACTTCCTTATCTACTTTAAGTTAAGATCAATAAAGGATATCTTAGCGAATGTTGTCTACCACTCATTTAACAATAATATCATTAATGCAAATTACCAACTTACTATTTAAACCAATATATAGATACATAATAAGAAAAACCAATATATAGATACGTAATAGGAAATTACATATTAATTGTATACACTTCCAATTAATTCCTAGAGAAATACTATAGGCTCATAGAAACTTATGGTTTAAGGTTTGGTAATTGCAAAGCTTAAGTCTTCTTATTTTATATATTTTCCAAATTACCAATTTTAGGGTTGATTTTACAAAAAAATTACCTTAAATTAGGTAAATAATCAAATAAAATTACAAGATCCAAGCTACATGCTCCTAATATCATAACTAAAATGCAATAGTTACCATAAATTAGATTTAATAAGAATTTTATTAAAAAACTCATTATTTCCCTAATTCATAAAACATGGTAGATTTAGCAAAATAAATTTAATTAATACTTAAAATGTTAGCTTATCAAAAAGTTTTTTTGTGTAAATTGGATATGACATTTGAGGAATCTACAAACCAAGAACTAGTTTAAAATAACACCGTTTACTATTTTAAAAAACTAATATAGAATTTATGGTACTAGGCCTATTTCTTAAGGAACCCATATTAGGTCTCCAAATTTCTAAAAATCTAGGTTAATATTATGATTCCACATGCAAAAATATCTATGAATATTAGGTTTCATAATTTTTAAATAAATTTTAGTATTTTCATAAATTAGAGAACTTATAAACAAAGATTTAAGCGTTGCTATTACTCCCCACTATATCGACCAAGCTGCATACCATGTCGAATCTTGGACCCTCAAAGCTTATGATAGCAACTATTATTTAGATCCCCTTTCTAATTTCAGCCTAATTTTTCAACAATTTTTCTACTTCCTATTTTAATATATTAAATTTCCATTTGAGCTTCTTGCTCTTCTCCTTAGTCTTTATCGTCTAAATTGCGAAAAATGAAGTTGCCTTGAGTGATATTATAAAGCTTTGGTTAGTTAGATATGCATATAGTAGTTCATATGTTCTATGTTAAAATTTTACAAATTATTTTACGTTGTGATGTGTCATAATCATGGTGAAGTTTAAGCTTATTCGTTACCTTTTCCCAGCAAGACTTTGCTATGCCAAACAACAAGGGTAGTACATGGGATCAAAGATTTAGTTAATAATTATTTATTAGCTATTCACTATTATAGTTGTATACTAGATATCTTGTGCTTTTAATTGATTTACATGTATATATTTTATAAATATAGTTAATTTACATTCTTTCTAAATATATCTTATGTCACATTTGTTAATTATTATATAAATAATTTATCTCTTAGATTTAGAACTCAAATGTTGTAGTGTTGTTATAATTAGCCCCCCTTTTATTTATTTATTACTCCATTTTTTTAGTCTAAACTCACGAGTTATCTTGATTTATTCTTACGATCCTATCGCAAATTCCAAATTTGCTTATTTTGTAAAATATTTAATTAAGTGGAATAAAATAGATATATGCACGCACGCACACATGTTTATATGTGGAGATTATGTTAGTCTCCATGTACATATATACTATATATATAATATATGTACCTAATCTTTGAATATTATTTCATATTAGATAAGATATTGCTCCGAATCTAGTTGCTCAAAGACTAGGGCCTCACAAAAACTCTAAAAATAATGAAAACCTTGAATTACAAAAGTATTATTTTTATCATTCCCAGTGAACTTCAAAGCTTTACATGTTAACTCAAGTGTGAAAAGCCATTCGTATAGGAAACTTTGCCAAAATGTATAAAATCAACCTTCGAGTGTGAGATTAATGATGAATTAGGAATTTTAGTTTCAAATTATCATGATATCATTAAAGGAACCAGTAATCCTAAGCAATAACAAAATTAGTAGACAAAAATTAAAAAATATGTGATTTTCATGAATTTAAAGTTCTACAACCCTTTCTAATCAAAGTGGCAAGGGAGGATTTGTTAACTTTAACATGAATATTTAGTGTTGAAACATCCAAGAAATTGGAAATAAAATAAGCATCAGGCATTTAAAGATGTTGATTATGTCAAAGAGGTTGAAAATTGTGTCAATTTTCAAACTTTTGTTGACTGCATATCATATCAGTAGAATCATTCATAAATTATGATTTTCATGGTTACTTTTTATAAATCGAAACCTAGCTTATATAATTTAACAACAATAATTGAACATAAAGGACAATCGAGTAATTTTACAACTTATTCACTTCTCTAAATAGAGGGAAAATAAATTCTACCACTGTTCCATAAAACAAACCTAGAACAATGTTTAAATAGTATGAATATCTATTCATTAGGAAAAAAATCCAGCTAAATATTGTTAGCTATTATGAAGAGGACCCTATGAATAGCTATTTGTTGCATATCTCCAAAATTGCCCTTCATCTTCTTCAACCTACCTTCTTCTTCTTCTTACGGTACCTATCTGCACTCACTGTAAACCCATACCAAACTACACTGACTAAACCTACTATGGCTTACTAAACCACTAATCTCTATAGCTCAACTCACCTATGCATTAAATTACGATTCATCATAACCAAACCTATATTCTATAGTACATGCACTACAACTTACTATAGCTTGAGCCTATGCACAAACAATTATTATGGTTTAAACCAATGCACTAGATCGCACACACCGTCGAACTAAATCTACCATGGCTTAAACCATTACGAATCACATGCTTACCTAAACCTCCCATCACCAAACTTGTCATGGATTGATGGCTCGAATTTACCTTAATTACTTACCTTATGTAATTGAACTTTAGTTCAACATTAACCACGAGAGAGAGAGAGAAAGAAAGAGAGAGAGAGAGGCATTGATGTAGGTAATAATAGTAGTTAGGGTTTCTAAAAGATATGAGCACTTAGTCATTTATATTCTATTATTGGTTTACTCCTTAAGTACATATTTTATCCAACTAAATAATATAATAAGTTATTACAACCTTATTCTATTCCTAATTAACAAGAATTATATTATAGCCTATTACACTAAATGAAGAGAACTTAACAAGGATTTAGATCAACAAAGCTTTTTCATTGTTGTGTATGCTAAATGAACTAGATTTGAGAATCAATCTCATTGTTAGACTTAATTTTCTTTTAATGTAGTGGATCAATGCTTCTTAGCTAGATTGGTGATTTCAATTACATAAGATATTTATAAAAGGAAAATGTAGATAGGTATCAAATCTAAATGTTAATATCATGTTTTAATAACATATTGTTGATATAGGTCTAGAAGAAATGAGATTATCTAGATTGAGTTTTACTTGGAACAGGAGAGTGATGTGGTAATGACTAAACAAAGTGTCTTCCAATATTAGATAGATGAAACTTCAACAATTAAAAATTATTCATTTAAATAGATTGTGTTCAAACTAGGGATAAGTAAGATATGGTGAATAAGGTATAAGGTTAGCTCATACCCTATCTTGTAGTACCGATTCTTAAATTTTGTAATAAGGACTTATCGTGTAATTTGCAAAAACCACCATGAAACCTTTATCTTAGATAACATATAGAAAACAAAGTATCATATATATATATATATATATATATTTTTTTTTTTCCATTACATTTTTATAATGTGAAAAGTTTTAGGTAAGCTACCTAATAATTTGTTAATTTTTCATTTATTTGTAACTAATGTATTTATCAATCTACTAATCTCCAACAATTCAATTCTATATTTTTCAATCATACAATTCTCATGAAGGAATAATGGTTTCTATAATATAATTATGGAATATTTATCATGGAATCCTATCATAAAATTGCATTGTATCTTAAGGTTTAAGTTCAGTTGTTTAATGTGTTTTAAGGTTTAGAGCCTTGAGTATGTATTATATTACAAATATTATGTTTCACTATGTTTGATGTTATTAATTAGGAACTTTTATGAGTTGGGTACACAATATCATAGGATATATGTTTGGTGTACCTTAAGATATAGTTTTTAAGATGTATATAAAGCATGAAAACGTTATATCTTATAAGAGCAAGTTTTAAAAAATTAAAGTTGGAACCTACCTATAACCTCCAATACCCATTTGGTATTAACCCAACCAAGGGTAAAGCTCCAATAAGGTTGCCCACTTACCCCTGGTTTAAAATCATATTTTTACTTTGATTCCGATATAGAAATATTAGCTTACTTTTACTTCTTCTTTCAAATTTCTCGATCTATGGATTTAGATAATTCTTTTTATGATACTATAAAAGACTTGAAATGAATCTAATACAAGCTATGGTTTATATAAGCTTCAACACAAACTTTAAAGACACAAATGACTTTTCTATAATGGATAATGTTAAGGGTTGTGCAAAAAATATTCAACCAATTGAATAGGAATATGAATTAGATCTTAGTCTTAATAAGATATAACTATTACATGAAACTGTAGCAAAATTCTCTCTCTTTCTTCACTTACAAAAATGGTCATAGAAACAACATTCAGCTCTAAAATAGGTTGAAGAAGGTAAAAGAAATACTAGATTCTTTTCATGAATCATATAAGATTAATCGTCGTAAAATCAAGATCACTTGGATTAAAAATAATTAAGATGAATGGGTTGAGGAGTCTAAAGAAATGGGTGAATTTGCTGGTGAATTTTATGTAGCTATGTTTCCTAGGTATGATCCCTTACCCTCTAAAGAAATCAATATCACTTAATTCAATCTTTAGGCTTAAGTAGAATACATTTCTTAAAAGTAATACTTCTAAAGCAGATATATGGGAAGTGATAAAAAGTGTTGATGATCAATTAGTAGTAGGTTCAAATGGATTTTATAGTTACTTTTATAAATCATGTTACTTGGTTATAAAATTTGACGTAGTAAAGGTAGTAAAGTTTTATTCTCAAAGACAATTCATTAACAAGATATTTTGCAAGTACTTTTATTATATGTTTCCTAAGACTATCAATTCATGTGTTTGTAATGATTATAGATTAGTTCCATAATTTTAGCTTCTTGTTTAACTTATTTTCTTACTAGTCCATTAACTTTAAATTAGATAGAATTTATTAAGAGGAGAAATATTCTAAAAAATATTCTCGTAGCTAATAATATAGTTCATTCAATTAACAAGAAAGTAAGCAATGCAAATATGATGGTGAAACATGATATAAAAAAGGCATATGGTAGAGTAAACATGATTTTTTTTTAATATGAGCATGTCATAGACTTTAAGGTTTGATTCTTGATTTTAGCTTAGAATTGCTCATTTCTTTTTTAATTGCTTATTTTCTATTCAAATTAATGGTTCTTCTTATAGATATTTCCAATATTCTCTTCGTTTGATGCAAAGTGATCCTTTGTTTCCACTTCTTTTTGTCATTTGTTTGGAATATCTTTTTAGAGGCCTAAATCATCTCTTGAAAAATAAACCCTCATATACTTTTAGATAGACATTAATAACCTCACTTTTTTTTTTTTTAACATTGTTGCTTTAAACTTGGCATTTATTGACGACTTTACTTTATTTGTGGATGGAACTACTAAATATCTAAGGCATTTGAAGAATTTTTGGGTTTCATATACAGGGATATTATACCCTGTAACAAATAGTATAACTAACTTAGAGAAATGGCAATATAAAACAAACAAGTAAGGCAATATTTATGAATCAAAGGTTGAGATAAATAAACTACAGATATTTGTTTAAATTTAATAAAAATTTCATTAAAAAAAGTCATATAAAAAGATATATGGAGTTATGCTATTTTACGTGTACAGTGTACATAACCTATTACCACACGTACGTTTTACGGACCTCCCGAAATGGGCCATTCTTAGGAGGTTCCTAAAGCCCAAAGACGAAAGCCCAAGCCCACTAAAAGCTTCTAGATGATGAAAAGCTCTAAAAGGTTCTAGAGGAGTCCAGAATCTTGTATAGTAGTAGGTCGGGGTAGGTGAAGGTAGTAGTTGGGAATCAATTGTAACCATTAGATCGAATTGATCTTAACCATTAGATTGTAAAGGCTTTCTGTATATATAGGGGTATTCCCCTCAGATGTAACATACAAGTTATTTGAGTGAATACAGTATACTATCAGAGTTTCTCTCTCTACTTTCTCTCTCTAACATTGTGAGTGTGTTACAGGTTGACTTAGCCTTCCTTAGTGAGGTCAGGAACGCTAAGTGCCGCACGGGGTCGAGCGACGGAATCCACCCGTGACAAGTGGTATCAAAGCCTGAAAAAGAAGCTGCTTGTGGAGAAAATGTCATCCGGAGGAGACAACAACACTTCAATGGTCGATGAGTTGGCTGACCATGATGATCGCCGTGTTACCAGGCAAAGGACTAGGTCTCGAGACTTGCTGAACTCCCTCCTTAATAGGATGGATAGAGCGGAGTTGAGCATTGCTGAAGCGAAGGAACAATTCAATGAATCACAAGGCAACCTTGAAGAGATGGAGGAAGAACTTCAAGGCAAGTTGTAAGGAGCATTGAATCGAGCCATTGATGAGCTAAAGCAACGTGATGAGACAATTGAGGGGAAGAATGAAGTACTCCAAGCTCGAGTCATTGCTTTGGAAACTAAGGAGGAAGGTTATGAAGCCAAGATGGATGCTATAATGGCGGCCATGCGCTAGGAGATTGAAGAACTTAAGAACCAACTAGCAGCATGTCGAGCGGTAATGGTAAGTGGAGTGACCATCCAGTCTGCTCATAGGATCGATGTCCCCAAGCCCGAACCTTTCAATGGGATACGATCCGCCCGGGAGGTAGACAACTTCCTTTGGGGAATAGAACAATATTTCAATGCTGTAAGAATCCTGGATGACCTTGAAAAGGTACGTACTGCTGCTATGTATTTGAAAGATTCTACTATGGTATGGTGGCGTAGGAGGGCAAACAAAATCAATACTTAGGCTAGCTTTGTACATGAGATCAAGGGGCAGTTCTCTCCCCAAAATGCTGCTAAAGAAGCGAAGGTGAAGTTGCGTCACCTAACTCATAAGGGTGACACTAAGCAATATGTGAAGGAATTCTCAGAACTAATGTTGGAAATCCCAGACCTTAACCAGGATGACGCTCTAGTGATGTTTTTAGATGGTCTGGAACCTTGGGCAAAGTTAGAGCTAGATCGAAGGGGAATAGAAGACATCTCTAAGGCCATAGCAGTTGCTAAAGGCCTAACGGAGTTCAAGAAGACAGAACATAAGATCCCAATAGGAAGGTGGAAGGGGGGAGTTGAGAAGGAAAGGAATGGGAGTTCCTTAAGAAGGAAGCCTAAGATAGAGGAGAGGAATAATGATTGGGGAAGGACTCGTGAAGGAAAAGATGGGGAACGATGGAAGCCTCGAGAATTGAAGTGTTATTTTTGCAATGGGCCCCATTATGCTAGGGAATGCCCAAAAAAAGATCGGTTGGCAGTAATTATGGCAGATGAAAGCTCCAGTGAAGAGGATGAGGCCAAACTGGGTTCGGTACGACTACTTAGTGCTATGAAAATGCAGGAGAAGCAAAAGGGGTTGATGTACACTGAGGTAATAGTTGCTGGCAAGAAGTTAAATGCCCTTATTGATACAGGGGCATCTCATATGTTCATCTCTGATGTAGCAGCAAGTAAGATCGGAATAAAGGTGGAGAAAACCAAGACATGGCTCAAGACGGTAAACTCGAAGCAAGTCCTTACTACTGGAGTCGCCAGGGAGATAGAGCTCCATATGGGAGGGTGGAAAGGGAAAGAAACCATCGAAGTAGTACCTATGGATGACTTCGAATTTGTGATTGGGATGGAATTCTTAGATCGTATAGATGCACTTATTGTTCCTCGTGCAGACTGTATATGTATTCTCGAGATAAACTCTCAATGTGTGGTGCCTGTTACAAGGAAAACTGGTCAAGCCACAAAATTCCTTTCCGCTATGCAACTAGTGAAGGGCTTAAAGAAGAATGAAGTTACGTACTTAACTACAGTAAAGGGGGAAGAAGAGACAGGGGAGCAAGAGGTAATTCCACATCGAGTGGGGGAGTTGCTAGAAGAATTCAAAGACATCATGCTTAAAGAGTTGCCAAAGAAGCTATCAAAAAGAAGGGAAGTGGATTATGCGATTGAGCTAAAACCAGGTACAAAGGCCCTTGCTACTGTTCCTTATCGCATGCCCCCAAAAGAATTAGAAGAATTGAGGCGGCAATTGAAGGAGTTGTTGGAAGCTGGATTCATCTAACCGTCAAAAGCACCTTTTGGAGTTTCAGTTATCTTTCGGAGGAAACAAGATAGGCCCCTCCAGGTATGTATTGACTATAGGGCCTTAGATAAGGTCACTAAGAAGAATAAGTACCCTATTCCTTTGGTATCAGACTTATTCGATCGAAGGAGAGAGGCAAGATACTTTTCAAAATTAAAGCTACGACTGAGATATGGAGATGAGTCCGAAAACACTTGCGTTACAAGGTATGGTGCATTTAAGGTTCTTGGTATGCCATTGGGGCTCATAAACGCCCTAGCTACTTTTTGTAGTCTTATGAATAGGGTATTAGCACCATTCTTGGATCATTTTGTTGTGGTTTACTTGGATGACATCATGAATTATAGCAAGCCTATGGAAAAGCACCTAGAGCATCTTCATACAAATTGCTTAGCCTTAAGGGAAAACGAGTCATATGTAAAGCTGGAGAAATGTGCCTTTGCAAAGAAAGAAGTGACCCTTTTAGGGCATGTAGTAGGAAAGGGGAAGATCAAAATGGACGAAGAGAAGATACAGGCCATTCGAGAATGGAAAGAACCTACTAAGCCCACTGAATTGAAGTCATTTCTTGGCTTAGTAAGTTATTACAAAAATTTCATATGTGGATACTCTCGAATGGCTACCTCCTTAACGGATTTACTTAAGAAAGATGTCTTATGGGTATGGACGGAAGATTGACAGAAGGCATTTGATACCTTGAAGGAAGCAGTCATTAAAGAACAAGTTCTTACGCCCTCTAATTTTGGTGAAGTATCTGAAGTATACATGGATGATGGTGATTATGCCATTGGTGAGGTTTTGATGCAGGAAAACCATCCAACAGCCTTTGAGAACCGAATGTTGAACGATACAGAGAGGCGATACCCAGGAGATGAGAAGGAAAAGACAGCTGTAGTACATTGCCTTCAAGTTTGGAGGCACCTTGTAAGTACAAGTCAGTGGGGCTGGTCTAAGTTATTGGATGTAATATAGCTCTCTTTTAATCTACAGAAGAATGAGTCCATCGGACAGAGTCCTTTCGAGATCGTCCTAGGAAGGCAACCCTTAACTCCTCATACAGTGGCAATAGGATATATGGGGTCCAACCCTCCCGCCTATAAATTTGCAAGGGAATGGCAGGAAAATTACGACTTAGCTCGGATATACTTAGGCCGAGCTATCAAGAGAACGAAGAAGATGGTAGACAAGAAAGGGAGATCGATGGAATATCAGGTAGGTGACCAAGTGCTTGTTAAGTTACATTTGATACAATGTACGAAGGGACAACTACATAAAGGTCTAATGAATCGCTACGAGGGTCCATTCTCAATTGTGAAACGAGTGGGGCGAATATCTTACAAGTTGGAACTTCCATCCAAATTGAAATTCTACCCGGTTTTCCACATGAGCATGCTAAAACCATTCCACAAAGATGAGGAAGACCCTATAAGAGCTATATCACAAAGGGCCTCAATAGGAGTACGGGATTCAATTGATAAGGAAGTGGAAGGGATCATAGCTGATAGGCATGTGAAGAGATGTGGACAAACTTCCAGACATGAGTATATGGTAAGATGGAAGGGAAGACCAAAGAGTGAGGCCAGTTGGGCACCAGCCGAAACACTGTGGCAATTTAAAAACAAGATTCGACAATTCCACGATGAAGGAGCGACGAGGGCGTCGCCGAATTGAGCGGGGGAGAATGTTACGAACCTCCCGAAATGGGCCATTCTTAGGAGGTTCCTAAAGCCCAAAGACGAAAGCCCAAGCCCACTAAAAGCTTATAGATGATGAAAAGCTCATAGATGATGAAAAGCTCTAAAAGGTTCCAGAGGAGTCCAGAATCTTGTATAGTAGTAGGTGGGGGTAGGTGAAGGTAGTAGTTGGGAATCAATTGTAACCATTAGATCGAATTGATCTTAACCATTAGATTGTAAAGGCTTTCTGTATATATAGGGATATTCCCCTCAGATGTAACATACAAGTTATTTGAGTGAATACAGTATACTATCAGAGTTTCTCTCTCTACTTTCTCTTTCTAACATTGTGAGTGTGTTACAGGCTGACTTAGCCTTCCTTAGTGAGGTTAGGAACGCTAAGTGCCGCACGGGGTCGAGCGACGGAATCCGCCCGTGACATACGTACGTACGTACATAAATATTTACATATTTATAAACAACTATAGATGCATAGTAAAATCTATAATGCTTTATTCTAGTGAAATGGAAACTTAATATTACAACTAATAAAAGAAATGTTAATCCCGTAATAGTGGAAATCTCCTATAAATGCATACATTTGATTTCTACAAGAAGTTATTTATAATTATCACACTCAATTAGCCTAAAGTAGAAAATCTTGCTGTTTATACTGATTTTTTAAGCAACTTTAGGGAAATGTCTTGATCTCATAATCATGCAATATACACAAGGCTTAAGAAATAAATAAGGCCAATACTTGAAGAGTATTTATAGGAATTAACTCTTCGGATTAGTCACTTAAAGTCGAGCTAGAGGACTAAAAGGACTTACATGGAGAATATTAGCTCAAAAACCCATTCAAGACAAGGGTTCCTATCTTGATCTCAGTCTTCTACACTTCTACCGACTTGAGTGTTGAACTTTAGTAAAGTCTAACACAGTTTCCAAGTTACCAAGCACTAGGCACCTATTTGAGCCAAGTTACCAAGCCAAGTTAAGCAACCGAAGAGAATCTAAACATCTTTAAGTGCTTAAGCGCTGACATGAACAAGACTAGGTTAGCTCTAATTGTTGACCTTCCTCCAACCTCATCTGAAATGGATTCTACCAATGCCTAGCCACCTTAGGATTTACTTCAATAAGACCAACCTCACTCTAAACCACCAATCATTGCTTGACACTTATCTTTTAGCACAATATTCCAAAAGGATTCTTTTTCTTTTCATATAGAATATTATTTTTCATTTTTACCCCTTTAGGTCATGTTTTAGGAATTTTTCCTTACATTATCCACTTTTGTCTTTTCCATAATTAGAGAATAACCTTAACAGAGGTCATATAAATACCCCAACTACTTATATGCAGACATAATATTGACTTCATTATTGAAATTCCAAATTTCCTTTACAAAGCAACTTTATCATTCTCTCTTTACCCCTTAACTCTTATCTATTCCCTTTAGTAAGGAATAGTGATGAGTAACCCTAGTTTAGCAATTGTATATCATATCAAGTGTTGGATTAGGTCGAGTAGGATCAATTGGTATGTTATATCTAATTGGTAGTTACTTAGATTTGCTAACTCCCCCTTTTATTTTCCTTTCGTTCTTATCTATTGTAGCGTTTCTCCGTATGTATAGCCCTAGAGACACATCAAGTTTGCTGGTATTAGAACATTGTTCTGAGAGGGAATGTATGAAGTGTAGTGAAGTTTGTTCATGTTTGCTATTATTAGTGACTATTATGTAGCTACCGTAGTATGTTCATGTAGAGTTGTATTTGAGCGTGTTGAAGTAGGTTTTAAGTAAGCAAGCTAAGTAGTAGTAGTGTGTGGGGTAAGTATGGTGATTCTTCTTACTCTATTCTACTCTGTTCTCTCACTATGAAAATAGAGCAAGTTTCATATCGGCATTGCGTTGTGTTGTGTTAGGTATTGGAGTGGTTAAAGCATGTTAGTAAGACTTGGGTAGTAAGTAGAAGGTTGTATTGAGCATTATATTGTTGAAGTTGTTTGAAAAGGTACTGCATTATGTTGGACTCAAGTGTTCAAGGTGTTATTAGTGACTAAGTTACTGGCGCTCATGCTATTCGTGGCCTAAATGATAGTAATCCCCTTGGGTCAACAGCTAATAGACTTGATAGACTCACTACTCTTGTTGAGAGTTAAGTTACTATAATGTAAACCAATAGGTAACAACCACAAGGTATACCTAATTGAAACCGAGTTGAAAATGTTCTTGAGAGACGATATGGCTAAGTTGGTTAAGCTAATCGCCTAATTCAACCCTACCGAGTGTAAGCCTCGTAATCTAATGTTCGGAATTCGATCCGTAAAGTTTACGGCAATTGAATAAATTATCCAATCAAACCTAAATTTTACGATTAAGTTAGGAATTTTAATAAAAGTGATCCTATGAGTTTAGATTTAGGAAAATAAATAATATAATATTGACTTATATGTAAATTTTTCGTTATTTATCGGAAACATGTAAAACGAGTTTCGATAACTAATGAATTAATAAAGATAAATCATATATACACTAAAAATCATAAAATAACTAAAATATTATTTAGGAGTATTTATTTATACCAAATATGTATTTACATTAAGTAAAAATACACAAAATTACTTCAAATACCCGAAATATGTTAAAATAATACTAAATAATTAAAGAAATTTCATAAATAATTAAGAAAAAATAAAGAAAAATAAAAAAAAAAGTGTGGAAATGTCTAGAATAAGGGTGTGGCATGTTATGATCTAAAGAAGAAAAATTAACTAACAGTAATAAGTCATTTAGAAAGTGAAAAAGAAAAAGTAAAGAGACATTTGTCACCCATAAAATTAAAGAAAGCCTTAACCACTTCTATAAATTCAAACCAATTCCTCCATAATTCATTTTGGTAAGTTTGAAGTCCAGAAAAATTTGAGAGAGAGTAAGAACAAAGGAGAGAGTACTTTTACAAAAAGTTAATAAAATAGTATGCATTTAAGGTTTATAAAGGGAACCCACACTCAATGACCACCTAGGGAAGGAAAGCCACCACTACCTAATAGGAAATCTACTGCCAAGGGCTATCGAAAATGGTGGAGCCACTGCTAGTGGCTAGAAGTTTGTTGATTGGTGAGTTCTAATTTCCCTTCCAAATTTTTTTAATTTATTAAAATTATCAAATATGCATATAAAATTATTAAATTACGTTTTCCTACGTATTTTTGCATGTAAAATCAGAATATCAAACTAGTTTTTTAAAATTAGATATGCTTATATATGCTCCTTAAGAATAGACTTGATTCTAACGAATTTTATATGAATTTTCAAAATTAGTAAATAATGTTATTTAAAGCTAATTTTTTTGTGTACATATTCCTTATATGATATATTTAATTTAAATAAAAAATAATTTTTGATAAAATATACGTTTAGTATTTATTAAAATTATTTTGTTGAATCTATCTTGTTTTTCATATGAAAGAAATAATAGGTTTTTAATTAAATTCCTTAATGAATCTGATTTGTAATGACTTCTAAAGTTTAGTTATGATTTTGGGAATATTTAGTTTGAATCTTATAATTTTATTTGGTCATTCACCTAATTTAAGTTAATTTATAGCAAAATTGGACATAAAATCAATATTTCTGAAAAATAATATATATTAAACTTTCTTAGTACTTTTCATGATCATAATATAGTAACCATAATCTACTAAGTATAATATATTTTCCATAGCTCTAATGGTACTCGGATACTAATTATTATATATTTACGTAGAGTTGATGCATAATATGTACTAAATATGTAGGTAAAGGGATATATTTAAGTTAAATTTGTGATTTAGTGTTAATTAGATATAAATTTTAATTTAGAATATAATTAGATATCTTAACATGTTATTGGTAGTGAAAAGGTAGTGTTAGAAGTATTAAATAGGTGACATAAATATATAATATGTAGTAATACATAATATATGTATATAGGAATTAAATGAGTGAAAAATATGTGATAAAAATTTATGGTATTATAATAATAGTAAATCTGATTTGGAATGGGAGTTTATGAAATTATATGGAAAATTTAGGTTATTCTTACATCGAAAACCAGTTTGGTATTTAAATTAAAAATATAGTGTATCGTACTGGATAAAATACTATTTAGGATTTAAAACAGAGATTTAGAATACTTAAGTGAAATACGATTAACTTCACATAATAATTTGAAACGAGTTCCTAAGGTTTGCATATAAAACTTGTAATTAAAAATTGAATTAAAACCTAATTTAGAAATCAATTCGGAGACTAAACTAGAACTTAGCCTAAATTAAGAGTAATTGTAAGAGACTTAAAAACCTGAATAATTAGATATAATAAAACCCTAAGCTAAAGATAACATAAAGAAATACCGAATAAAGCTTATATAAGATAGTTATATGAGTACTAAAACAACAGTTGTATTATAAGGATTATCAACAATGGCCTGTGCGAGTCGTACCTTAAGTGAGCAAACGAGGAGTCCAGGTAAGTTGAGATCATATCTTACTATATTTTAGAGTACTGTTTTATAGTACTCGTAGACTTATGATTATACCTAACTATATTTATAGATAGCTTGATTGTGCGCGTGCTAGTGTATGTGTGTTTCTGAGTTTGGTTGTATGATTCTAGTTTGTTGTTTTGTATTGAAATTTGTATGATTTATGTGAAATGATTGAATATCTTAAATCAAATCTAACTAAATATATGATTTGTAATTCTAAATCGGACCTGCATAGCAACCCATTAAGAGAAATGTTTAGAGTTCTCTAACCAAATACCGACCCTTTTGAAAGGGATAGCATTAGATAACATAATGTGTCTCTTCTTCATCTTTAGTCGAACTAAGTGACGGGTAAGGAGTGGTGTCTTCAAGTGTTCAATGGTTTGAAAGTAGTCGCGAAAGGAGCGGTGTCTTCATTGTATAAACCTGGGTTTGGTCTAAGCTATTGCATAAAGTGAAAACTCCTTAACTCAAATCAAAGTGAGTATAATTTCTCTAATCTTACGACGACCTGAACAACATCGTGTGATGGCATGTGCTTATATATGCATTGCATCTAATTAATTTGATTAATAACCCTATTTGTGTTGGATGTATAGTTTTAAGTCTCTATCCTAACTTACTAAGTGGTTGGTTACTTACATTCCTATACATGTTGTTGCAGGTGCTAGCTAGCAAGCAGCTTATATTTACCTTAAAACTAGCAACTGCTGGATTATAAAGAGTAAGAAAATACATCAAAAGAGCAGATTTATTTTTAAGGTCTTAGCTCTTATTTTAGAATCTTCCATTTTTGAATAAAGTATTACTTAGGTAATATAATACAATGAAGCCTTGCAAATATTAATTGTAATATTTGAATGCTAGTATATATATATATATATATATTCATACTTTTTTAGGTAAATAATTTGTTTAATTTATGAACTATTTACTTTAAAATGGGTTAGTCGTGGACGCCTTGTGTAAATTAAGTTTAAGATAGCGGCTATATAGTCAACTTCTATCTAAGAATGATTTATACGACAGAACTGTTATGATTCTATCACTTCGAGGTGTGGCACCGATTTAGAGGAGTGGCACCGATTTAGAGGAGTGGCAAATCGAGTTGCTAAACAAAGGCTAGAGTTAGAGGAAATTGAGGAAGATGTTGAGGAGGTAGATGTAAAGGATGATGTAGAGGAAGAAGCTGAAGTGAAATATTATGAAGCATAAGAACGAAGATGCAAAGCTTCTCAAAGACTTGATAATATCAAAGTCCAAATGCCAACCTTTAGTAGAAGTGGAGATGTAGATTAGTATCTATAGTAGGAAGAAAAGGTTGAGAAGGTATTTGACTGTTATGCGTATAATGATGTAGTAAAGGTTCGACTTATCGCACTTAAATTTTCTGGATATGCTACTGTGTAGAGGAAGAATTTGAATGCAGCTAAAGTGAGGTGTGAGGACTTGGGAAGAGATGAAGAGACTGTTGAGGGGAAGATTCATTCCTAAGACGTATTTGCAAGACACCTTTGCTAAACTGCAAGAGTTTTGCCAAGGGAGCCGACTGATTGATGACTATGTCAGAGAGTTCCAAATGTTTATGATCCGAGTTGATGTAGATGAATGCAAAGCTCAAACACTATCAAGGTTCATCTTAGGACTCAAGTATGATATTCACAACATTGTAAAATAACAAAAATTTCATACCTTAAAAGAGGCCATTAAGATAGTATAAAGGGTCGAAATATAGAGCATAAACACCCCGAATACACTTGGGCCGAACTATTCATGAACTCCCAAGCAAACGAAAAATGTGAGCCCTGTAACTTCACTTAGTTATTTTAAATGAGTAATTAGGGTATACGTGAAAGTTAATCGATTAAGATGATATTTCATGTATGAATCTTAGGAGTTAGACGATAATACGCCGTGAGTCTTGAAATAGAAATATAATAAAATAATATTGTTATAGCTAAACATAGATAATTTTACTAAATTTTACTATATTGTAATTTATCCATCATAAATACGTAAATAAGGTAATAGAAATTAACCGAACTTTAGAGATAAATTATTTGGACATAAAAAATTATAAAATGACATAAAATAACATATAAAAATAATGTGTACTTTAGATTTAATTATTATATATAATTATATACCCAAAAATGCGTATAATTACTTAAAATTTTATAAGAAAAACAATAAAAAATTTATAAAAATTTGTAAACCATCAAAATAGTAATGTATTCGGCATGGAATCATCAAGGACAACTATTGATCAAATAATCTATCCTAATGACACCTAATAAGCTTGGAAATAAGGGTATTTAAGCACAAAGTGGGTAAGAGAAATTCCTTTTACACTCTATAAGCATTAGGATCATCACTAATCCTCTTTAGAACTTAAATGAATCCTTAAGGAAGTTGACAAAAATATAGGGAAGGGAAAAACATAGAAGAAAATTCTAGAAAAAAAATCAAGAACCAATATTGCACAAATTAAGTCGATTCATAGAACTTAAGCTCGAAGAGCATCTGGAGGTGAACCACCACCACCTAACAATGGAGGTGGCACCATAAGGGGGCGACATAGTGGTGGTAGCTGCTAATGGTTGAACGACCAACTTCTGGTAAGTTACAACTTCAACCCGATTTTCTTTAATTTAGTGAAAATATTAAGCTAACTCTAAAAATTATTTTAGAATATTTTTACAAGTACTCTTTAAGGAAAATATAATATTATAAAATTTTTAAGTAGATATAGGACCTCATTAAAAAATTGCGTTAAATCGACCAGATTTCAAAGTTGTTTTAAATGATTCTATTGACATAGTTTCTAAACCAAAATTTTTTTAGAGATTCCTTGTATTGCATGTAAGTATTGCATGAAGAGTTTTCAAATAAAAATGATTTCTATAATTTTTAAGAATTTTTGGGCCTTTAAATTCAGTAAAAAAAATACAATTTCTTGAAGATTTTATATATTGAGTTTGATGAACACCCTTGGAATCAAGTTCTAAAGTTTATCTAGATCATATTCTACTATGAAGAATAATTTGGATTTGTGTGGTTTGAGTTGGATTTGAGATATGCACAAACCACTAGTTATGATATATATGCAATAAGTTGAGAACATGAGGATTTGGAAGTATAGGTAATATGGTGAGCATTGACATAAGGAACCTACTGCATGATCTTGTTTTATCATGCTTGTAAACTAGAATAGGACGTTGGGGTGAGCTGCTAGAAGTAAACTTATAAATTGATTCTATTTAGAGAGTTCTTCAAACAATTGAACTGGTAGAAGGGGGACTAAATTCTTGGTTCAAATACTTGATCAGAAGGATAGATGGTAAAATAATCATATTTATAACCTTGTTAGAGCCTTGCTTGAGAAGTTATTTGGCAAAGGAAGTATGGTTGTGATAACTATAGAGACATTTTTAAAAGGTTGGTAAATGAAAGAATTTTAACTAAAATTATGTTGAAGCCTTGAGTAAAGGTGTTTTTCGGTAAAAGAAGGATGATTATATTGAGTTCAGAGACTTAACTAGAGGGTTAGCTAAGTTAGAAGGCTTGGATGAAATCATTTCAAAGACATCTTCAAAGGGTTGGTCAGTAAAGAGGACAATTTGATTCTTTAATTCAAAGGCTAGATCACAAGGTTGGATAGTAATAGACACTTAACTATACCCCCATCATAAACTTTTTTTAGAAGTATTTGGCAAGGGAAATGTGGTTGAAATGGCTTCAAGATATGCCTCGAGGTTTGATTGGTGTGGAATTCTTAAAGGAGAGTAATTTCAGTAACTTGTTCAGAGAATTGATTAGAGTAAGAAGCACAACTGAGATAATCTCAAGGACTTCATCAAAAGGTGCGGAGACCAAAATTCAATAATAAGCAAACTTCTAGAACCTTGTTTAGAGACTTCAATAAGAAGTTGGAAATCAATACAAAATTTACAGCACTCACTAAAGATAAGTTCTAGCAACACTTAAATTATTAAAATGAACTTGTATACCTTATATTTAATAATACTAAAGTGATTGCATTCCATATTTAGGGAAAATTGAAGTGAATGAGACCCATAGGCACATGTGTGAATTTTTACACGTCCAGGTAAGTGGGATCAGTGCTTTATCACACTTTGAAGTATTACCTAAGAATACTCGAAGGCTTTAGTATGTATCTTGCTTGTCATTGTAAGTTAGTAACCTATACGTATGTGCTAGAATATTGTATTACTGCTATGGAGCGCTGGACTATATGTATTGATTGTTTTATGATGTTGTTTACTTTGATATGTCTGAAATTACTTAATCACCTCAAAAGCAATCTAACTCTAACTCAACCTAACTTCTAATCAGATAAGCATTATCACTAACTAGGGGAAATGATTAGGTTTCTCAGGCCAAACATGGATCTTTCATGAGGATAGCATAATTGATCTTTTCTCTACCCTTAGTCAAACCAAGTGATTGGAGAAGAGGTCATAGTAAGGTTGAGGACTATAGTTTAAAGGTAGTTTTGAGCGAAGAGTGTTTTTCCATTACATAAGCCTCGGTTTGGTTCCAATTCACGAAGTGTGAGGCATTAAACTCCTTGAAACCCGAATTAGAGTAGGCGCAATTTCTCTGATCTCATAACGATCAATCAATGTCGTGCGATGACATATGCGTGAATACGCATCAAACATGTGCTATTATCTTTGTCCCACTTATTGAGTAAGTTGGCACCCATTCCCCTATAGTTGTTTTGCAGGTTTTCTAATAGATACACCAATTGACTAAATTCCTATTTTGTTTATTGATTTACTAACCTTTAGGAAAACTAATAAGGTCTTTTCTGGTAACCTTTTAGTTTTCAGCTACTATTATCGGTATTATGTTTTATAAACCTGTAAATTATTAAAAATCCTTATTATGTCATTTTTCTAAAGTTATTTATAAAACTTGTTTTATTCTCAATTTTTAAATCACAAAATCTCTTTCAAATGTTATTTTAGAAAATAGCACCACAAGTTAATACTAAACAGGTATTGAATTGGATGACTTAAAGTTGTGGAGTAGTAAAGGCTTGGTGTAAAATATACCTATATTAGTAGCTAAAGTGGTTAGTTTCTAACTTAGGTTGGCTAACACAATTTGGTTGTTACAACTTCCTAGTTTGGGGCGTGACAAAAAAATATGACTAACTTGATGAAAGTTGAGTAGGCCAGAAGAGTCGACCAAAAGATAAGTCGACCTTAAGGACATATGAGAAGGGATAGGCTTCTAGATAGAAGAAGAGTGAAGTGAAGTGCTTCAATGCTTGAGTTATGGACACAGGGTTGCTGAGTATCCTAACCGACGTGCAATTGTGCTTTGAGGAGATGTAGTAGACAACACTAATGAGAGTGAGCCTAAGGATGGGAGGAATGCTGGAGGAGTTGAAGCTTAGGAGGAAGAGGAGACTTGTGTCTAAGCTGACTAAGGTGAAGTAATGACTTTAGTGCTGATGTAAGTGTTGAGCACATTACCAATCTTTGAGGAAAACAAACAGAGAATTTATTTCATGCCAAGTGTGCTATCAAGGGACAATCGTGCACCATCATTATGGATGGAGGGAGTTGCATTAATGTTATTGCTCAATCCCTTATGTAGAGGTTAGGACTACCAACTTCTAAGCACCCCCAACCATATAAGCTACATTAGCTAAATGATAAGGGTGCTTTGTACGTTATAGAGCAAGTAATGGTGTCGTTCTATGTTAGGAACATGTACAGGGATGAGGTGGTGTGTGATGTCATCCTTATGAGAGCTTCAAATTTGTTACTTGGAAGGCCATGCTTATTTGGCCGACGTATTACTCATGATGGATATAAGAACACCTATGTTGTCAAGGAAGGAAAGAAGATCGTGTTGTAACCCATAACACCAAGTCAAGTGAATGAGACTCATAATTAGCTCATCCGAGCTAGCAAGAAGAAGGTCCTAATAATGAGTCATCGAGAACTTCAAGCTGTTGAGAAAACCAATGTACCTATGTTCTTATTAATTAGGAGATTGTTGGAGATGAGGAATCTAGAAGATATGCCAAATAAGGCTCAAAAATTGATTGATGAATTCTCTAACCTGTTTCTACGAGAATTGCCTAAGGGATTACTCTTGACCAAAGGCATAGAACATTGTATTAACCTACAACCAAGTGCAGCTTTGCTAAACCGACACACTTAAAAAATGAATCTCGAACAGGCTACCAAGCTAAAGAGACAAGTAAATGAGTCGATAGGGCGTAGTTATGTGAAGGAGAGCATGAATCCTTATGCTGTACCAGCTTTACTCGTCCTAAAGAAGGATGGTCTATGGCGCATGTAGATCGACAACCAAGCTATTAACCATATTATTATCAAGTATAGATATCCAATACTAAGGCTCGATGACATGTTGGATAAGCTTCATGACACCAAGATATTCTTGAAGATTAATTTACGAAGTGACTACCATTAAATTCACATAAGACCTAGCGACGAGTGAAAAACAACCTTTAAGACGAGGCATGGTCTCTATGAGTGGTTAGTTATGCCATTCGGACTTACAAATACGCCAAGCATACTTATGAGGCTTATGAACCATGTGATATGCCTTTTAGTCGAACGATGTGTAGTCATATACTTTGATGACATATTAGTGTATAGTGCTAACCTGGATGACCATAGTCAACAACTTCGAGCTGAAAATTTATATGAGAACCTAAAGAAGTGTATGTTCAGCCAAGGAGAAGTTGTCTTTCTTAAGTATGTAGTATTTAGAGATGGAATCCAAGCTGACAAGGAAAAGGTTTGAGCCGTCTTGGAGTGTCCAACGCCTAAGAACATCATTGAAGTATGAAGTTTTTATGGCCTTACTTCTTTCTATAAAAGATTCATTAGGAACTTTAGTATCATTGCTGCCTCATTAATTGAACTCACTAAGAAGAGTGAAGGATTTCAATGGATTGACTAAGCTAGGCAAAGCATCAAGGAGATTAAGGGGAAACTCACTATAGCCCTTATCTTAGCCCAACCAAACTTTAACAAGCTATTCCAGTTATAATGCGATGTGTCAGGCATTAGTGTTGGTGCCATCTTAATGCAAGAACACCGACCTGTTGTCTATTATAGTGAGAAGCTCAATGGTGTTACACTTAACTACTCTATGTATGAGAAAGAGTTGTATTCTCTTTTTTTGAGCTCTTATTGTTTGGCAACACTATTTATTACCTTGAGAGTTTGTGATTTGTACAAACCACAAGTCATTGAAGCATCTCGATAGTCATAACAAACCTTTGAAAAGATAAGCAAAGTGGTTGGAGTTTATGGAAGGCTTTTCTTAAGTGATTTGGCACAAGAAAGGTAGTGCCAATGTAGTAGCAGATGCCTAATTACATTGGCTACTACATTGGCAAACTCTATTGACCACCCTGTAGACAAAATTAAGATTTTCTCTCATCATCGAGCAATATGCTCAAAACTTACATTTTGGGCTTATTCTCGAGAAGTGCAGAGAAGGAGTTACTGCAGGAGGATATTACTTAAAAGATGACTATCTATTCAAGGAAATGAGACTTTACATTCAAATTGTTCTACACACGAACTATTGGTTAGAAAAGCTCATAGTGGTGGATTATCTAATCACTTTGGAGAGGCCAAAACAGTCAACCTATTGAAAGAGAACTTTTACTGGCCTAGTTTGTCCAAGGATATCCACAAGGTAGTTAGACTCTATAAAGTATATAAGCGAACAAAGGGAAAACAAGAATAACATAGAGAGTATGCCCTTGCCAACACCGATCACACCCTAAGATGACTTCAACATGGACTTTATCCTAGAGTTGCCTCGGACATCTAGAGGAAGGGATTCAATCTTTGTTTTAGTAGATCGCTTCAGCAAAATGGCACACTTCATCTCATGCCATCATACTAAAAATGCATTATATATTGCCGATATGTTTTTGTAGGAAGTTGTTTGACTACATTGAATTCTCAAGACCATCGTCTTAAACCGGGATACAAAATTTCTAAGCTATTTCTAGACGACACTTTAGAAAAGGCTTAAGACTAAACTTGTGTTTAGCTTTAGTAGCTACCCTTAGACTAAAGTGGAGAACAGGACATTAGGTAACCTACTTCGAGTTGTTGTAGGAAAGAATTTGAAAGATTAGGACTTATGTTTACCAATTGTAGAGTTTGCTTACAACCAAACTGTTCATAATACCACTGGGAAGACTCCTTTTAAAATTATCTATGGCATTAACCCACTATGATAGGAATTAGACTACTAAACCCTTAACTCAAGCTTGAGCCCAAGGGCATGAAAGCATAGCCAGGCAAATTCTTTCCTTATGAACTAATGAGGAGTTTGAGCCACTGCAATCTCTTGACTTGATGCCTTGGCTAAGTTGAACCCTCTCATACTTATTGATTATCTTCAGCCGTCGACCAGAGCTATACTCAAGCAATAGCTCAGCAGATCCGACCACCCACTCAGTCAATACCTTAAAAGAATTATCTGCTTAACTCGATACAATTGACTTACCACCTTTACTAGGCACCTCAGCTCGACAGTCATTGACCTAATCATATAGAACTGTCTTTTTTACCAGAAAGTCATCCATCCATAGGAAGTTATGTGTCTCAGCAATCATATGATAGAATCTTCCATACGGGATACCTATTTTTGTTATATTTTCAATTATACCCTTTATCATTCCTTTTACATTACTTCTTTTGGATGTTATCCTTTTTGTCTTTTCCATTTTAGGTTGGATGCCTTAATATTTTGAGTATAAATATCCTATTGTAATGTAACCGCAATATCATCGTATTACAGGATATTGAATATACTTCTTTTCATAAACACTACTTATTGCTTGCTTGCTTACTTCACTCTTATCCTAACCCTTAAGAATAAGTAGAGAGTACCTTCATTGGATCAGCTTATGCATCATATCGAGTTGAGCCGTAAGTCCTTAGAAGTTCCATGGTGTGTCATATCCTTGGAGTTGTTTAAGGGTCTGCTTATTTACTTTTCCTATCTTTCGCACAATTCCCATTTTGTTCTTCAAGCTTGGACCTACCATTGTAGCCATTCTTATTAGTCCTTAGACCGACTCATATCATCTTAGTATCAGAGCATAAGTTTCATTTGGGTAAGTTGTGTTTGAACTCTCTGGTGAGTAGTAATCATTGCAGTAATGCGTAGAAGTTAGTTGTAAATGTTTGAGTAAATAGAAGGAGTAATAGTTTATTGTGGTTATGTACTTTGTTTTTCCCTATTTTGACTATAAAAATACAGAGCATGTTTAAATTTGATTTATTATTCTTTGAAAGCATTCACTATGTTGATGGCTAGTTTGAACTTTTGTATGAACGAAAGAGTGTGTGATTTGTTTGAGTTAAGAAGGTAGATTCTGTTGTTTTGTAGATTTTAAGTTTGTTTATTAAGTTTTGTCAAAAGAATGATGGACCTTAGTGTCAACTTTGGTATTTGAGATAACAATCGTGGAGTTGTCTACCATAACTGACAACCCCAAGGCACCCCTAAGTGCATAAACGAACAACTTGATGAGGTAGCTAACCTTTGAGCTATTCATGCAATGGCCTATAAACTTGTTGAGGTTGTCCAGAGCACTCCATAAGTTGCTCAACCTATTAGAAGACAAATCCCAACTTATTAAGCTTGAGGTGGAGCAGTAAGAGGACGAGTATGAATACAAAGAAAGATTGATTTCGAAGATATGGATGATGGAGGAAAAGAAGAGTATGAAGAAGAGGAGCATATGTGAACATCCCAAGCTGCTAACCATGTGACGCTTCAAATCCAAAACTTTAATGGTTTCGGAGATGCAAACAACTATTTGGATTGGGAGGAAAAAGTTGAGCGAGTCTTTGACTATTATTAATATAAGGATTGTGAGAAGGTGAAGGTTGTAGCTGTAGAATTCTCTGGGTATACTGCATTATGGTAGAAAAACTTCAAGATCATGAGGAGGTAAGAAGGATATAGAGAGGTCGATGCCTGGCCAAAGATGAAAAGGATTCTCAGAAATAGGTTTGTACTAAATACCTATCTATAAGATACTTTTACTAAGCTTTAGGTGCTATGATAAGGGAACCGAATTGTTGATGATTATGTGCGGGAATTTCAAATGCCTATGATTTGATGTGAAGTAGAGGAGCCATCAGCTCAAATGGTATCCAGGTTTCTCACCAGATTAAGAAATGACATTCGAGATATTGTGGAATTTTAGCAATTCATTACATTAGATGAGGCTATACGAATAGCTCAATGAGTAGAGAGGTAGAGAAGCAGTATAATACCAAGCCAACCCCCGATGAGCCGACTTGGTTAGTCGAGCCAACTTGTTAAAGGAAGTTACTAAGCTCAACAAAATGCTAACCTGACTAAAAGAGCAAAAGTTAGAGCTAAATAAAAGGGCCAACTAACTAATGGTAAAGTACCATTGAAAATCTATGAGAAAGGTTAAGGATCTAGGAAGAAGACAAGTTAGATCAAGTGCTTTAAATGCCAAGGATTTAGGCACTTGGTTGCCTAATGTCTGAGCCGAAGGACTATAATTATTAAGGGAGATGTCTCGAAGATTGAAGTTGAAAGCACATATGAGGAACTAAAGGAGGGAAAAGTAGTAGGAGATGATGTTGAGTTTAATGCCAACCTAATTAAGGAAGATGTGTTTGTAGAAGACCTGGGTAAGTTAACTATGGTTGTTCAACATGCGATGATTTTGGAACCCTCTACCAAGGAAGAGTAGAGAGAGAAATTAATCCACATTACTTGTAAAGTAAAGGAGTAGGTCTATACGCTTATAGTGGATAGTGGAAGCTGCACCAACGTAGCGTCTATTGACCTAATTAAGAAACTCAAGTTGCTGACCATCTCACATCCAAAACCACATAAGCTATCTAAACACGAAGGGAGCACTACATGTCACTCAACAAGTGTTGCTACCAATCTCAATTGGAAATTATTTTGATAAAATTCTTTATAACGTGCTACACATATATACGGCTCATGTGTTGCTAGGCCGACCATGACTTTTTTACCGAAGGCTTTACATAATAGACTTAGGAACAACTATGTGTTTGAGAAGGATGGAAGGAAAGTTACCCTAAACCTTACGATCCTGAATCAAGTGAGTAAGCTACAAGCTAAATTGGCTTAAAGATTGAAGAAGGCATTAGTGTTAAGTAGAGCCGAGCTCTAATAAGCTATTAAGGCCGATGTGCCAACTTTTTTGTTGATTAGGTGACTGCTCGAGTTAAAGTAGTAAGGTGAGCTATCCTTAGAGGTCAAAGAGCTATTGGATGAATATACCGACTTGTTTCTGGAGTAGTTGCCTGAGGGACTACCCCTTTTCAGAGGCATTGAACATTGCATTGACTTGATATCCGATGTTGCCTTGCCAAACAAACTAGCTCATTAGATGAACCTCGAACAAGCTGCTAAACTTTAGAGACAAGTTAATGAGCTATTAGTAAAACATAATGTAAGGGAGAGTTTCAACCCCTGTATTGTGTTGTGCTTGCATTGCTTGTACTGAAGAAGGATAGAACTTGGCATATGTATATGGATAGAACAGTTGTCAATAAAATTATGATCAAGTATTAATACCCCATATCGAGGCTAAAAGATATGTTGGATGAGCTAAGTGGCCTGATAATATTTAGCAAGATAGATCTGAAGTCTGGATACCACCAAATTCAAATGAGATAAAGGGATGAATGGAAAATTGGTTTTAAGACCCAACATGGCCTATATGAATAAATGATCATGCCTTTCGGACTATCAAATGTCCCAAGCATTTTTACAAGGTTGATGAGTCATGTTTTGAGGGAATTGATTAGGAAGTTTCTAGTCATCTATTTCAATGACATCCTTGTTTATAGTATCAACTTGGTAATGCATGCTAACCATCTTTGAGCTGTCTTCGATGTCCTTTGACTAGAGAGATTGTTCAAAAACCTCAAGAAATGCTATTTCTGTCAAGAAGAAGTGATCTTCCTAAGTTATGTGGTTGGTGGAAGTGGATTGAGAGTTGATGAAGAAAAGGTACAAGCCATTATTGAGTGGCCAACCCTAACCTCTTGTGCTAAGGTGAGGAGTTTCTATGGATTAGCATCATTCTACTGACGTTTTACCCAAGAATTCAGTACCATAGTGGCTTACAAAGATGAATGTAGAGTTCAAGTGAGGAGAGAAAGAGGAGGGGAGTTTTGCCAAGATGAAAGTAAGGTTAACCTCTATCCTAGTCGTGGCTCATCTGAACTTTAATAGAGTATTTTGAGCTTGAATGCAATGCATCGGGTGTTAGCATTGAAGCTATACTGATGCAAGAAGGCCAACTTGTTGCTTTTCATAGCAAAAAGCTCAAAGGAGCACAATTAATCTATTCTGTATATGACAAAGCTTTGGCCTTGATTTGAGCTCTTAGTGTGTGGTAACATTATCTGTTGTCAAAGGAATTTGTCATATACATAGATCGTGAGTCTTTAAGATATTTGCAGAGTTAATTAAAGCTTTCCAAACGCCAAGGCTGATGGATTGAATTTCTAGAGAGATTTAATTTCGTCATCAAATACAAATAAGGCAAGAATAATGCAGTTGTTGATACTTTGTGCAAAAGACATGTTCTACTCACTGAGTTACAGACCTGGTTACTAGGGTTTGCAAGCATTAAAGAACAATATCTAAATGATCCTCATTTTAGCCCTATATATAGGCACTATAAAGAAGGAAGAGCAGTAGATGAGTACCATGTGGAAGATGGTTACCTATTCTAAGGTAACAAGCTATTTATGCCGACCTATTCAATTAGGGAATTGTTAATGAGAGAAGCCCGCAATGGAGGACTCTCTTGACACTTTAGAGAATAGAGAACATATGAGCTATTGAGTGATAGAATTTTTTGGCCTAAAATGAAACGTAAAGTGCATCGTATGATCGAAGGATGTGTTGTTTATAAGAAAGTAAAGAGCCGAGCAAAGCAAAGGAAGGTAATGCCTCTGCCTGTTCCGACTAAATCATGGGCTGAACTAACTATGGACTTTATCCTTAGATTACCTCGAACTACTCATAGCAAAGATTCTGTAATGGTTATCGTGAATAAGTTTAGCAAAATGACACATTTTGTGCCATGCACCAAAACTAACGATGCTACGACTATTACTTCTTTGTCTTTGCAGGAAGTAATTTACTTATACGGAGTACCAAAGGAGTGTGGTGTCCGATAAAGATCCAAAATTTCAAAGCCATTTTTAGAAAACCCTCTAGAGTTAGATGGAAACTAAATTGTTGTTTAGCAGCTCTTACCATCCTCAAACCGATGGCCGAACAGAGGTGGTCAACCATACCCTAAGATCACTGCCCCAAGCTGTAATAGGGAAGAACTTTATCAACTAGGACACTTGCCTACCTATCGTTAAATTTTCCTACAACAGGATAGTATATGCCACCATGGGGCACACCCCATTCAAAGTTGTCAACAAGCCCCCTAATCAAGTGTTTAGAGTTAATACGTAAAATTTAGGGCGATTGGGTAAGTAGTCCAATTAAGCCCAAATTTTATGACGAAGTGAAGAATATTAGTAAAAATGATTCCTTGAGTTTGGAGGTAAGAAAATAAATAATTAAATATTATAATATTAACTTTTATGTATATTATCTGTTATTTATCGGAAATACATAAAACGAGTTCTAATAATTAACAAATCGCTAGAGATAAATTATATGTATAGTGAAAATTATAAAATAACATAGAAAATATTTATGAGTATTTATTTGTACTGTATATGTATTTACTTATAGGTAAAAATACCCGAAATTACTTAAAATACTTGAAATATGTCAAAATAATGTTAATTAATTAAAGAAAATTCATAAAAATTAAGGAAAAATCAAGAAAAATGTTAGAAGGTGTAGAATTGTCCAGATAAGAGGTGTGACAAGTAGAAAATAAAAGAAAGAAAATTAGCCAGTAAAATCAAGCTAAATAGAAAGCGGAAAGAATAGAAAAGTAAGGACACTTAACAACAAAATAAATCAAGAAAACTCGAAAACACCTCTATAAATTCAAAATAACCCATCCATAAACCATTTTGGTCAGTTAAGAGCTTTGCAAAAATTAGGGAGAGGAGAGAAAAGAAGAGAAAGTTTTTTCTTTTTTTTTTTTTAAATAAACAAATTAATGTGTAGTTAGAGGTTATAAGGGGAACCTATGATCAACGATCACCTAGGAGTGGATAGTCATCACCATTGGACAGTGGAGACAATGCTCAAATCGACTGACAAGGCCACGGTGGCTTGAGCAAGCAACACTAGTGAGTTTCGATTTTTCTTTTGATTTTGTTTTATTTATTAAAAATATAAAATAATTATAGAAAATTATGAAATTTAGTATTCTGAGATATTTTTATATATAGTTTTATGAAAAAAATATTGTTTTGTTAAAATTGAGTCTTGAAATATATCATGCTTAAGAAATCCCTATACTTGAGCCGGTTTTCGATATTGATTTAAAAGACCTAAATAGTGTAGTTTTGACTTCAAAATTTTTGTGTAAACTATTTAGGATATTCATGACAGTGCTATGAAGAGTTTTTTTGAAAAATTAATTTTCTAAAATTTTACTTCATTTTTAGACCTTAAAATCATACATAAAAGGCAAAATATGGGCTTTATTTTGTAATTTAATGTTAATTGGGTGGAAATTTTGATTTATTATGTAATTAGGTACCTTTGGATGTTGGTTGTTGATGTAGGATAGTATTTGTGGAGTTTGAAGTGTTATTTGTATGTAATATGCTTATTATGTAGTAAATATGTACAAAGGAGTAATAGTTAAAAGGGAATATTTAAATCAATTTTGTGATTTTGGGTTAATTAGGTATAAATTCTGAGTTATGATATAATTAGACATCTTGATATGTTATTGGATGATAAAAGATGATATTTGTAGTATTAGAAATGTTAGATAAATGTTTAAGGGTAGATTATGTAATAATATATAATATGTGTATATTCAAAATAAAATGAGTAGAAAAATATTAAGTCAAAATTGATAATATTATAATAATAATAACATAAAATAAATCTGATATGGAATCTATGTTTAGTAATTATATGAAAAATGTAGGTTATTTTTACATTGAGAGCTAATTCGGTAGTTAAATTAGGACTATAGTGTGTTGTACTGATCAAAATATTGGTTAAGAGTTAAATAAGAGATCTAGGATAACCAAGAATAGTTAGATGAATTTCACATAGTGGTTCAAAAGGGGTTCCTAGGTTTAACGAATAAAAACTGTAATCAGAAGTAGAATTAAAACCTAATTTAGAAACTCTTATACTTGTAATATGGTTGGATAAGCTTAGAGGGAGGATTAATAGATGGTTTAAGGTTTGTGAATAAAACTATAATTAAAAGCTAGATTAGAGATTGAATTAGAAATTGACTAAGAAGCAAATTCAAAACCTAACTCAAAATAAGGATAATTGTAAGAGACTTAAAAACCCAAATAGCCAACCAAAGATAATAATCTTAATACATAATGAATTCTATATATAAATAATAGTTATATGAACACTAAAATAATATTTGTATTATAAGGACCATCGATGAAGGCTTGAAGCAAGTCGTACCTTAAGTGAGTTTGTGGGAAGTCTAGGTGAGTTTGGAATCAATACGTTATTGTACTTCAAAATACTGTTTTATAATACTTAGAGGCTTGAGATTATACTTAGTGGTGTTTGTTAAATAATTTTGATTATGCACATGCTTGTGTGTACATGTTTTTAGGTTTCATTGTATGATTCTAGTTTGATGCTTTCGATTGTAAATGTTTGATGCATGTGAAATGATTGAACACCTTAAACTAAATTAATTAAGTATATGACTTATAATTCTAAATCGAACTTACGCAACAACCCATTAAGGGAAATGTTTAGGGTTCTCCAATTAAAAACTGACCCTTTTAAAAGGGATAGTGCTGGATAGCATAATTGCTCATTTCTTCATCCTTAGTTAAACTAAGTGATAGGAGAGGAGGTTATGGCAAATTTAAAGATAGTTACGGGAGGAGCGATGTCTCTATTGAACAAGCTTGAGTTTAGTCATGACTTATTGAAATGTATACTAAACTCCTCAATTCGGATTAGAGTAGGAGTAATTTATCTAATCTCATGATGGACTGAATAACACCGTGTGATGATATTTGCTTGTTGATATAGTTTTAAGTCTTTATCCTAACTTATTGATTGATTGGTTGCTTATATTCCTATAAACGTTGTTGCAAGTGCTAACTAGGAAGTGATTTTATATTATCCTAAAGCTAACAACTACTAAATCTTAAGGAGTAAGGATATAAAACTAAGGATTAGTCATACTCTTGAAGTATTGAGCCTTATTTGTAAATCTTTTAACACTAATTTATGTATTACTTGAGTAAAGTAAGATTTGATTACTAAATCTTAGTATGTATACTTTTATATTTTTGTAAGTAAATAATATGTTTAATTTATAAACTGTTTACTTCAAAGTGAGTTAGCTGTGAACGTCTTATTTAAATTAGATCTACGATAGTAGCTGTAATGTCAACTTTTACCCTAAAATGTTTGTACAAAGGGATTGTTTTGACTTTATCGCTTCAGGGTATGACATCATCTATGGTTTCAACCCTAAACTACCCCTTGACCATACCTTAACATTGTCTACTAATTAAGAAGATTTGGAAGTAAGGACTAAAGCTTAGTCTATTTAGCAAATCTACTAACGAATTGCCCAGCAAATTGATTAAGCCACCAAAAAACTAAAGGAGAAAGGCAAAAGAAGGAATACCAAATAGGTTCAGCTTGAGGATCAAGTGTGGCTAAGCTTGAGGAAGCTGTGCTGTTTGCTAGAGTTGAAGGACCATTTAAGATATTTCAAAAGATCAATGACAATGCATACTAACTAGAGCTTCCAAAAGACTTTGAACAAGGACCAGCCAAATTTAATCCCAAATCCCAATCAGCTTGGTAGAGATGATAAGAATCAAACTACCAAACCATCAACTCAAGCTCGATGGTTAAAAAGCATGGCCAAGAAAATTATATCCTTATGACCCACCACTAAGGAGTCCAGGCTACTAAAATCTCCTAACCTGATGCCCTAGCCGAGCCAAACCATTTCGTACTCATTGATTGTCTCCAGCCGTTGACTAAAGCTACACTCAAGAGATAACTTAGTAGATCCAATCACCCACCCAGCTGACCTAAATCTAAGTCATACTAAATGTGTTCGAGGTGAATTTACCTAAAAAGAATTACCCACTCAACTCAGCACAGCTAACTTATTACCTCTACTCAGTACCTCGACTCGACAGTCATTAACTTGATTGTATAAAATTATCTTTTCTACTAGAAAATTATCCATCCATAGGGAGCTACATGTTTGAGTAATCATATGATAAAATCCTCCATACAAGATACCCATTTTTGTTATATTTTCAATTATACCCTCTATCATTCCTTGTAAATTACTTTTTTGGATATTACTCTTTTTGTCTTTTCCATTTTAGGTAGGATGCCTAATATTTTGGGTATGAATATCCTATTATAATGTAGCTGCAATATTATCATACTTTAGAATATTGAATATACTTCTTTTCATAAACACTGCTTATAGCTTGCCTGCTTATAGCTTGCTTACTTACTTACTTCACTCTTATCCTAACTGTTAAGTAAGGCTAGGTAGCAAGTATCTTCTTTAAATCAGCTCATCTGTCATATTAAGTTGAGCCATAAGTCTTTCGAAGTTCCTTAACGCGTTATATCCTTGAAGTTATTCGAGGTTCTGCTTATTTACTTTTCCTGTCTTTCAACCAAGAAAGATTTCTACACCTAAGATAAAGCAAATTATCCTCATAAGATGATGGTCCATTTAAAGTTCTAAAGAAAATCAACAGCAACACCTACTAGATTGAACTACCAGAGATTTATGGTGTCCTCCCTACCTTCAATGTGATCGATCTGATCCTTCACCAACCCAAAGGAATTACAGAAAATGCTATAGTAGAATCACTACAAGAAGCTCCATCTAATTTGAAGACTAATCTTTCTGACCTCTAGGTAGATGATAAGAATCAACTATCCAAACTAGTCATTCAAAGCTAGGCTAGAGGACTGTAAGAAATTGCATGGAGAATATTAGCTCAAAAACTCATTCAAGACAAGGATTCTTATCTTGATCTCAATCTTCAACACTTTTATTGACTGGAGTGTTGAAATCTAGTAAAGTCTAATACAGTTTATGAGTTACTAAGCACTAGGCACCTATCTAAGCCGAACTACTGAGTCGAGCAACCTGAAGAGAATCTAGACATCTTTAAGTGCCTAAGCTTTGACCTGAACTAAACCAGGTTGGCTTTATTGCTGACCTTCCTTTAAACTCATCTGAATTAGATTCTACTAATGCCGAATGGCTTAAGGATTTACTTCAACAAGATTAGCTATGATCCAGACCACCAATCATTGCTTGACATGTGTCTTCTGACATAACATTCTAAAAGGATTATTTTTCTTTTTGTATAGAATATTAAATGTCATTTTTACCCCTTTGGGTCATGTTCTAGGAATCTTTTCTTACATTATCCTTTTTTATCTTTTCCATAATTAGAGAATAACCCTAACAGAGGTCATATAAATACCTCATCTACTTGTATATAGAGATAATATAGACATCATTATTGAAATTGCAAATTTCTTTTACAGAGCAACCTCAGTGGTCTCTCTTTACCCCTTAACTTTTATATATTCCCTCTAGTAAGGAATAACAACGAATAACCTTAGTTCAGCATTCGTGTGTTATATCAAATATTAGATTAAGCTAAGTAGGATCAATTAGTATGTCATATCTAATTCGTAGCTACCAAAATTTGCTAACTCCTCCACCACCCCTAGACCTACCTTACCCCTATATATCCATTCATATCTACAATTATAACTCAACCCAGTGAATATATACAAATTTATAATATCCTTCTTCATAGTTGTTATGTCCCTCAAATCTCTGTATGCCTACCTATATTATTCAAGCCATTAGAGAGACTAGGTTCAGATTGTACAAAAATCTATAAAGGAGTAAGCAAAACAACAACTCAATAAGTGGCGAAGGATAAGCGCTATACATGAACAAGTAAAGCAAACGAGTCCTTTTAGAGTGTAATGTAATGCAATAGTCAAAGTGCCATCTATACAACATTAATAGGTTCTTCTTAAGACTAAAAAAATTAACCTTACTTGAGTATGGGTTTCAAAGAGTTTCATACTACAGCCAACTACTCATAGGACCAATCTCTCACCAATCTGAGGTTATGCAATGGACATTTCCCTTATTCCCTCTGTACCTATTCCAAATTATTCGTAATACTTTTTAATCTTGAATGAATCCCTTCTCTTGTCACTTAGTTCTACAAGGTTAAAAAGAAGGAAACAACAATATTTTCTTACTGTATGGGTGGTGTTGGTGGGAATCATGCAATAATGCAAGATGCAATGTATGTATGAATTATTAGGTCGAATATTACATTAGTCAAATTAAGATGGTGATCAAGCAGTATAATTATTTCCAAATCAAGATGTTAAATGCATAAACAAAGCACGTCAAGTAGGTAGGCTCAGCTACTACGATCATTGCATCTATATTCCCAACATCTGTACGATTGGCTAATTACAACTATAAACGATATAATAGCCTACAACCTCTTGTTAAAGAAAATAAGACTCCTATGAGATAGGCCACTTACTTGGATTGTAAGTGTTCAAGATTCTTGAAGTTTGTGTAAAAAAATCCTAAAAATGATTCCTTTATTAATTATCTTTTGGAGTTTGGTTACATTGTATTGTAATTATAATTAAATAGCAACTATTGATTTTAACCTTCATTCTATTGTTCGTTTATAAATGAAGTAACATCAGACAATGACAATAAGTTGTATATATTTACAAAAAGAACTCAAGTAGAATATTTGATTTTTGTAAAAAACGCAAACAATATGTATAGTTATATTAAGATTCGAAACGTAATTTGGTATGGTTTATATGGAAAAGGGTTAAGATACGAAGTAATTAGTTCAAAACCATTGTAAATAATAGCGTAATATTATAAGAAAGCTTAAAATATGGGAAAATTAGTGATAGGTATTATTTGAGAATATTTGTATATTATAATTTTTACCACATATTCAATATTTAAGTGAAAATTAGGCCAAAAAATAAAGAAAATTAGAATATATTATAAAACTTAGTAAAAATGGTACCTAAATATCATATCAAGTATAAAAACTATGAGAAAAAGTTTAGGGATTTCAAAAAGTCTATAGATAAGGTTTTACGAATTTTCCCTAAAATGAGCATATTTCAACAAAATGGGTAAAAAGTTGCAAAAAATATTAAACATAAAAGATTAATTAAAAAATTACCATAATTAGATATAAGAGTGAAGGACCTACAATTAAAAGGACACCTTAAAAGATCAAGAAATGAAGCTTCTAAATTTCTCACACTAAAAACCACCCAAACCACCAAATTAACAACCTTTAGCCACCACTTACCACCACTAAAGTATTAGCCTACCTTAGAGTGTCAGCCTACCTCGGAGGATCTCCAATAGAGAGAGTGACACTTCTTTATAATTTTTTGGGCCAATAAATTAATGTGGATTGATTTGAAGTAGGGGGGTGGTTTTTATGGAGGGAATTTTCAACTTTGTTTAATTTTTTTCTTAAATGTTTATTGGTCCAAAATTCTTGCAATTTTTAACATGTGTTGTTAACATGGTGAAACGTGTTAAGTTAATCTTTCATCATTTTTGGACACTTAGATGATTTTTTTAATGAATTATTGAAAAAGTTATGTATATTTAATTAATTTTATGAATTTTTATTGAATTGTACACGCATGTTTCCCTATTTTCTAGAATTTGTTAGTGTTTTGAGAGCATGTTCTAACTTTTTGACCATTTTTAGAAGTGATTTGGACAATTTTTGACTATTTAGGGTGATTTTATAAGCTATTTTTTCATATTTTAGCATTTTACCCTATTATTTTAATAATTTCTTTTTTTTTTTTCCCAAAGAATATTCCCTACTTTTAATTATGGCACATTATGATGATGTTTTACATGCACAAAGCATGGGTCCTTTTCATGCTTCTTACTTTTACTTATTACTTATTTACTTTATTTAATTACTAATTTACTATTTACTATCTAGTTTTTACTAATTATTTTTACTTTTACAAATAGATTGGCCTTTTCTTACCTTTTACTATTTACATCTTGGGCAAATACCTTAAAGTTACTCTTTTACTCTTTACGTTATAATAACTACTCTTTTCACATTTCTTTACTTGCTTATATTATTCATCTAAATATTACAAGCTCTTAATTAATCTTAGCTAATTTGATCATTATTTGTTTAATGATTTTAATTCTCTTAATCTACCCATACCTTTAGTTAGGCAGGTTTTACATTTTAATTTTTGTAAAACCCCCATTTTTGACCAACTACCATGGACCCGGTATAGTAAGTTACTCTTATCACACGGGGTATATAGCTTGGGGGCTATGGAAATAAATTTATTGAGGAAAGCTTAAGAAATGAGATTTGTTGTGTGATAAGACCACAACTGCTTAGAATTAGTACTATTTAGGGCTTTCGAAAAATGTTTTATGGATTGAATCAAACACCAATATAAGGGTACAAAAGTTAAATGAAGAGTCTTAGTAAGATTTATTTCACTAAATAAATCCTATAGAATATTTAATTTAATAAATTGTGATTTTATTGATGTCACTTGTTATATATCTGAAACTCAAAATTTAAGCTCCAAGATATAATGAGATCTTAGAGATAAATTATTTGACTTATGAAATAATAATGTAGAGTCATATAGCACATAGTATAATTATATAGTCATATACTATATACATTATATGTACCTGATATGCAAATGTATAGATATAATATCCTTGATATTAGGTTAATTATGTAATAAATCATTAAAACAAAACAAAAAAATAATAATAATCATATTAGCTCCCGTAAATAGGTGTAGCATATAGGGAAAGGCATTAAGACATAACAACATGAGGTGGCTTTGAACTAACTTAGAAAAAATGAAGATAATTAGATGTCAATTTGAGAAATTAGCAAGTGGACTTCTAATTCCCCACTCCACTAACCTGATCACTACAAAAGGGGTTAAGTTGCTATTCTATATTAGTTTAGGAACTCAAATCCCATGGAATTCTCTTTGAAAAACATATTTCTCATATTAAATAGAAAATAGGAAACATAGGGGAAATTTTTAAAAAATTATAGGGGAACTAAGGTTCTCATGACAAATGATAACCTGACATGGTGGTAGTTTGGTGGTTGAAATTTGACATCAAGTATAGTCCAGCTGACCTACCCCCTCCAACTAATGGTGGCAAAAAATTTGGCAACAAGGTGATGTTATTTTTAATCTTTAAATTAGTATATTTTACTAAAAATATCAAATGGTCATCAAAATTTATGAAACTTGATATTATTAAGTATTTTTACATGTAAAATCATAATATCAATCGAGATTTTTGAAATTAAAGGTACTTACATGGGTTTCTTAAGAAATTTCCCTATTCAAACCAATTTTTTTATTAATTTTTAAAAATAATAAATAATGTTGTTTTGAGTTAATATTTGGTTTATAGATTCATCATATGTTATATTTAATTTACATATGAATATTTTTTAATAAACTACATGTTTGGTATTTATTAAAATTTTTTTTGTTAAATCTTCTCTATTTTTCATGTTGAAGAAATAATTGGTTTTTGATTAAATTTCTTAATGAATTTGATTTATAGTAATTTCAGGAGCTTATTTATGATTTTATAAGTATTTAGTTTGGATCTTGTAGTTTAATTTGATTATTTACCTAATTTAAGCTAAATTTTAGCAAAATTAGGCTTAGATTCAATATTTTGGAAAATATATGTAATGGCCATCTTTAAACTTTAGAACTATCAGATTTTAAATTATACATTTTTATGAGTTTATAATATTTTTTGGGGAATAATTGGTTACATATACTAATTATTAGATAATTTCTCCTTATTTACCTATATTTTGAGTAATATAGTAAATTGGTAATTTATATTAATAACACTATAGTGAGAGTAGTATTGGATAGCCTTGTTTTGATATATTCCCTTACTGATCTTAATTTGATATAGGTAGTAAGAATTAGGAATTTTATAAGTAATATGGTAACTTAGCGCAATTAGAAGATATATTGGAGGAAATATCAAAATACGTTTAGTGGCAGTGGCCTCTATGTAAAGTGGGTTTTAAAACTTGATCAGAAGGTATGACTAAGAGTCTTAACAAGTTAGGACTAAGCATATACATTAGAGACCATTCATTTAGGAACTTTAGAATTACTTTAAATTAGGGGATAGCTTAGAGGATTAATAAAAAACTGAATCAAAGGAAGTCTAGCCAAATGCTTTCCTAAAGAGTAATTTCAAGTCTTCAACCCTAAGTATAAGTAAGTTAATAATAAGTTGGAATATATGTTTACAACCCATAGTTGACTTTAGCACTATGCATCTTTCCTAGGTGAAATAGTTGAAGAAGAACCTTATGTTGACGCATAACAATGGAATGATCGGCTAGTCCAGGTATGTGGATATTTGTGTGCTTAAAGTAGATTTATATCTACTCATTGTGATGTGAGAATACTAACTTATCTTACTATAACTAGATTGGTAGAGTTTAGTTATGAGTTTTGATATGTTGATTAAAGTGTTATGTGATGCTTCTTTCTATATAACTATTGTTGATAAACATGCTAGGTTGTTGACTTTGATGATTACAGTTGATCTATTGAATGGTTATGAATAGTTGATCGAGACTTGTACTAGCTCAATAAAGAAGCTAAGTATTAACCTTGCTTCCTAAGGTATTCACTTAAGTAAACTTAATAACGAGGTTTTAGCGGCGAGAGTGTAAATGAAACAAAAGCCAATTAATAAATAAATGAGAAAGCTTGCTTGGTAATTTGTTGGGTATTACTTGGTGTGTGATTTAATGCATTCATAGCATTGTACGAAAATGACATATAGGTCAAGTTTTTTTAAATTAAGATTTTGCTAGGCTGGATTTTATATGAAAAGCTGGATTTTAAAAAGCGAATGATTTGACTTTTGAAAGTTGGGTTTAATGAGTAAATAACTTGATTTATAAAAGTTGGATTTTGAACATATAGAATTGCATTCCTAACCATTTCATGTGGTTACTACTGGGTTGGGTTTTGACAAGTTATTGTTACACTATTAGGTTCATAGACTTTGGTTTGTATCTAGATGCTTGTTTAAAGTCAACCAACAGGATAAGTGTTAAGATATCTATGCTAATACATGCTGCATGCACGAGCATAGCATGCCACATGCACGGGCATGGCATGTACTTGTTACATTTGCATTGCTTGTTTGAACTAGAGAATATTGTGATCAAACCGATAATTTATTGTGTAACTATGATATGATACTGCTTGTGTTGTGTTCATTTATCCATGTTTCTCTCAACTTATAGTAAGTTAAGGAGATAAGTTGTCTTATCCTTAAGTAAAGAATGAGTAGACCGAGCTTCACATTATAGAGGCAAAGGGACTTCGAAATTTTGGTTGCAGATGGGTTCTTAGAAGAAGCTATTGGCTGTACGATACGATTTAATTACTAGGAGGCTGTTTGTTAGGAAAGACCATGGTGTCATCTTACAAAGGATTTAATATAGTAGCTATAGTCATAATGTATAATTATGAAGGAATTATATGATTTATTAGAATGTATAGCTGTGATACTCTATAGATGGCTCATTATTATATGGATTTCCACTATTGTTATTGTATTGAAAAAGAAAGGTTTAGAATTTAAATATTCCATTAAGTAGAAAAGAAGCTAGAATATAGGTTTTGCCTTATTTTTAACTTAGGGATGGTGTGATGAACCGTCTTCAAATATAAAAAATTTTGAGAAAAAGTTTTAAACAAATGCTTAGATGGTATAGCATTATAGTTTTTCACTTCTATTTTTAATATTATAATGAAATTGGTAAAATTCTATGTTTAGAAATAAACCTAATAATTTCTAGGTTAAGTTTTCATTCTTGAAATACTATTATTAGGATTTAAGAAATGGTATCAATTTTGATGGCTCTCACAATAATATTCTCTATAACCATTAATTTCTTAATTAATCCTACTAATTGTAATTATTTACTAATTTTCCATCACATGATCATAACATTTTCTACCTTGTTTCAAAAAGAGGATGGTGGGTTATTCATATTTCATTAAAGGTGAATTAAAACTTAAGTAGTGGTAATTTAAAAGATTCTTAAGAGAAGAATAGAGATGTCTCCTCTTGTTATTTGTAATATGTGGAAGTATTGGCATAACTTATGAAAGTCCTTCAAGTCTAAATTATATATGCAGAACAACTTGATAAGAATCTTACCCTCATGATTTAAGGAAACGAGGAAATTAAACAAAATCATAACTAAATAATTCTATTTAATAAAATTAAAAAAATTAACTATATTGATCTTTCTCTTTGATGTGAAGTAACTTCTAATATCATTTCTACTTGTAATGGAATAATTAATGAATTGTGGTTAACACATTTGATAACTCAAAAATTGTAATATATTAATCCTAAACATCAAGCATTACCTACTTTGATTGATTGTCACAATTTGTTTTCTTTAAAGAACACCTTCCATGATTTCTGATCTTGATGAAAAACATTTTCTTAGCATTAGCAATATTAGAATCTTGATCTTTTATAATGGTAATGTTTTCTCAATTATCTTTTTTTCTCATGCTATCACATCTATATTTTCTTTTTATACATGATAAGAATCATCTCTTCCAATACAAAGATTGCATAATTTTCTCGAAAGTTTCTTCATCACAATCTTATTCAACATCTTTTATGTCATTATTATTAGATTCAATAATTAATTGCTCTTTTTTATCATTTTATCCATGAATTTTGTTATTTTGCTTGGATAATTTTCATATAATGATAGCCCAAAACAATTTTGTTATGGCTTGTAAAGATTCTTACCAAGTATTCAACAAGATATTGAAAAGGATCCATTGATACTAGGAAAGCCTCTCCCTTTATTGTAACTGAAGATAAAGTCTTTAATTATTAAACATATTGTTAAAAAAAAATTGAGTAGTCTTGAAAGGCTATTTTATGAGAATTGAAAAATTCTAATATAATATTCTTGGTATAATTTGGAATAGATTGACTAAAACTTAAACCAAAAGATGATGAATTTTTTGAATAAAAATTTTGATTCAAATGAGTAGAGTTAACATTTTGATTTCCCATTTATTTGTGCACAAACTCAAAAAGATTATTGAATCTTGAACTGATAATCATTTTCATAATTTAATGACAATAAGAGCACCAAATTAATAGTTTTCATAGTATGGTATTTTACAAATATAGTAACCCAATTTCCTCAATTCCAAAAGAGGAGATACCTTAGAAATATATAAGATGGGGAAGATAGAGAAGATAAAAGAAGAGAGAAGATTTGTTATTTTCCATTTCCATCAAAGATATCACACCACCTAATAACTATTTATACTATACATTGTTAATTGACTTATTAATAGTTACTTTAATTAATGTCATGAATGAATTAACTAGTTTACTAAATTTATAATACTTTAACCAATTTCATTAATTCTCTAACTAATTCTACTAAATACAACTGCATAACAAATATACAATGAGTTACACTCCCTTCCCCTTGGAAAATAACTTTTCCTTTAATTTTCCAATTAACAAAAGTTAAAGAAAAAATGAAATCAAAACCAATACTAAGTAATTTAAATTATTAAAATAAAAACCTTCATTTGTTAAGCTTAGCAATTCCATCTTGTCATGTTACAAACTATATTAATAATTTGCAAACCCATCTTAGGTGTAAAAAGAAGTATCAATTGTTTAGACTTAAGAAATACAGCTTAAAATGTTGAACTTGAGTCAAAATGGGGATATGTGATTGTTTTGGTACTTTAATTGTCCTAAAACAAATTCTTAAAAAAAAAAAAATTTCTCCTTTCTCTTTAACTTGTTGCTTTTATCGTGGCATCTTTGATCTTCACTACCATAACAACATATCTTATATTTTTTTGAGCACTTTCTATATTAATATCTAGCAGAATACCCATTGTAACATAACATTACCCTTATCTTTATTGTTTACATCCTACTTCTCATATTAAGTGATATCACTTCTTAAATAATTGGTACATCTTTACTGTAGGTTTTTACTGCTAGGACGAAAGAATTTATTATACTAATAGAATATGAATGACCCTAGTAATTGCACACAAATTCTAAAACCCATGCTATCTCATCACTTTACTCTCGTATCTTTATGTTTATTTTAAAACTAAATCGAATCCACTTCAACCTTAAGAACTCAAATTTGCTCTACTTCTTTGCATCTACGCATGGTAGTCTCACATTAAGCACATTAGTTCGTTCTTGTATCTTAGCAATTTAGAAAGATGGCAAAGATATAGAGTAGAGATAAAAAGAGAGAACATTTGTTATTTTTCATTTCACTCCATGAAACATATTATATAACCTAATAACTATTCATGCCTTATGTTCTAGTTGATTTATTATCTAATACTCTAACTAATTCTATTAATGACCTAACTAATTTACTAAATTAACAAAATTTTTAATACTATTTTTTATAATTTTCCTAACTAATTATACTAAATGCATATCACTATCACTAACCTCTTTCTCCTTATTTTAGTATATATTGCTTTCTATTAGAAAAACAAAAATATTTTATGCCCATTATTCTAATCATACTCAACATGTCACGACTATATATAGGATAGAAAAAGATATATAGTTAAGAGAAGGTCGGTTGAATCACCATTATGCCTTAACGACACTTATAACCTCATATCATTATCAAACGATGATAATTAGACATTGCAAACCTACAAATAAAAAATGTGACATGTGAGTAATACATTTTAAAAAATTACGTTAAAAAAATATATTTACTTTGAACTACCCTCATGACTAAGGGTGAGTGAGTACATAGAGGGTATCGTATAGGGCCTTACCTATATCTTATCCGATGGATACAGTTTTCGAAATTTTGCTATCTATACCTTACTTTGTCGTACCTTAGAATCACTTTATATATTCTATCCTATAAATTGTATAAGGTATCTTGTAGAACTTGATTTTTTTTTTCCTTATAAATTTTAATATAACCATTTTTTTAAAACATAAAACAAACCTGACCCCTTTTTTTTTTTCAAAAGCAATTATTCAATTTAATCAATTTTTCAAATGATGCCAATGAATTGAGTCTATTAAGATTTATTTTTGACCTTTTTTTTTTCCTTAAATGGTTCTTTAACCATCATTATCGTGAATGTATTTTCATAGAAGTATTATATAAAACACTCATTCTGTAAATAAAAAATTTATGTGTGACAACTACATTGTAAAGATTTTAGAGGGAATAAACGCACCATTTTAAAAGATGAAAGCAATAAACATCGTACTTAAAGTGAGATTTACAAAATTCATTAAAATTTGAATAAAAGATTGACAATTATATAATTCATTAATTATAGATGTAATAATAATATAGGATTAAACAATTAACTAAGGAAAAATGAAAATAGAATATGGAAAACAGAATAAAACATAAAATCAAAGTGAAATATTTTTCTTCCATAAGGTACATGCATTAGTAAAATAATCTCTCTATACTCTAACAAAACTATATTTCGCTCTAGTAATAATACCGAATCTTTTGTCAAACCTAAAAAAAAAAAAAACTATTTCATCATAGAAAATAAGCAACAGATGTACTTTATAACTTATAGATGACACTAAAAATAGAAACTAATAACTCAAATTACCTTTTTTTAACTTTACTAGATAATGGATTGGACAAAAGAGGGAGAAATAGAAATAAAACAACAATTGAGTAAATACTAAAGACAAAAGATTGAAAGGAAGGGACTAATAAGGGTTTAATTTAGCGTTTTTAATAGGTTGGGCTTTGCTTTATTTTATTGGGATAGTATTTTTTATTTCTTAATTTTATTTATTTACTATTATAGGGTGAGAATCCTAAAACTTATATTTTATATGCTTTAAAGTATAGGTTATAAGATAGATTTATAGTATCTTAATTTCTTATCCTTACTTATCTTATGAGAACAGGTTTCAAAATATTATTACTCAAAATCTATTATGTGATCTTAATTATTCACTTAAAATCTACATAATCTAGTAAGGTTTGAATGAGTATTCTTATCCGATAGGGTTATGCACTTATGTTTACTCACAACTAAAAAATGCACTGTCCGTAAGAACATAGGAAGTGCTTTGATTTAGGGTCAAATTGAGAATCATAAGAGAGACTTTGAAAGTGGTGTAAACATCGAATTAGTATTACAAAGGGTTAAAAAAAAAAGCTTAGCTTGTAAGTTTATTTTCTCCACATTTTTATATTAAAGTAATAAATACGCTACAATCTTCTTTCATAGTTAAAAATATGTTAAATATAAGACACTCCAATCCGGCTGACGTGGGAAAGCATGCTTATCCTAATTTTGATTTGATCGGGAGAAATACAACCGGGATATTTTGTAATGAATAATTGTTTTTGGACTTCTGATTTATGAATGAAAAGTTGTTGCTTCCATACAAATAAAATAAAATGAAAAAAAGAAAATCCAATAGAATGTTAATACATAACAAGCATTAAACAAACTAATAGTGCTTTTTGGCATTTGGAGCGCATTAAGAATGAACTATTTGGCCATTCAAGAAACGGCAGATGGAGAATAAATTATACACATATAAAAAAAAAAAAAGGAAAAATCAAGGTTGGATCTTCCTTAAAAAAAGTCACAGCGTTGAATTGAATGCATAATTTTCGGTCTACGTAAATCTAAAATAACTTCACATAATTTCTATCGTAATAAATCAAATAGAAATACCATGTGCGTTGTTCAAATGACGGTGATCGCTGTTTCTTATGAGCATCAATATTACAATGTAGGAAAGAGAAAGGGCGCACAAATTAATGGACCATTATGAAGAGGAATTATGGGCTATAATTCCGGGGAGAGGGAAAAAAAAGGGGGAATAACTAATAGAATATCGGAAAAGGAAAAAATAAAGGAGTATCAGCGCAAAAGTAATTAATGACAGAATCTTGAGAAATGCTATAATATCTTTGTAAATAAATACTAGCTAGCGATGCATCCGCAATCTATATACAGAAATAAATACTACTAAGTTTAGAATATTTAGAAAACAAAAAAATCTTAAGCATATAGATAGGGATTGAATTTGAAAAATATATTGAATGGTTTTTGTTTTCTTTATAAAATATATTTGTGTGATTTATGTTGGTAGATGTAGAGTGGTTGAAATGGTAATATTAATGAAATTGAAAGGATTTGTTTTTAATTAAATTATTTTAATAATTTTTAAGAAGGTTTAGGGCTCAATATAGATTGTATATATTTAATAATACAGATATATTAATTGAATATTCCTAAATTTGTTAATCCTATTTTAATTAAATAAATTATTCATATATTGCAACTTTTCATGCCTTAAAATTATAATAAAAAATTGCAATACATGGATTTATATTTTTAGCATATCAAAATGTGATGAAGATAAAAGGGATTATAAGAAATAATACATAAATGTGAAGTCAAATAAGATATTATTAGTTTAATATATATCTACTAGCAGTCGGTGCATTTAAGTTATGTATGTAAAAAATTAAATTAGGTGACATTTAAAATAAAAACAAAGCCCTAAGGAAATCTATGAAAAGAAAGAAGGGAAAAAAAAAATATAAGAATAGCAAATGATAATATCCAAAAGTCATAAATAGCAAATGATATCTGTGGTAAATAAACAATATACTATTATTTACATTAATAGTAAATAATATCTATGATATATGAATAACATATCACAAATTGAAAATATGTTACATGAATAATGGGATGTATCTTTTATAGATATATAATGTGTTTAATTTTTGCATAGGGAAAATAGTTTAAGTAGTAGTAGAAAATGATTTAAATGATGGTGGAAATTGATTATAGGATAGGTTTGATTTTTTTTTTTTTAACTGTAATGAAAAAATATTTAATGATTGGTAGTTGTAAATGGTTAAAAATGGATTTTCTCTTTAGTATAATAGATAATAGTTAACAATTAATAGCCAAGAATATGGGATGTGGTACTTCTTTCACTTTTTTAATGTCACACTTTTACGTTATAATTTTTGGCAGTTTTCAGCAATCAATCATTCAATGTGTAAACGCGGATTTGCATTAAGTTGAGAATAATAAAGGTGGAAGGAATATGATCGACGATTGGCTACTAGCTATTGGTTTTTCAAGAGTTACAGTTTTTGACAAAAGCAGTTGATTTTTTTTTTTTTATATATATGCATTAATTAACTGAATTAGGATTGCAAGCAAAGAAATTAAGAAAAAATATTTTTAAGTAAGATTTGAGTAAGTAGAGTCAAATAGTGGTTAAATGGTAGTTACACTTTCTTAGTGGCTTAATATATATAGACATATAGAAGATTAACACTTAATAATAACAAATAAGTAAATTAAATATAGAAGTTAATCAAAGTGTGCAGGGAAAAAAACTTTAAATTATAGATATGGAGTCCAATAAGAGGTTATTGTCTTAATAATAATAGATAGATAGATAAATAAGTTATAGTAAATTAAATATGAAAGTTAATCAAAATAGGGTGAAAGAAAAAAACACTTTAGATTTTAAACGTTCAATTTAAGAAGAGATTATTGGTTTAATATATATATAAGATAAATAAATAAGTTATATAGTAAATCAAATATGGAAGTTAATCGAATTGGGGTGGAAAAAAAGAAGAAGAAAATTTTAGATTACAAATGTTGAGTTCAATAAGAGATTATTGACTTAATATATATTGATAGCAGATGAATAGTATAAATATTGGAAATTGTATATTATAAAAGATTATTATTACCTTCGTCTGAAGTGGGCTCTATGAAATCGATAAGGATATGAGATTTACTTCAAACCATAAGCATGTGTAAGCCCAATGACCCATATCTAGGCCCTTGGGCCGAAGTGAGCTCAGAGTGAGTGAAGTCAAGGTGAATCAGAAAGAGAGAGAGAGAGAGAGAGAGAGAGAGGAGGAGGGTTGGGGGAGTGGAGGGAGAGACAGAGAGAAGTTGAATCACGTAGGACGAGTGGGAGATGCGGCGATGAGCAGAGAAGTCCATGGAATCAATCGCTAACATAACGCTAGGCGCTAGCCGGCGCTTTCCCGATCTTCAAACCCGCAAATCAAACAAGGATTACTAATATATTAAACTATAATGATATAGACTTGTAAGAATATTTAGATACATTACATAGTAATATCCACAAATCTAACCATCAATATATAGTTCTTAAAAATTACAATATCGAGAGCATGAGTGGACAACGAATATAGTGAATAGAAGTTAATTTCATATCTCATATGATAATTTTATTTCTTTTATTTTAAATATGTACAATACAATGTGGATCTTTGTATTATCTATATTAGAGAAAAATGATTTCTTTTGACATAACACATGAATTTTTTTTATATTAACTCATATATACTACTCTCATTAAGTCATGATTGGTAATTACTGTTTTATTTTTGCATAGTATTATGTACACAGTATCATGAATGGACAGTAAATCCAAATTTGGATATCTCTAATCCTTTAATTGTTTAATTATATTATTTTATATTATTTGATACTCTCTATGTTTAAATTTTTACATATACATTACTATTAGAGAAAAAATATATTTTAGTCACCAGTGCTTACTAAATTTGTCATTTGAGTTCTTTTTTTTTTTCTCCTTTTATTCGAATCCTCAAAGTTTCTAAAATCTTACAAAAAATAGGATTTCCATTGATTTTTTCATCCATTGTGAACATATATTAACTTCTTTGTGGCCTTGGGATAGTTGGTTAAGGTGGATGGAGTTTGTACATTTTTTTTTATCCTCCTTTTCTTAGTTTTAAATAGTAATAAGCAGATATAGGATAGTTAAGATGAAGCTTCACCTATACTTTATCTTGTAAGGCATGGGTTTACAAATTTTAAAACTAGAACCTATTTTGAAACAATTTTGAGATCACCATGAAACTTATACCTCATAAAATTTAGAGGATATATATACTTTGTAGAACTATAACTTTTACCTTTCTTCATATAAAATTTAAGCTTATATAATATTAATAAAGTAATTTATATGTGATATTTTAGGTTTTTCATATACAAACTCTATGGAACATCTAGCAAAATTTGTGAATAAGAAAAGTAATTTTTCATTTCATTATTTCATATTTATGTGATCTTACTATTTAGCGAACAGAAAAAAAAGAGAGGAAAGAAATGGAAAATATGAAGCTGGAGAGGAAAATAAGAAAAGGATAAGGGAAAGAATGAAAAACGTAAAGTAAGAGAGGCAGTATTATGTTTAGCATTTAAGAATATTAACTTATGGGCTTGGTTCACCCTTTTCTTTTATTTTTTTCCCCCTTTTGCTAAAACATCTATTAGCCGAAAACATATAAGATTATCATATATTATTCATTTGTTACTATTATTTAATATTTTTCCTTAGCTTATACATTTTATATGTTGGAGTACAAGTTCTAAGATAAATACTTGACAAAAAGCTAAACTCGTAACTTTTGAGAGTAGATTTCACAAAATTTGTGCTTAGAATCTCTCTTATCACCTTTAATACTTATCCACAATCTGTTTGAGTGCGACATAATTACTTGCTTACTCTTAATTTTATTTATTTTTTGTGTTTCTTTGTCACTCTATTATATTATGCACCATACAATTAAATATTTTCTTAGTATATTATTAAATTATATATATTTAATAATAATAATTTAATTAATTATTATTATTATTGTAAAATTATAAAAACGTTAAAAACCCAAATAAAAGAAAAAAAAAGGATGACAATGAAATATAAAATAGATAAACTAATGAATTTCATTCAAATTCAATCAATTTTTTGTAATGAATTAATTTTTGTTTTTCCATTAAATAAGTCTTGTTTAATTTTGAATTTTGATTCATACATCATAGATATAATTAGTTTGATAAATCCTAAATGAAATTTTTTACAGGAAAAACAAAACAACAATTTAATAATTAATACAAAATTTTATTAATATTTACATAATCCCTTGGTTAAAGATTAAAATATACTCTTCCATTATACTTTACAGTTAAGAAATATGCTATTTTATTTTTGTAGCCTTAAAAGCGCGATCAATGCGTAAAGCACGTCAATCATGAGGAATACAGGGAGGAGGATGTGGAATGTGGATAAGTACCGAGCGCCGACGTAGGATTGCGCTGTCCTTTTGCTTTCCATAAATTATTATATGTTGTCGTGTAGCAATTAGGCATTTTTCTGTGTCTCCTCTTTGTTTTTTTTTTTTTCTTTTCGTAATATCAGTATCGTTATTCATTTTATTTATAATTTATTACATTTGAATTTAAATTATTAAATAAATTATAAATTTAATAAATTAAATTTAAAAATATAAAATAAATAATAAATAAAATTAATCCTATTAAAATAAAAAAAACAGAAATATAGAATCTCCAGCTTTTATATCCCCTCAACAACTCGCTTACAGCCAAAAATTTATGTTGCAGCCTGAATTCATAATTCATTTTTAATGGTCCTGCTGCTCGTGACTGCCGCATTCCTGACCCTACAGTAACCTTTTGGTCATTTACCACTCCACTTATTTCTTCCTATAAATTATTATTTATTTATATTTAAGAATTTACTTTCTATTGAAATATAATTAAATAAAAAATTTATTAAAAAATAGAAAATAAAAATAAAAATATCTATTTTCAAATAAATAAATTAAAGATATTGTATAAAGAAATAATAAAAATCAGTTATTCACAATCACTAATAAAAAATTCCTCGAAAAATTATAGATTAGTAATTTTTTTTTAGAAATCGATCGATCCTATATATACATGAGGAAGGTAATAAAAAAAAAATCCTATTATTTTGACAAATAAATAAGAAAAAATATATATCTATTATATTAAAGAAAAAATCTTTTTTTAATTACATTCTTTATAAAAAAAAAACGGTTGACAACTAATAATTTGATATTTTATAATTTTAATTATTAAAAATATTTATATCGAAAGAAATTAAATCTTTCCCACAAAATTCTTAACCATCCCATCCAATTATATAATTACTATTTTCTATTTGTTGTTATCCTTTTAATTGTCCATTATTTTAATTGCCAAACATGATTATTATTTGAAAATTTTATTATACTTTTTATTTCACCAATATTTGTAAATATTTTTTTTAGAAAATTTATTACAGTTGTGATTTTATTAATATATATTATTATTCTTCTATATTTTTTAGTCCAAGTATTTTTATATTTTTTGCATATACATAATGCGGGTACGTTGTCTGTTAGTTTATATATATATGTAGGAAAAATAACTTGTAAATACCATATATACATATATATATATATATATACATATACGATTTCTAATTTCAGTTGGGTTTCATTTTAATAAAATTATCATTAAACAAGTACATGATACATCGATTTTTTCCTTCATCTAAAGGTGGCGGATCGTATTGATTGGAAAGTTCCTTATATGGATAATATCCATGGGAAGTTAACGAAAGGCTAATTCTTGTGGAGATGGTTTCTTTTTGGCACATACGTGAAATAGACTGTTGGAAAGATGTCCTGTTAACTAGAAAACTAAACAGAATATATTGTCCAAAAAATAAAGGCTAGATGAAAAATTCTTAGATGAATACATTTAGTAAGAAAAGAGAGGAACTTCTCGAATATTTCACTTAGAGA